>JBAWJQ010002354.1:1800000-2200206 GCA_037783105.1 Bactrocera zonata
AATTTCTTCCAAGCCAAGCCGAAACCTTTTTAATGAAGCTAAGTTTTTATTTTTATAAAAATATATTATATAATATATAATATTATATTATATATATTATATTTAAAATTCTTTGCGCCTTTTTATTATCAGACGTTCCGAAGTCATTATGAACAAAAAATTTTATTTCATATTTACTAGACCATACTCACTTGCTTGCGAGGCGAACGGTGAATCATATTTAATTCCTCTTTGGGTATTCTAGCTAAGCGTTGTCCTATATACGCCTGTTCTATATGTTTGCCCTCTTCTCGCTCACGTTCGCGCTCTTGTTCGTACTCCATATGGGTATCCTGGTTGAAATATAGATATGAAAACAAGTGTATTTAATTTATTGTTGTGCAATTTGCGTAGTTCAAAAGTAACATACACAACTTCCCACGTCATCGCCACTTTCAGTGTAGTCGGTAAAACGTTTTTCGTCTTCTGAATTCGCTTTAAAGAAGTCCTCGAGCACTTTGCGTGTTTCCGAACACTCATACAAATAATCAAAAGCTGGCGTTTTAACTTGAGCCCCATCAATACCGGGTGTACTCCTCTCATCGATGTCAATTAAATTGCCAACTGATTTATTATCACGACAGTTATTCAACCCAATCAATGACGTCGGTGTAGTCGAATAATAATGCTGCTGTTGCTGCTGTAAGATCCGTTGTGCACATTGTGTCGAACGTGAATTAACCTCCTGTTGCATTAGTTGTTGTTGCATGGAGGCGTATTGCTGTGTACCTGCAATTGGTGACACGCGTTGTGGAAAACCTGGCGGACGTTTGGGTAGGGCACAAGTGCCTGTCTGCTTGGTACTGCCTAGTGGTTGATTGCCAAAGCGACGCGGGGAACCTTCATACTCGGCAATTGGTAGTTGGCCTATCATTTTCGTGACCTTCAAAATATCCTCATTATTGTGTTGATGATGCACTGAGCTGTAGCCTTCTGGAACACTGTTCGTATGCTGTATTGAGCTATTAATGGCATTTGAAAACTCGGAAGTATTGGTTTTATTCATCCAATTGGTGTCAATATCATCGAATACCACTATTTCACCATCACGCAAGCATTGGGCACCAACTTTACCGACATCCGTAGGTGACCCTCCTGGGCTGGCGAGACCCTGCAATAAAGAATAGAAATTAGTTTTGAATTTTTGTGGATGTGTAACAATTTCTGATTACCTGTGGCATTACATTCTGCTGTTCAAATTGACTACCGGGGCTACGGCCTACTCTTATCTGATGATGATGCTGTCGATGCTGATGATGCAGTGCATATTGCACGTCCGTATTCAAGTCAGGAGAATTAAGCACAGTGCTAGCTGGTGTAACATTTGGACTTCGCGTGCGCATTTCCCACACGTAGCGCTCTTGCGGCTTTTCATTGAACTTACCAGCAATTCCTCCCGGTGGTGCAACCATTTCGCTATTTAGATTCGATTCACTGCTAACATCTGTTGCTGCGCATGCATGTGCAATTCCTCCTATAGAAGCCATTGCGTTATTTGGGTTAGCATTTGAATTGTTGACGGTCACATTAGAGCTTGTCATATGAACTCCAGATGATGAACCCATTGCACTGGCGTTTTGAGCGGTGTGGAATATAACGCATCCATTATTAGATGACTCCAATTCACTACTTTCGGAGTTCATTTTTATTTCCTTTTCTAAGAAAAAATTAGTTTATTCTTTGTTTGCATTTACATGTATTATCTTTGTTTAATGCCGGTGCGCTTGGCGTTGGCTTGATGTAGCTTTTCAAAAGCAGCGAAACTGAGTGTATTGGTTATTTGAACTTATTCGACGGATGTATCAGTATTTTATTGTCCTACCATTCATGTAACATTTAGTTGCTTCATTTGCAGTGATATTTGCTTTTTTTCCAAATGTTCCATTTACGTATAGCAAGCATTTTGGTGGTGAATCTACATCATCTAGTAAGACAAAGCAAATGTAAGTTCATTGTTTTGAAAAGTTCATTGACATTATATGGTTCCACTATTGCTATTTATTTATTATATGTATTATAACAAATCAAAATTCATATAACCAACAAGACTAATGACAATGTCGCAATTCAAAATTCAGATATTTCTCTTATTCATGCACTTGGCCTCTAAAATCTTAAAGATTATAACTTCCTAATAGTCTGCGCCGGAGCATAAACAACAACCCATTCATAAAATGATACATGCAGACACAGTCAGTTATTGTACATATAGTGACACATTGCACGAACCCAGCATCCCAACCCTAAATATATAAAACACGCCGACACTATGACGAATAGTTCGAATAGTTTTCACAAATATTTCTCCATAGTTTTATTTTAGTGTGCATGAGATTGATAAACATATTGTTGTTTAGCTCCGAATGTAGCAACACCTAAAACCATTACACAGGTGCTTTAGGTATATAGGATGTCAACTTCCCCGCTAATAGCTGGTTTGAAGCAGACGGTGCTCTTTCAATTTGTGCTGCATTAAATATTTATAAATTCACTGAACCACTGAGCCACTTATACGTATGGCGTATACAAATTCTATTCAGATTGAATCATCAGCGAAAATCTTAATATTTTTTTAAAATTGACTACATTAACCGAACGTAAGAAAATCAATAAATTGAAAACGTCTGCGAAATCTGTATGTATGTAATTATTCATCAAAGGTACAACGAAAGATAAGTTATTAAAAATAACTAATTTAAACGCTTACTTTTACAATCATTTTATTTATATCTTTATTACCCTACACAATTTTTATGTATTTTTATTAAAAGCTCTTTATTTATTGCACATAAACCTTCACTGCCAGCAATTTTTTCTTTAACCAGCAACTTATTTTTCCAATTACCTGTGTTTCCAATTACTTTTTCAACTACTTCGCACTTTGGAACTTGCCACATAAAACGAAAATGAATTATCAAAAAAAAACTTATTTAAAAAGTAAAATATAGAATATTCATATGATAGGAATATTATGATTAGACCTTTGAAAATGAAATTAGTATAATAACTTGTCCCATTATAATAAACAACAAATTTAATGTGATTCCATTTTCTATGACAATTACAAGTTTTTAAAACGGTTAAAGATCTCACCCATTCTAGATTCAAACCAAATTGTCAGTCTGGTGCCAAACCAATTTTTGCTGTCATTTTTAAATTTGCATTTTTGCACAGTTGTCAAAATTGGAATCAGCTGTGACGCGTTCACACTCGATTCACATATTTCTAGATTGATATATTAAAATAAATTATATTGATTCAAAAGTTCTAAAAACTCTTTAAAATGGCAGCAGAACCAGCAGCAATAAATCCAGCAGAGCGTTTAAAGTTAGGACCACGAGAGGGTGTAACATACCCTTTGGTGGTGCAATATTGTGGTAACTGCACAATGCCACTCGAAGTAAGTCGATAGAATTTTGTTATAGAATTTATTTAATTTGTTATTATTTCCATAAGTACTGTGAATACTATCCCGAATTCGAAAAATGCCGTGCTTGGCTTGAAAAACATCTTCCAAGCGAATTCGAACAAATGAAAATTAAAGATGAAGCGTCCGGTGCTGATGGTTTAGATGATGACAAGAAACGACAAAAACGCGGAGGTAAGGGTATGATGAAGATTAAAAAAAAGGAGGATGTGCCCAAGAAGATTACAGTTTCGAGAGCTCCTCGTGGCAAGAAGAAGTCCGTAACTGTCGTGACCGGTTTAAATACTTTCGGTAAACGAATGGGTTTCCTTATAATTTTCTCATGGATAATAAAGTAGTACTTTTTTCATTTTTGATAGACATTGACCTAAAAGTTGCTGCAAAGTTTTTTGGCACGAAATTCGCATGCGGCTCATCTGTTACTGGTGAGGATGAAATTGTTATTCAAGGAGATGTAAAGGACGATCTCTTCGATGTAATACCTGAAAAGTGGCCCGAGATTGATGAAGATTATATTGATGACTTAGGCGACCAAAAACGATAAGTTATAATGTTTTGGCTGCGTTTTTATGCATTTCTAATAACAAATAATACTTATTTCAACTTTATATAAAATAATTGGGTTTATTTTTATATCAAGTATTTTCGGTTGGAGTGTTAGGAAAATGTTTAGCAACAATTTGCAGAATTTCATTCACTTGCTCTTCGGATAAACGTTCTTCACTGTCCTCAATAAGCTGAATATTGATAAAGAAAATTACTACTAAATCATGACGGCTAAACTATTATTTACCAGTTGAATATGTAGAGCACTCGTAGGAGGATCGTTGACCATCATTAAACATTCTGTTGTTGTTAACTTGCAGCTTAAGCTCTTTACTTCTGTTAAAAATGCATGAATACTTTCACGCGATTCTTGCTTACACGGCGAGTCTTCAAAGTATTGCAAAGTCTACAAAAAATAGTTTGTGTAACATAAAAAATAGTTGTTATATGAATTTCAAAAATACTTCATATGTTATTGTTGCCAGGTTTCGTAGTCCATATTTTTTCTTAGTGTCCTTAAGTGTTTTCAAGGATTCCATCACTTCGTAGTTGGACAACACAGAAAAACAGGGATTCACACTGCAAAGAATGAAATAAGTGATGAAGGAAAAATCTTATTTGCTGCCAAAATTACTCACATTTCCATTTTATTTTAAATAATTATGGTTTCAGTTAATTTATATTTTATTTATAAATGCCTTTTGACTTTTACACAATTTGTTTATTTTCACTCATGTGCAAATTGTTTGTTTTACAGAATTACGTTTCTATTTGACATTTGTATATTTCTTTATACACTGTTCTCATTTTTCGTTTGTTTGTAAATTTATAACGCTGGATCTCCAAACAGCAATAATAGTATTGCCAATCAATTGTCGAACTTATTGCCATTAAGATTGACAATATTTTTATTTGGCTTTTAATAAAAAACGTTTGCGGAATAACGCGCAGGTGTATTTAAGCTATGAAGTAGATGTTTGAGCTCTTGAACAAATCAAAACATCTTGATCAAAATTTTTTTGGGAACATAAAAAGTGGATAATCTATTTTCATGAACAAATGTATTGTTGGAAAAGTCAGATTTTATTGCCAGAACTCTTTGTAAAAAAAAATTGTTACGTCCGTTTTCTCAATGTCTGGTTATCAGCAAGATATCAATGAAGTTAGGGTTAAAATTATATTTTTCACGAAAGACGTATAGATTAAGGTACCTAGAACTTAAGTAAAAGAAAAAATTAAAAAAGCGGGCCTTATATAACTACTAAAATAATAATATCAACTTCATTTCGTTACTTATTTGGTTCATTTTTGCAAAAATGTGACCAGAAAAAGAAAAATGAGCGAACCACTCCGCTCAATTTACAATTTTGTAGGCAACCAATATAAGAATTTATGTTTATGTGTTTCTAATATATTTCCGACGCAATTGATCAAAATGTTATTAAAAATTTTAACGTGCTATTTCTACTTAGTGCGAGAACAGATATGTTAAATACGTGCAACTCTGGATGATAAGAGGCAGAAAAAACAAATGGTTTTTGCCGGTATGACATTTCTTTTTTTTTTTTTAATTTTTATCTTCTAATTTTTGAAAACCATGATTTGAGGATGACAAATTTGACAGTTATAATTTCTATCGTATGTGCATATAATTTTTGTTAACTTTGTCTAAATTTCTCGTTGAAATATAGTACACCACTTTAAGAATTAGCAGACAAGCTTCAATGTTGAGTGAAGATAAAATATTACCCGTAAGATGTGATCATTCGTTTTTTGTAATCTTTTATTATTACATTATATCTTATAATAGGTCGGCAGAAGTCGCAAAAGGTTGAGAATTCGCCGGCTGGCCAGTAGTCCTGCAGATGAAAAACGTTATAAGAAACAAGAGTCCAAAACTCGCACTTTCTTACGAAAACTCAAACGCGGTCTTTTCATTACGTTATTCTTGTCGGCAGCCGCTGCCCTTATATTAGGACATCATCTCACACGTAGCAATGCTAAGCAAACTACAATTTTCAAAGATTTCTTAAGTAGTTATCGGCGACAGTACCATCAAATTGTACATGGGAAACCTCACTACTGTGAATCATTGTTAGATGTTCAATCTATGATGTTAGGTGTACGTAAACATACAATTCTGCATCAAGAGCAAGCTTTACAACGATTGGAAAGCACCCTAAGGAATCAAACACAGTTTCACTCCATTGCAATGGTGGGACCATCGGGTGTTGGAAAAACTATGACAGCAAGTGCTTTAGCGGCTAATTTTCCATGGCGTGAAAATGTTTGGACATATGCTTGGAATACACATGTTGAAAATGAAGTACAGAAATTTCGCATGTTACGACTCTATGTAGAGCAGTTTTCTGATTGTGGTAGTAATTTATTAATAGTTGATAACCTTTTGACATGTGATGACGCGATAGTCCCACTATTGAATCAAATGATAGCATCTCAAGATGATGCAAGTAATAAGCGCGTCATCGTGATTTATATATTTAATTTAAATGCAATGCTGGATTCAAATTCGTATCAGCAACAGGAAAATATTTTGCAGCATTTACCTAATACAACCATAATAAATTTCAAGAGATTAAATAAAAAGGATTTGCGGGAGTGTATATACCGCGAAATGCATACTGAAAATCTAATTATCACTAAAGATGACTTTGACGAAATTGCGAACACAATTGATGTAGAGACCTCTGGATGCAAAAAAGTGAAAGCAAAAGTACTAGTTTATGGCCGTCCCATGGAGGAAAATGCGACTACTTATGAAGGCTGAAAGCTAAATTTCCAAAGATTTTATTTAATTATAAAAGGACTGATCTACTTTATAGATTAATTTACAATTAGATCGCGTATTAAAATATAAGTCATATACTTTTACAAAAAATTTGTTGTAATTCTGACAAAAAAAAGGTATTTTTGCGACTATTTACATACATATGTGTTAAAGAGTTCAAAATATTAATCTCAAAAAATTAAAAGACACTTTTGTCTGTACTGTAATTTTCCATATTGCGTTTCGTTTACATTGACCCGACTATAAAGTCCCTAATGCTGATTGATCAATTTCATTTTTCTATAAAAGGGCCTGGTATCAAAGGGTGCAATGTTTTTGTTCACTTTACGGATGTGTTTGTACATATTTGGGGGAGAGCTCAAAATTAACTGTAATCGAATCCACCTAACGGAAGGTACAGGAACAGAAAGTCTATGAGCAGAGGATTATGGCGATTAGTTCGATGTGACATTTAACTGTTCGGTTAGAAGAATTCTGTAATGTGCTGGTCCTGGTGCCAGGTGCTGCCGGTCGCTGTGGTATGTAGAGTGTAAAAGTCAGACAGTCGATTGTAACTCCTAGAACTTTTGCAGTCGGGATTGTAGTGCCATAGATTGAAATAATTAATGGTAGGCTTCCAGGAGTGAAGGAACGAGAATGGTCGTGAAAATTATTGTTTACATTTTCTCCAACGAGGATTTCACATCGTAAACGGTGCGGACTCTTGTCATTTTGTGCCGACGTTGGGTACTATGTCTTTTTGCTTTATCCACCGATGGTTTCAGTATAAATTGGTCTATCCACTTCGTACACTTTTAAAATTTACCACTTGCCTCTCCTGCAAATTAACATCTCTTACGTGTGGATTACAGGGATCGACGTGGTGAAGCTGACACAAATAAATTCAGGAGGTTTCTAGATCGAGATAATAAGGGGCAAATGATCTGGTGCAAGAGTGAGCATAGGTTATGTTATTATCGAACCACTACCATACTTCCGGTTGGGGCTTAATGTTGTTGTTGTTTTAACGATTATCTAGTCCCCGTTAGAGTGGTAAGGTTCAGAGAATGGATGGGCTGTCAGATGTGTAGGATTAGCCGGACATGCCAAGGCGTAGTTAAAGTCATGGGGGACTCGTTGCTTGCTGGACATATGTTTGATATGTTGGGCTTTACTCTGTATAAGTAAGAGTTTAATTGCTACTGTATACAGAATGAAGGTGTACCAGGGTCTCTCTCGATTCTCGCTGCAAATCGAGCTCTTCATCTGCAAAAGGTGGTGATTTGACTCCAAGTACGTCATTCTCTGAGAGGGAGTCGGTAAAGAACACATCTAAAATCTTAGGGTTATTGACAGTTGATATTATAACGCCATCGACTGCAATGTTAAAGTCAAGTCTGTACTTTTTGTTGTTGTTTTAACGGGATACTAGTCCCCGTTCGGGTGGCAAGGATAATTTGTGTTGTCGTCGACGTTATCTAACAGTAGGCCCAGGAAACGTGTTGTTTCGACAGGGTCGGACCAGAGGGAGGAGGGTGTTAGATGTGTGGGGTTCGTAGGGCATGCAAAGAGGTGGTCTGTGCCATGTGGAGACTCGTTGCATGCAGGACATATAGTAGGTATGTCAGGGTCTATTCTGGATAAGTAGGAGTTTAACCTGCTACAGTATCCAGAACGAAGTTGCGCAAGGGTCACTCGCGTTTCTCGCGGCAGCTGGAGCTCTTCGTCTGCTATAGGTGGTGGTTTGACTCCAAGAACGCCATTCACGGGAAGGGAGTCGGTGAAGGTGTTGATGGCTCCACTGTGAATAGCGGTCAGTACCTGTCGAAAGTCAGTTGCGTCCGAAGTCCGGTCGGCGTACTGTACAATGTCGTCGACGTAGACCAGGAAAGACCCTTTGATGCTCCTAGGAGGCGGTTCCGCTCCAAGCAGGTGGCTGCAGGGGTGGTTTCTGCGAAAACATCCCAGCAGAAACTGCCTGGAGAGGAGTTCATTATGCTCCTTAACTAGGAGCATAAGCGTCTCACTATGTAGATGTTCGATGAGAGACATCAGAAGGCATCCCGTCGTAGTCCGGAGTGCAGTATTTTGACAGGTCTGTAATTTCCTCATCTGCGTGCCACTGCATCCAGGCGACCATATGGGTACTGCGTAATTGAGGACCGGCCGGCCTTGTATGTTGTCAACAACGTTTCTTTGTCTTTTCCCCATGTGCTGCCGGCTAGCGACTTGAGGATTTTGTTGCGGCTCTGTACTTTGGCGATAATCGCGGTCGTATGGGGGGAGAAGAAGCATAGACTATCGAAGGTTACACCTAAAACCTTAGGGTTATTGACAGTCTGAATTTTGACGCCGTCGACTGCAATATTTAGTTCAACTCTATACTCCTTCGGTCAGTTCGTAAATACGGTCGCTGTGGAATTGGTGGGGGAGAGTGTTAAGTTCCGTGCAGTGAGGAAACGAGAAAGGTCGGTGAGGTAGTTGTTTACCTTCGAACACATGTCATCGATTCCATTGCCCGACGTCAATATCGTACAGTCATCAGCGTACGAGATTATGGAAACCCCCTCTGGTGGTTGAGGAAGTTTCGAGATATAGAAGTTAAACAGTAACGGGGAGAGGACACCACCCTGCGGAACCCCCTGGTTAATTCTTCTCAGTTTAGATGTTTCACCTCGAAATAGTACGGATGACTGACGACCGTTCAGATAGTTCAGATAAGTGCTGTGGTGGTGCTGTGCACTATTCGGAATCCATGCTGGTGGCTGGCTAGGCTCAGGTGGTGAGTGAAGCTCTGGATTAACAAGGTCTCAAGTGTCTTCACTACTGGAGAGAGGAGAGTTATCGGACGATAAGATTCCCCTTTGTTGGCGGGTTTCCCAGGTTTCAGTAGTGGGACCACTCTTCCGACTTTCCACACATCGGGTATTTGAAGAGTGGTCAGCGACAGGTTGAGGACCTTGGTGAGATATCTTACTCCCGTCGAGCCTAGATGCTTTAGCATTAGCATGTTGATTCCATCAGGGCCAATGGATTTGGAAGATTTTGCCTTGTTGATGACACCCTGAACCTCCTCATCGGCGAAAGTAAGTGGCGCGCCTTCGTTTGGCACTTTGCGCAGCCGTCGGTTAACACATCGTTTAGCTTTGTCTACCGAAGGGTGCAGTGTAAACTGCCGGCTAAAGTTGCTCGCACACTTCTTCGGGTCCGAAGAGGCATGACCATCTGTTTCCCAGGCCGGGAGCTATGTTGCCTGATTGTCCTTTGTTGGCCACTCAGGCTGAGTGGCGGCGCGGTGCGCGAACTGAGTGCAGATTGCACAGCCGTAGAGGTTTGAGTCGCAGTATTGCGCAGGCAACATGGGGCCACGTAACGCGTGGTCCACTCCCTATGAGTCTTAAGGTCAGAACAGGTCTTAAGATGGCTTCATCCATTGCATGTATTGCACCTGGCCGAGGTGGAGTTCTAATGGAGCCGTTTTGCGCAAACGCCGCAGAAAAAGCCCGGGTTGGACTCAATGCCAGCACGAGTCAGGAGGATACAGAGCAAGCCTGCTGCAAGGCGTTGCTGCAATGACGACAAACACAAATTAATACTCACCGATCCAAACGGGGTCAGATCGCCGAAATAACAGCCCTTGGTCGGATGAAATCCGAGTCAATTCCGGTGCGTAGAACCGGCTGTCTTGGGAATCAGTTCAGCGTCGATATTCATTGTGCAGGATTACAAATTGTGTATATATTCAGTCAGCTCTAAGATCCTAGTATTAAAGTCACCTAATACCAAACGGGTTTAATCAGAAAGCAGAATACTTAATGTATATATGGTATGTATTTTCGGGGACTGCAGGAATGAAATATCTCGAGCTTAGCATCACCTGGCTGGATAGCTACGTCATGGCATTCTAGGAGAGGTTTAGGTATTTTCTGTCCTATCGCCATGAATAAAACGATGTTGCAGAGATTTTTAGATGAATTTCGTCTATTAAATTTTATATAATACATTAAATTACTTGTATAGTTGAAAATTTGGATTGATTAGCAAACCTTTGTCGTCTCACTCCACTTTAGGACTTGTTTACAAACAATAGCACGCAAGGAATTCAAAGTGTTTCCTGTTAATAATTCATTTATTGAAACATTTATTTGTGTGAGTAAGTAAGGTTCAGTAGTTTTTTTTTTTTTTTTGGTGAATACAACAACACTGAAGTCTGCATAGTAAAGTTAGTACCAGCGGCTAAACTTTAAAATGCAACTGAATGAGCACAGGTGTCGAGTGCCGCTATTTTAACAAACCCAATAAATAGCTCAATATAAAAAGGTCGTGGCCATAGGACAGCACATTATTTGAAAAATGTTCGATTTGGTTAAAGGTCGTGGTCGTAGCGTGTTCGCATCCCGCGATGCACTTATTTATCTTTACAACATATTTCGATTTGTGGGTCTCGATCCACCGCCTCACTGCCGTTTGCTGTACTACTTCTATAGCAGTATTATAACGCTTTTTGCCGTCCTACTTTCGCCGTTCATCTTCAATATAGGCTGGATACGTGATAGAAATATCTTATCGGTAACGGAGATCCTATATTGTGTCCAAGCGGCTCTCAACGTCATCGGTGTGCCAATTAAGAGCATCACGTTGGCCCTGTCATTGTGTCGTTTACGCAGCGTTGAACCGCTGTTGTCGCAGTTAGATGCACATTACACAGAACCCGAGGATTTGGCCAAGATAAGAGCCTGTGCAATCACTGGCAATCGCATCGTGTTCGGCTATGTTATCTCATATATGATGTACGAAACACTAACTTTGCTCACCGCATTGCTGGGTGGCCATGCGCCGTTCACCTTGTATATTCCATATGTGGATTGGCATCGCTCAGCCTGGGAGTATTGGTTGCAAACTAGCTTCGATGGCGCTATACTCTTCTTTATACTCTTCCATCAAATACTTAACGACGCATATCCAGCTATATATATTTACATTATACGTACACAGGTACAATTGTTGGCGAATCGGGTCAGGCGCTTGGGGACAGCAAATAAAAGTCAGGAGGAGACATATCTTGAGCTGCAAGATTGCATTATAACACATCAGGAGATATTAAGGTATTTAGCAAGATTACATATTAATAGCCGTAAGTGGTTCCAAATATGGCTTTTCTTAATCTCAGATTGGTGAGCGTCGTGGAACCGATTATGTCTTTAACGCTGTTTGTCCAGTTCTTCATCACTGCAGCCATCTTAGGCATGACCATGATAAATATCTTCATTTTCGCTGACTTCGCTACAAGAATTGCTTCGTTCACCTATTTGTTTTGTGTACTACTGCAAATTTTTCCCACGTGCCTCCACGCTACTCACTTGCAGTCGGATTGCGAGCAGTTGTCCATGTCGATTTTCCATTGTAATTGGCTTTCGCAAGGCAAACGTTTCAACACGATGTTGCAATATTTTTTACACCGCTCTCAGGCGGATATACCGTTGTTTGCTCTGAAGTTAGTGCCAATTAATTTGTCAACAAATGTGTCAGTAAGTTGGAAGCAATGAAAGTGTTTTGAAGCTCGTACATGTCCTCTTCATATTTTCAGATTGCTAAGTTTTCATTCACTCTTTATACGTTTATCCAAAAGATGGGAGTGGGTAAGAATCTGAAGTAACAAAGGGCGAGACATTATATTGGAACTGACCTTGGACTGCATTTTCTTGGATACAACTTTAAATGCAAATTATAGTGTACCTCAGATGTACTTCGAATTCTTAATAATAATTTTATTTTGTCGCACTTAGCCGACACACACATATATATGTATGTACATCCTTTACAAGGACAAATCGGTTTAAATAAAAGTTTATGATACTTTGACATCTTCAATAATTTCTTTTTATTTTGTTATTTTGATAAATTTGAAAAAGAAATATTGGATGACCAAAATCCTCATAATAAGTGAACTGAAAAGAAACAAATTCTTATTGTCCATTATATATGTATGTATGTTATAATAAAAGATATCTTCTTCTTTATTGGCGTAGACACCGCTTACGCGGTTATGGCCGAGTTTACAACAGCGCGTCAGTCGTTTCGTCTTTCCGCAAGGTGGCGCCAATTGGAAATTCCAAGCGAAGCCAGGTCCTTTTCCACCTGTCTTTCCAACGGAGTGGAGGTTTTCCTCTTCCTCTGTTTCCCTCTGGAGTGTTTTCATTCATTCGGACGAAGTAGCACCTTTTGGTAAGAGTTATTCTGCGTTGGATTTCGAGGCTGAGGTCGTTGTTTTTGTCGGTTCTAAGATAGCAAGAAAGCAGAACTAACGTCACGATTGTTGAGGCTTTGTGTGAAAACTCGTTTGATAAGGTCCAACCAGTTTGTTGACGGTGGGCTTTAACTTTATAAGCGATGTTGAGGAGGCTTATCCCACGGTAGTTTGCATTGATTGTGGGCGTCTTACTTTTTGTGGATTAGGCAGACCATATTTAAATTCAAATCGCCGGGCATGTTTTCGTCCGATCATTTTCCATAAAGAAGCTGATGCATGCTCAGCGTAGAGCTGGCGTGTTTGAATAGCTCGGCCGGCAATCCATAGGCCCCGCCGATTTGTTTATTTTCAGACGGGTAATTGCAATTCGAACTCCTTCACGGTCGGGCAATGGAACGTTCGCTTCATCGTCATCGATTAGGGAATTGGGTTCACCATTTTCTGGTGTTATGCTTACACTGCCAATCATCAGGTTGGAGAAGTGTTTCCTCCATGATTTTAGTATTCTCTGGGCCTCAGTCACTAGATAACCTCTGGGGATTCTACAAGAGTATGTTCCGAACTTGAAATCTTCTGTTCGTCGCTGCATCTTTCCGTAGAATATTCGAGCATTACTCCTGTCGGCCAGCTTGTCAAGCTCTTCATACTCCCCTATTTCGGCCTCTCTCTTTTTTTGCCTGGAAATGTGTCTCGCTTTCCTCTTCAGCTCTCGGTATTTATCGGATTGTTACGTTGCGGGGTAGGCAATCTATTTTCTCCCCATGGCACTCCTCATCGTACCAGCTGTTTTTTTTTAGCATTTTCCGAAAACCAATGGTTTCGTTTGCAGCTGTACGTAGTTAGCTTGAGATGCCGTCCCACAGTTCTTTTATATCGAGTGGTTGACGAGTACTCACAGAGAGCAGGAGTGCAAGTCGATTAAAAAATTGCTCAGCTGACGGATGCGTATCTACGCTGTGAAAAAATATTGATCCGAGGCAATATTTACCCCTTAAAAGTACGCATGATCACAACATGGTCGATTTGGTTGCGATTTTCGATAAACACAAAGCAATGTAGCTTAATAGGTTTTTTTGTGTCGGAATCTGGTGCTTCAGACAACCGTATGTCGGCGAAGTCGATTAGCTACAACTCATTTGGGGAACATGAGCGCAAATCAATGCATTCTTGAGGAATTTCGTTTTGTCCGAATTGTGGCTATAATAAGTCCGACTGATTCGGATTATTTTTATGGTGGCACCTTGTTTCTTCCATCGTAAAATGCGTATAATGATTAAGCTTATTAGTTGTGTTTCGTGAATACGTGATCGAATTATTAATTTGATTGTTTATATATGTCGGTGTGCGATTTGTATTTGAAGTTTCTGTGTTTTTTTCTTTAAAAAGTATGAAACATCGAAATGGATCACCCTCTATATATGTATGTTTGCATGAGACTTTGTCCTCTGCAGGATATTCTTATGGTAGTCGTATCGTCAATATTTGAATGCAGCACGGTAGAGGAGGAGTAGAGAAAGTATCAGCTGATGTTATGTAAACAAAGACACAGCTGAGAGGTGCCACTGTAGAAACGTCAAGTGTACTCTCCGGGGTTGAGTTTCTATTGGAATCCAAGATGGCCGACTTTTAACCAAGATGGCCGACTTTTAACCGGAAAATGGTTGCATTGTGTTATTTTCTTAAAATTTATGGAAAAGTTGTCCCAAAAATATTGGTTATATATAAAACTTTAATATATTTCCAAAAGAAAATTGTTTTATTTTAATATATATTCTTAAAGATGAGTACAATATGAGCAAATACATGAAAAATTGAGTTTTTTATTTATGCCTCTTTTTAACTGTGGTAAGTCAATAAATGTTCACCACAGAAAAATGTTACGAACAAATAAGCAACCGTGCCGAATGGTGGGCTCATTCACAGCCATATTTACATTTTTATCATTGTAACGAAGGTTTTTGCAAGACAATTTGTTTGAGTTTATTTCATTATTAAATGCTTGACGATGGCTTATTTAGTTATTTGAATCTGGAAGAAGTGTTTACAAATTTCCCTTGGGACGATAAACAACAGATCGGCTGATATTTTATTCCAATAAAAGTACGAAATAACTAAACATGGCCTCGTTAATATTGCTGCGTAATGGTTCAGGCGCTGTTCCAATTTTATGATTTAAGAGATGAAAAAGCGATACGCGATGCTGTGAAGTACTCAAATGTAGTTATCAAATTAGTTGGTCGTAAATTCGAGAAAAAATTTTAAACTCAATGACGTGCTCGTGGAAGGTGCACGTCGCATTGGTAGGTAAGCTATAATTAAACTTCATTTCAAAAGATTTAATAAGTATTTTTTAATTTTTTTATAGAATCAGCGAAGGAGCTGGTGTAGAACGCTAGTCCCAAACCAATGAGCTTTTTTGAAGAACAAATACTACGGTGAGCACATTCGGATGTTGCACAAGCTATTGTCAATTGCGCTAAGGATCCTGATACTGCTAGTCAGGTTTATCAAGCTGTTGGGTAGGTTTAGAGCAAAATTGAATTTACATAAGGCTAAACACTCAACACCCATCTTTCAGATCAAAGTGTTACCAGTTGAGCGAATTAATTGACTGGTTCCATCGTGTTATGCGCAAAAGTGAAAAATGGTGGGGATACCGTCGTTAAGACATGCGTTGCAATCCTACCTTCCGCCGTTAAAACAACAACAATCCTACCTTCCTATTGAAAGTCAAGTTCACTGAGCTTAAACGCGAATGTATTACCGATGTCGTTTGGATGTACAATTGACCTCCATGGAAGAGCATGTACCATGGAAATTGCGACCATATCGTGCTGCGCAATATTATGATGCCGAATCGGGAGAGTGGAAGGAACCAGCTCCACCAAAACCGATAGAAGAACTACGTATGTTTGCATAAAACTACTATAATGACAACAACGCTAACAACAGCCAAGCAAATAATAAAAACACTCATCAAATGAAAGTTGGCAGCGTTGGTGACCAAGCAGCGATTTGAAAAATAAACATTTGCATCTACGCGATTTACAATTCATCTTTACATCTAGTGAATTATGGTCGATTATAAATGGTGTGGAAGTTTATATTAAAACTTAAAAAAAACAAATAAATGTAATTTGGCTAATAATGAACCGCTATTAAAAATTAAGGAATTTGAGTTGTATTTTTAATTGGGACAATCAAGTTATTATCGATTTGAATAATTTCAAATGGAATATATTTGGAACAATCATTTATTTTTTTTAATACTACGCCAGTATTGCTACTGAGCATGGCAAAATAGTGTTGCGTAAGCTAATTTAAACTACTTTTTACTACTATATAGATATTGCAAATTCAAAAAATAATTTCTTTAAGAATCCTGTTTATTTAAAAACTTAGCTTAGAACTAAAAAATAATGTGGTAAATCTGTGAGAATAATCAAACACTCCATTTGGGAAAGAGTAGGATTCCTGATCGCCGGCATATAGTTAAATTCTGACATATAAAACGTGTATGTAGTTTGTGATTACAAAAATTTATACTTAAAATTCAGAAAACATGGCTATTATAATTATCTCTCTTGATTTATCTTAGAGTAAGAAATTGTGTTTTACTGTTCAGACGAATTATTATAATATGAAATACCAAATTTTTCCACAATAGTTATCTCTTTTGGTACATTCATTATCAAAAATAATTTTCAATTTTTCCATGAATAAATTAACTACAACGCTTTAAAATATATAGCATATTTATTTATATCAAGAAGATATATTTAAATTTTTTGATAACAGCATTAAACTTCATTCTATAACAGAAACTGAAAATAGTATTTATACATATACAAACATAGTACTATAAATTTATAATTTAATATTTTAGCATTTTCGCTTTCTGCAACCCGTTTTGACGTCTCGCCACCCTTATTCACCAGAGGTGGCCATGACACTTTTTATTTTGACGTACACTTGGGGGGTAGCTTAAGGACTGTGAATGGCTCTTTTTCTATGGTGAATGGGACTTTCCCTACTCCTCTATACCATGGAATGCAGTTTGGCATTTCTTAACATGGAGAATGTCACCTGTTGCTATCGCTGCGCATTTGTGCAGAACTGTATACTTATGCATATGTATGAATGTATGTACATATATATATATATATATGTATACATAAGTTAGCAGCCAAAATGAAGCGAAAACGTTTATAAAACTTTTACTTACCATCAGTCATATTCACAAATAAAGGCAAAAAAAATAAATTTAAGAACATCCATATAACACATTGAGAATCTTTAGGACTCCACTCATTTTCAATTCGCCCCTGTCAATCTCTTAAACATTAAGTATATTTCGCTTTTCACTCAATCTGCAGTGGTGAGCTTCGCAGATCAATTAGACTATTCTCACACGTAATTGTTTTTACTGTTTTTGTAGACGACGGGACGACGAGAGTTCTTGTTGGTAATAGTTCAGTGTTACGCTATTCGGCATTCCTTTTCATTTTGAAATTCATTTCATGGTCCCAATAGCAATGGTTTCAAATCAATATTTACATTATGTTCGGAAATTTGAATTTTATTATCCATATCTATTTTGTATATAATATGCAAATATGTACAGGTAAATTCCTCATTTTTCGACAACCACAGACAGAATCTGCAACTCAGGACCATATATCTATTGAACAGTCATGAATAAATGACAGTTATAGTTAGTTACCGAAGAGCT
This sequence comes from Bactrocera zonata, assembly GCA_037783105.1. NCBI lineage: Eukaryota > Metazoa > Arthropoda > Insecta > Diptera > Tephritidae > Bactrocera > Bactrocera zonata. The sequence goes on from JBAWJQ010002354.1 coordinate 1,817,783, forward strand.
ACCGTTTACACATTTTTAAAGAACCCACGAAACAAATTTGAGAATTTAGAAAAGCGGCAAAAATCGCGTCAGTTTCCGGTCATCGCAACGTACTTATGTACGGTTATATTGCTTTTGTATAAAAATAATAATGAAAACGTTGTGTTGAAATTTCTCCAGTTATTGGAGATATCTGGCTATGACGTAAGACAGTAAATAAGGACGAAAAAAATTAGCTAATCAAAAATATTTTGTGCACCGCAGAAAAGATTTACTCGTGTGTGACACCAGAAGAAAATTTTGGCGGACATGAGCGACAAAAATAGCCCTCGTCTGAATGCAGTCTTATTGAGCAGTGAATATAGCGCTTGCTTGAGTTCTTGACTTTTTCGTTGCATTCGTGGTGAATATAATTCGTTTTATTGGGTTGTATAAAACATATTTTTTGAGGAGGCGACATTCGTCCGCGGTTTAAATTTAGTTTTTGTTTAAGGTTTCTTTCGCTGTATTGTTAAAATAGAAAGAGTTTAGAGTACACAAATATAGGTATATATATTTATGGCATAACTGAAGGGTCATTTAACTCGAATATCATCCATGAAAAGCCAAAAATGCTTTGATGAGTGCTCCCGAATGCCTGAAATATAAGCGCAAGCAATTAATTCGTGTGATAAAGTGTAGACATTTTGTGCAAATTCGATGTGTTTTAGTGCAATTTTGAAATCAAAACAAAATATAAAACTCTTGGATATAAATCAAGAATTATCGCGAGAAAAAGGCCGATGAACTCCAAATTTAATACAAGAAAATAACTGCAAACCAAATATTGATTTGTTCTGCTATTCAGTGCAGTTGTGTTTTAATTTCGTGTTTATTGTTGCCACTCTCCGGAATTGGTGAGTTGCAAGCATTGCACAAAGTTTATGGCCAATCCACATAGAACATTCTTCGCTTTGCATATTTTTTACAGAAGTCTTCAACTCACAGGGTTGCCAGTATCGATATTTTGTAGTAATTCTAATCTGTGATACAGTCACTATTCTCTAAATTTGAGATATTAGATTAGTGAAAATTTTTGTGACTTGAGGCGATTGTGCAATTCAGTACATGACAGTTACAAAAATCTCGATTGAAAACGAACAGCTGTTTCATTTCGTTATTTAGAGATGTATTTACGCTTGTTTGAAAATAAATATGTCAATAAAAAATATTATATTTTAATAGTCAAAAAGCATAATTACCAATAAAAATAAAAATATTTGTTGGCTTTGTTTCAGAATATTTACGAAATATATGTAAAATTAATTTATTTTTAACTTTTTCGTGTTTGACTTGCTTAAAAATTACAAAAACACGACAATCGATTAATATTATGATCACTATAAGAGACTTGTCAGTATATTCAAAATGGTAAACAGTAGTTCTTTTTAGTTTTGTACCCTGCTAACTATCAAGTGACAAATTTGAGGCAATATTTTGTGACTAAAGACTGTTTTGTGAACACTAAATTATCACTTTACTTCAAAAATCTTAAATAGTGCCTAGAGCCCTGCTAAACGGGTATATGTTAGCAAACGTGTAAGCGACTTGTTATTGTTCACTTTTGCAAACGTTAAACTATCCGTGCGATTCTGTAATGTGAGACAGTCTCAAGTCTCTAAATTTGAGATTTTAAGTTAGAGACGATTTTTGAGACTTGAGACGATTTTGCTATTCTGTAAGTGACAGTCTCAAAATCTATTACATTTCGTTATTTAGAGATGTTTTTACTCTTGAATGATAATAAATATGTCGAAAACTAATATTAACGTTTCTATAACATAGTCAAAAAACATAATTATCAATAAAAACAAAAATATATGTTGACTTTGTTTCATAATATTTACGAAATTTATGTACAATTTATTTATTTTTAACCTTTTCGTATTTGAGTTGCTTACAAAATATAAAGAAACGACAAACGATTAATATCTACGATGATCTCTATTCAGTATATTCAAAATGGCAGACAAGAGTTTTTTTTGGTTTTGTGACCTGCTAACTACCAGGTCTCAATATTTTGAGACTAACGCTAGAGACACTTTAGTGAATAGCAACTAGTCATAAATTGAGATTTTACCTCAAAATGACTCAAATAGAGACTGGTTACAGAATCCCGCTATATTTGTTACTTTTGTTTAAAGAGTGGGAAAAAAATAACACATCGCTATTTGATTTTCAAAGGTTTTCTCACTATAATCAAGGGCCAATATCGCGTGCTGTCTTGTTCTAACAGAATACATACATTTGTTATCAAATCTCTTTACAGTCTTTTGAGGATAACAAATACTTTTGTTAGCTTACCTTTGTGTTTTGCATAACAAAAAGTATTTGTTACCCAAATTTCTGTTAAGTGTTAATATTTTGTTTGTCTGTTATCTTTAACATATAAACATGTTATTAGTAACAATCACATCTGTTACCTCGATATGTTATTATATTTGTTACCTCATTCTTTTAAATAAAATTCGGTATTTTTTTATATATTTGTTTTATTTAATTGTAAAATCATATTTAATTAAGGAGTCAGTAGGATCTGGCCTATTTTTTCGATTTTTTTTTTTCATAGAAATTTTTATTCATACCTATTATATATATATTTCATATATAATGAGGTACATCGTGGAGTGTACAAACAAATTTTTTCGGAATTTTTTGATGACATCTGTCGGAGAAATGGCTGAGTGAAAAGAGAGATGCGTTTTTTCACTGGCGGACACCATTTCTCATGTTTGGATCATCTGAAACACAAAAACCTAATTTATTCTTAATAAGTACGTGAATGGTTATCGTACCTACTAGAATTATGAAAAAATGTTGATAAATCAAAAAGTAATTAACCTTTTTTTAATTTTTCCCCATATTTGTTTTTACATAAATTTTGTCATAATATTCCCAATAAATTATAAAAAATTATGAATCTAGTAGGGACGATAGCCAAGCGTTTTGTAAACATTCAAAAAAAATTAAGCAAATCGGTTGAGTAGTTCGACCGGAATCATGTCCTCCAGTGAGTTTTGAGAAAAACGCGTTTAAAGTTTGAGGTGTGCACTCCGAGCCTCCGTACGTCGAGCGGTATTATTATTTTTGAGCATTTTTTCGAAACCTTCCAATGGTAAAGTGGGTTTCTACATTAATTCTAAGGATATAAAAAAAAAAAAAAAAAAAAAAAAAAGATTTCCCTACTGACCCCTTAAACTAATTTTTAAAACTAATTAATACCATATATGTATGTACAGTTACCGTATTTCTGCAAATTAGAATATTTTTTATTTTATACTCTGTTACATTTTTCGTTTGGAATAACTTACCGCAAATTTATCCACACTCCCACGATAGGCTCGTACAATTCCGGTCATACATACATATACCGATATCGCCCGTTTGTATGGTGTTAAACACTGACCCAGCGATGTCTTGTCCTTCAACGTTTATTAAATGTGTGTTTCTCTGAACCGTTAAAACCTTCTTTTGCATGTTGCTTCTGATAGAGAAAGATCACCTAATGCCTTAACAAGCATTCGATGCTACTCTGCAGCACTTTTTTCAAATGGAGACAAAAAATTAATGCTTTCGGCAAATTGTCACCTTTCGATACGAAATTTGAGATTTTTAACACAAAGATAAAATATGATGTTTGTTCTATTGACCTCAAGGCTATTGAATATGTTAGACAGATGTCCTGCCAACCAAACAGAAAAATAATTAAGGCTCGTTCACCACAAATGTTCCCTTCCAACACATTTGTATCTTACCGCGGAACTTACCCATTCCCTACTTGCTAAAGATTTTTGTTTTCTAGATAATTTTAAAATTGTTTGTTAACTTTGGCTATTATTAGTTTTTTCCACTGTGCCGTCCGATTTATTGCTTGTGAAACTATTTATACGTACATCTTATAAGTCAAAGTATTTCTACGTGTACAACATGGGGACAAAATCTTTCCTTAGTCGGAGAGAATTGGCTCGCATCATAAATCAGTGCAATGAAAGCGAAAATGAAGAAGAGTAAGAAGAATATGATTATTATTTATATTCTTCCGTCATCTGTTGAGACCTTGAAGAGCAAATCGATGATGAGAATATCGCTGACGACATTGATTCCCTCGAAGTCACTGGTGAGGTAAATATGATCCCACCGTATTTCGAGTGTCACAACTGCACACTTTTTATAAGAGTGAATACATTTTCTTCGGCTTTAAACTGTGGTGCCTCTGTGCCGATCCGGGATTTCTTTTCAATGCGATTCCATATGCTAGTAAAAGGGGTTCATACGATAAAAACGTGGAGCTCGCTGCGTCAGTGATTCTCCCTGTGATTGAAGATGCGAAGATACTTCGAACACTTTTTTACGTCATATTATTTATTCTGCTTGCTGAACGAGAAAAAGGTGAGGGCAATCGTCTCAGTGAGATCAAATCGGCTGAGAGGTGCGAACAATGTACTAGCGACAGGGTGAAATTGAAGAAACATTCGTATGATAGGTGGTATGAAAACACCAACAAGATCTCTGTCTGCCGCTGGAAGGACAATTCCCAAGTGTCATTCTTCATCGGATCTGGGCCAACACAAAACGCTTCCAAATATTGGCGAAAAGAGAAAATAATAAACTTTTCTAATAATCACCATCCCGCAACCTCGAAATTTATGAGAATACAACAAACATGGGAGGTATAGATTTACACGACAATGCTATTTTCAACTGTCGCATTGGCATACGGGTGAAAAGGGGTGGTACTGTTCACGAAAATCTACTGGCTCATCGTTAAGTAGAATAAATCCAAATCACAGGGCGAAAAAAATTAATTTGTTAACAAAGAATCCTCCTATTTTCTTATGTATAGTGGAATGTAAGGCAGGTCGCCTCCACGCGGTGCATTCTGGGTAACGCTAAATGACCTGTGGCCTTTACGGCCTTTTAGAATACTACAGATATTTGACCCTGCAATGTCATGGACTTTGAACAAAATTACTGTTATTGGATTTGGTTGAATCCTGGGCTGGTGGCCGAGGTATTCCATCACCTCAGTATGTAGGGGTGACACCCTACAGAAATGGCTGGCGGGCTAATGCTGAGGTTGCCCCCGTCCCGTTAAAACCCTGGCAGGCCTCAGAGTACGTTCCTCTCCCGTCATCATTAAGTTGGTGTGGTAGGTGCAGGTTGAGACGACTCCCTCTTTACGCTGGTCGGCTCTGAACGCATAGCTTCATAAGGGCGTGCGTCAACCCTCGCCTTGGCCTCGTAATTGAGATAACCTTGGGACTATTAAAAGCGACTACTTATCCGGGAGAAGGATAGCGGCTCTGAGTGGGGACCCATGAAACATGAATACTAAAAACTCAAAACAAATAAACGAAGGGAAAGGTATGTGGGGACCGGCCTATTCAGAATTGGATAATGTAACAGGATGGATGTCATTACCTATGCGGACGGAACCGTTCTACGCAAGAGCTAATGCAAATATTTCCACAGAAACGTGGCTTCTTCCCGCAAGAGGCGGTAATTCAGTGGAAGGAAACTGGAGTTTACCCACAAGTAATACAAGTAAGTGTGCCGTGCGAGACGACATGGCCAGCAGTAGCAGAGGAACCTCTGCTCCAATTAGTAGCGGTTCGAGAACCTCAGCAAGCGCTAAGGGCCGTGGTAAGAAACACGTATCAGAACGTAGAAAACTGAAATCGGATCGTCGCATGGCAACCAAGATTTTACAGCGCTATGGTGGCAGAAACACTGAGCAAGAATCTGAGCAGCATGCTAGCACTCTCGAGTGGGCTAAACGGGTGCTGAGCGGTGGAGAAATCAAGAAAGCAAGATCGAGAGGGGCCCAATCTGCGCGTAAACGGCGTAGGTCGCACGAAGAGGAAGCCTCCTTCAGTAAAAACGCACGGACAGGACCGGTATCTACGATTAATGATAACGCAAAACATTTCGGTCCAATAGAACTTGGTGTCTTTGACCGTAACAGAGAGGATGGAGCCATTTCCCGAGAGGAGTGGAAGCGAGTAGCGGCCGCTATATCCGCGGTTTTTATGAAAGTGGTCAGGGGAAATCCTGGACCACCTCCAACGTGCGAAAGTGCCGGTTGGCATTGTGGACTGCATAAGCTAATTAGATGTGCCGACGAACGGTCGGCATTCATTTATAAGGAAGCAGTAGCCAGAGTAGGCGAAGTTTGGAAGGGAGCAAGACTTGCGGCGGTTCCTAAAGAGGATCTTCCACTCCGCCCACGAGCTCGTGTCTGGCTCCCAGCTGAACCTTCTAGTACTGAAGAAATTGAGGAGATTTTGCGTTATTGCAATCCTTCACTACCCACCCACGATTGGAGGGTCATCAGGTTAGATTATACTCAGAAACCGTATCGGCAAGTGCAGTTACTCCTTAACAAGGAATCACTCGGTGCTCTTAACCACACAAAAGGAGTCGTTAACTACGGTTTCGAAAAAGTTGCTCTTGAAATTATACCGTGGGACGACAGGGACGATGACCTGCAAACTTCCAGTACTAGTACTGGATTCGTCAGTGGTGCGAATCTCTCACTCCTGGAGGATGAAAATCCTTCAGATTAACTCTATGCACATACAGGCGGTCTCCGCCGAGTTCTTGCTTTGTCTAGAGAGAGACGAAGCCGATAATGTCCTAATTAGGGACAAATAAACATAGGTCGCTGGCGGTCAAAAATATAAATATAATTAGAACTTGGTTTCGGGTCAGAATTGAACCAAAAGTCGACACCACTAGCCTACATTCCACATGACGACGATCTCCGGTTTTGCAATTTCGGATGCGAACTTGAGCTGCTGACACCTGGACGAAGACATAAATGCTAGGGGTGAGTAAATTTATTTAAAATTAATATCTAAAAAAAAAATATTTATATATTTTAAATTTTCAGAGGAAGCTGGTGAGAGGAAATGATAAAATTTGCAAGAACAGTGAAAAAAATTGTAACCCAAATTGAAAGCGGGCTCCACAAGACCAATCAGCAAATATATGGGGGAGAGCGGAAGTATTTCAAAAGCCTGTTTTTATTAGGCATATAATGCTTCATAACGGAATAGATAGCAATATTGGCGGTGGTGGTGGAGGCTTTAACTACTGCAACTACTGAAGTAATCGGAAAAATTCTACTTCTGCTGAATCAATTAATTAAGCTTGAAATGCCGAAGTAAACGCCACCGGACCATTTTTCGTTGAGTAATTCAGGTCTCTTGGTCGTCGAAATAATAAAAAATACGTAAAATTGGCATTTAGCTTGCACCAGATGATGAAAATTCATTTTTCTGAGGTCTCTACTTCCATTCATCGAGAGTTTGGTCCACGATTCGACGTCTTCGAGAACTAAATTTCAACACATATGTTTACAGGAAATGATATCCAAGAAGGTCAAGCAATTTCCGATGTATTGGAAACATGTTTTCTGATTTTTCTGACTTACCTCTACCTGATTCACATATATTTAGTGCTGATTAACAAACGGTTCATGTACAATTGGTGTAGACCTAGATCTCAAGGTACAATTAAAAATTTAAATAATTACAAAAATATAAAATATCTTAATTAGTAAAAACAAAACAACATAAACAGTAGAGAACTTTGAAAGTTTGTATCACATATAATATACACAGGTTATATAGGGAGCCATAAAAAAAAAACGTAAAAATCGCATATGCGGGAAAATATCTACAGATTATTCTGAACAACTTTTTTTTTAAGAGACAATGGGTCTAAAATCGATTTCGACACAGCGATTTTAAGGCGAAGTTTTCTAGGGATCACAAAAATATCTTGTTAGTTTTTCAGATATCCGAATAAAATATAAGTATGTATATACGTTTTATATATTATATTAGGTTGTCAAAAAAGTCTTGTGGTATTTTCGCTAGTTGGCGCTGAAAGCGCGTAGTTCTAGTTTTATACGTCGCATCGGGTCATGCTATACCTTTTTGGAAAGCTCAATCACGCGCTATCACGTGTTCGATTTATTGTCGTTTCTTTTAAGTCGTTTGTGAGTTATAACGTCGCAAACAAGGAGCAAAATAAAAAGAAAATACGGCATATTTTACAGTACTACCACGATAAAGGCAAAAATGAATCTCAAGCTGCCAATAAAATTTGTGCAGTTTATGGACCCGATATAGTTTCCATTTCCACCGCACAACGATGGTTTCAACGTTTTCGTTCTGGTGTAGAGGTGGTCGAAGATGCGCCACGCTCCGGAAGGCCTGTCGTCGAAAATTGCGATAAAATCGCTGATTTGGTCGAAAGAGACCGGCATAGTAGCAGCCGTAGCATCGGTCAAGAGCTGGGCATGAGTCATCAAACCGTTATAAACCATTTGAAGAAGCTTGGAGTCACTAAGAAGCTCGATGTATGGGTGCCACACGAATTGATTCAATAAAAATACCGCAAGACTTTATACATTTGCAGTCAGCTATACAACTGTAAATTTGAAAAAAAAAAAAAACAATCCTACTAGTTTATAGGAGTGACTGACAAAACAAATTAGTTTTTACAAAAATGGGTTGAATACTGTACAGTTAAAGTCATGGTTTGGTTGTGTATTTGAAAAGTTGAGCAAAATGACAAATCATCAGAAGAAACACTTGACCAAAAAAATTGCATACTGGCATTAGATGAAGAAAAGTGAACTTGGCTGTAGCCATTCAACTATTGTTCACTTTTTACTAAAAAAAAAAGAGGATAGTGATGTTTTGAAGCGTAAAAAGGGATCAAGTCGTCTTCGAAAATCAACTGAGAGAACAGACCAGTTTCTACGGTGGATACGTTTAAGCGACCGCGTTAATAGTGCTCTTTTCATAAGGGCGGAACTGCAAAAATTTCACCAAGAAGATTTAAGTGTCGAAAACATACGCCGACTGCTTAGTGATGTGGGTTTATATGGCAGGGCGACTGCCAAAAAGCCATTATTAACACAAACATGTAGGTTGTCCAACTTTCTTCGGCTAAAAAGTATCAAAACTAGTGTCAAAATAATTGACAACAGATTATGTGGTCAGACGAAAGCAAATTTAATTTGCCAAGCTCACAAAATTTGCTTTACGTGCGCCGTTCAGAAAGTGAGAGGTTCCAGAATAATTATGTAGTAAAAATATTAAGCATCCTCAAAAACAAATGATTTCAGGTTACTTTTCATACCATGTTTTGGGACTTCCATACCTTGTTGATGGAATAATGAATGCTGAAAAATATGCGATATATGTTAAAAAAATTTTACTATCCGTCATTGAAGAAAATTATAGGGATTGCTTAATCTTCCAGATTCCCTCAATGCCAAGCTTTGGTGCAAAGTGGTTAAGTTTAGAGTGAAAAGAAATCGTGTATAAAATTTAGATCGAATTTTTATTTTTAAATGGCCAACACATTTAACGATCTAAGGATTCAACGCTTGGATTGGCCTGGAAACTCGGCCGATTTGAACCCAATTGAACAGTTATGGCACATAATGAAGTGGAAAGTTGCAAAACGGAAACCAACAAATAAAAATCAATTGATAAAGATTTTAGAACTGGTTTGATATGGTCCCATTACAAGGAATTCAATTATGGTTCTCGTGAATTCCATGTCTTCAAGAATTAAGGCAGTTATTGAGACTAAAGGAGGAACGATAAAAAATACCCGGAAATTGTAATTTAATTCGTGTTTCTCTTCGAGCATAATTAAATTGTTCTTTTTTCTTTGGCTTCAATATTTTCAAATATACCACATATACATATATAGATCACTCATTCTCATTGAACAGTAGAAAAGCTAATTTTAGCACCAGCATTTGCTCGGATTTCGATGCATAAGAGTTAGATGCATTTCTCTAAATTACTTCCTTGTCAACGTCGGAAATCACTTTATTGTTACTACCTTTATTATTTCGACCGCAACCCAACTTATTACGCAATAAATTGTATGAAACTTTTTGATTTATGATAAGCTTCGGTTCTTGCTTTCTCCTTAAGAGAAAGCGATTCTCCTTCATCCATATTAAAGACAATGCATCAATTGAGCAATACAAAAAATTAGGTGTTAATGCAATTCAAATTCCGGAGATACATGGTAGACAAATTGCATGTGTCGACCTGAAAGTAAAGAACAGAAAATTTTCTCTTTTAAAGTGTCTGTTCAAACAAAGATGAGAAAATATGTTAATCGTTACGTTGAAATCTGAACTTAAAGTAGTATAACGCTGCAAAATATTTCCTTACAAGCATTTTTTCCCCAAAAACTTTTTTAGTTTCCGTCTTTTATTAACGATATTGTCTTTTGTTTTCGTTAAGCTTTTGGAAAAATAACTGATCACTGATTTCCCCATGCCTTCTTTTGTTCATCATGCACATACTATATAATGCCTGTTGCACAAATACAATCCTCCCAAACTCATCTAGATTATCGCATCACTACGAATAATTGTTCATCTGTTATTAAGATGTCGGTACTACAAGTATGTTCCATGAATAGAACTTTCAGATCATGACGAAGCGTGCGTCTATCGTTGGTTTCATTATATTTTCGGTTTAAACTTCTATAAACGCTTGGTAAATCGGCATTGGAATTTGGCACCAGTAAGTATCCTTCATCTATAATAAGGGATGAGGCCTTAAATTTTTCCCCGTTTGAAATCTTACATTGCGGTAGTTTTCGTCACCTGTCATCATATTGGCGGTATTTGTAGACCAATCTTTTAGTGTAAGAATACCGGCCATTAGAATTCTGGGCAATGTCATTGCACAACACTCTATTTGTAAGCCTGAATATGTACCGTCACAAAAGGTAATTTTTTTTTTTGATTTAGCAGATCACATCCGATTTTTTTTTACATATAAATTATGTCAAAAAAAAAAACAACAAAATGGTGGAAAATTTTGCCGCAGTCAACTTCCTGGCTAGGCTTCTTATATAAAAAGAAAGAAGTAAATTTTTTTTTTAATCAGGTGCATAGTAGAGAGGTTTTGAAAATTTCGAAAAATTAGGGATGTAGGACTGGATTTTGTAAAACGTGCCATTTTTACCTTCGGCATCAAAACAGTTAAACAACTGTCGAAATGTCTATAAAATACGCTTTAGTTCAAGTTAATCGTTTAAAGAATTCGGTCGCAATTTTGACGGCCGGATAAAAAATGTTAGTTTCGAGGAAACGAGCCTCAAAATTTAGGTACCTATAAAACCGCTGCTTAAAGTGCAATGCTTAAAGCGCATATTTCTTCGAAAATATTCGGAGTAAACCAATGAAACTTCAGCTGATTACAGCGAACAAAAATTTTTTCATTTTTTGAAAATTCTAAATGTATCTTCCCCCTTAAAGTTATGAAGCACGTAAAATTCTTGAACTTCGAGTCATAAGTCAGCGGCCTTCTTTATCTGTACTTACCCTTTTTAACCACGAATTCGGGGGTGCTTTCTAAAATTTAGCATTTGAATACTCTTTAAAATTAACAACCCAATTCTACACAACTTATTAATAGTTTTTTATATCGAATTCTATCATTCCTGGCTAACAATGATAAGCCGAGCATTCGAGGTGGAAAGTAGATAGACGATAAGCATGCGCAGACAGCGTGGTTGTCTCATTTGCTTTCATGCAGAGGCTGTGTAATCCAGTTCAGGATAATGAGATAAATGTATCGTGTTTTCATCGGCAGCAAAGAACACACGAACGATTAAATCTTCAAATTGGACGAGGAACGCGGACTTTAGGACAAAACAGGCAGTAGGTAGGAGAGCAAAAGTTGAGGGGGGCTGAGGTTATATAGATTACATAAGTATGTAGAATATAAGGGAATGAATTATGAATTGAGATTTTAGGGTTTAATTTTTTATTAAATAAAATAAAAGCGATTTATGTTTTTTCCTTATCTAAAGGATTAGTTCTCGTTCTCGTAAAAATTCAGCACTTTATACAATTTGTTTCGGTGTAAATTTCTAATAAGGTTGAATCGAAGGAACTTGTATTTTATAGATGGCTCTTTATGCGGGCCTCGTTTTGATAATAATCATCTTATATTTCAATTCAAAAGTTCCCACTATAATGTTTCCAGCTTTACAAACTAATTTGTTAAATCGAATTTCCGCGCTTTCAGTGTTTTCACGTTTTTCAAGGAGTAGATTTTTTAGTCATATGACAGACTCGATAGTTATTACTTTTAATTACAGGTTGAATTCTTCTAGGTATTTTTTTAATTGAGTTGTGTAAACTTGATCTCTTTGTCCCTGCGCCTCTCAAATACATATGTGGATCTCATATGTGAATCAAAATCGGTGATCACCGGAAATTCCTTCGAAACTGTGCGGGAAAATCAGCCGGAATCATCATTGCAATTCATGGAAATGAAACTGAAAATCTCCAATACATCGATTTATCGCATTTTGACCGAACATTTGGGCTTACGAAAGGTGTGTGCACGGTTTGTCCGCACAAATTGACTGACGACCAAAAATTGCTCAGAATTCAACATTCGAAGGACGATTGACCAAAAATCACATTTTAACCGTTAATTAAGTGCGACTTCTTCCTTTGCGGAAAATGCATTTGCTCATGAAAGGAAAGCGTTGTGCAAACGTAGGGGCCATTCAAAAGCCTTGCACCGGCATACTGGCGGCCATACCGGCCAACACTCGTTCGACATGCTTTCAGACCGTGCAAAACGCTGTATTGAAGCAGAAGAGGACTATTTTGAATAAAATAAATTGATTTTGGCAAAAAACCCATTTGTTCTGTTTTTTTTAAGTTCTGTTTACTTTGGAATGGACTATGTATATAACCCTATATCTATCTCGTTAAGCTATGGTGATGCGTACAATCATTAGGCGAACAAAACTATTATACTCTGTAGCAACTGGTTGCAAGAGTATAAATATGCCATTAAAAATGCTTTTTTATGCATAATATGCAAATAAATTCTACTATTGCAAATTATATAAAAATATGCTCTAACAAATGCCATCTTAACGCAAACATCTTAATTGGCATCCTTTTTTAATTTTAATGTTTAATTCGTAAATCCATAGAAATACGGGACCTAAAATAGTATTTTTGGCATATGTTAAAAACATACATACATACATAGATAGATTTTGTTGTTGATTCCACTTTTTTAAATAATTGTTTGCTTCCCTTATTCGCAGCAAAGCATCTGGTTAAGTCAGACGACTGCTTACCTAAGAAAGATTTTGCTGTAAACACTCTTTTTTTTGGCACTTTTTTTTTTATAAATTTAACACTTTGCTGTGAACTTCTAAAAGGTTAGTTATTTACTCGGAAAGTTTGAAAGACATTTTCGAAGATTTATTGATTAAGCAAATCATTTAACTCAACAATATTTTATAATTGTTTATAATGCCCTATGGAACTATCAGACTCAGTGCATTAATAAGTTAGTCATTTCCTTTAACTCTACAACTATTATTGAAACTCTAGAAAAATGTTTTGAATCGAGTCTAGCCCCCATATACCTAATGAAAAGATTTTCGAACCTCCAGATATTAATCACCTGTATGTCGCCCAATGTGGGAGTTATTTTAATGAACTTGAGAGAGCTCTTTTCTAACAACAGTGTATCCGTGTGCTTAAAATGGATAAAATCGGGCAACAATTAGCCTTTTTGGGTTTATATTTATCAAATTACTTAAAAAAAGCATACCTGAGCAATGTCAGAAACTAGCCATTCTCTTTCTTTTTGTTGATTTATCAAATCACTTAACTCAGCAATATTTTATAATTTTTTTATAGTGCCTGTGTGCTTAGTGTGCCTTAATTAATAGTAGTAATTTCACTCTACAAATTGATCACCTAAATGGAATTAAGGGATAAGTTCATCTCAAATTTACTTTCTCTCCGATTGGATATTGACACTTACAAATCACAGCAGTTGCCTAAAAGTTCGGAAAGCGTCGAAATTTATAAGCAGTATTAGTGGAAATGACTTCTCGATATTCAATATAGATCTTAAGAAAAAATGTTAATGGGCGATAAAAAGAGCAGACTAAGTTTCTCTAGAAAGGTGCCTAACCGGTGTGTTTAAAAGATGGTAAAAGGAGCTCCAATTCAGTGGAGGTAAAAAAAACTCATATGTTTTGGTCCTTTGCGATACTAGATGGAGGTCAGTTGCTAGGTACAAGAGGAGTAGTCATCCTTTAGGATGCTTGCGCTTGACGAGAATTTGAACAGACTTTGCGGCCTCACTATTGATAACTCTTCCAGTGTATCAAAGTATGGGGACCTCAGATGCTTACACAGTGGTCGTGCGGAACAAGTGCACAAGATGGGCTTCCCGAGTATCCTGCTCTAGACATTTCCTGCAGTCTTCTCGATCAGTCAGCACCATCCTGAAAACTCGTGGTTCAGCTAATATGACCCAATAATTTAGAAAATATTCTTAAAACTAATAATCTATTAAAGTGCATAATACTGACATTCTAGCTAAAAGGCCAGGCATCATCTTACGTCCAAGATTCCAGCAGATTGACTAACTCAAGATACAAAAAAAAAAAAAAACAAATTGCATGTTAATCTGTAGGTGTTGGCTATCACGTGAACTAAGATCTATTACATATATTGAAAATGAAATATTTTGAATTCTTTTAAACGTTAAAATTCAATATTTCATGTTTTTATGAAAAAAAACGGTAAAATATTTTTCAAAAATTCTACTTCGGGAGATAGCTACATGAGTGATGAATCCATCATTAAAATTTTAAAACAGTCGATGGAACCGTTTTTGAGAACTCTTTGACGCTAGTTTAAAAATTTAGATTCGAGCAAAATACGCTCGAAAATTCAGGGGTGTAGGCAATATGCTCTAATGACCTTACTTTCTCACTCCTGTTACTTTCCAAATACATTCAATTTAGGAAAATTACTTCATCAGTACATTCTATGAATGCTCTAGATTGGATTTATGCAAACCAAAAAATCGATTTTTTAATCGGTCACACGGGATGACCTCCTTAAAGCAGTAGTTCCAATTATCTATGAGAGAGCGTCCAACACCACATTTATGTTGTGGAGCGGATAATGTCTCCAAGTAATCAAGTACCATTACTCTCTATAAATTGTTCATGGTCGGCTGACTTGAAAACTTTTTTTAAGTATTATAATTTATATCTCACCTCTAAAAACTTTTAACACTTCTTCTTCTAAGTTTTATTTCTATAGTCCAATGCTCATATTTGACCCTTAAAACACTGGTTAAGTTGAAAGAAGAATTAACGGCACAAAACCATATCAGTTATACTTGTATACGCATGCGCCATTTAAATACTGGAATCAATGCTCTCGAAAATAAAATTATTGTTCGCATTATTAATGAAATACCAATTTGATTAAAAAAAAAAAAAAAACTGATAGCATCGAACTACTAAACATACTAGGGGTATTCTCTTGCTCTTGCAAATCCCGGTGCACGGTGCAAGAATTGCAGATTTACAACGGCACAACAACAAACACACGCAGAAAAATATTTGCAAGGGCTGTAAAATATGTCAGACCAAAACCCATGTATATTTGCGTGCAATGTCACGCAAAAATAAAATTGCAACCCTGTTGTAGTTGCCATTTTACATAAAGTCATATTTTGACGTTAAATTGTTGAGGAAGGTAAATTTTAATTAGATTTTATAATTTCTATTTAAATTATAAAGTTTTGTTGCAGTTTTTTTGTTAAAAATGTATGAAGAAGGTGCGCCAATTCACAATAGCTATGCACAATAGTCATTTACAATAAATTGACTGAATCAGTCGCTCATATATCACTAGATTCTGCAATGGGTGCTCTCGTGCCCTTGTATATTTCGGTGTAGTATTTTTGCAATCTGCAATCTTGCAAGAGCAAGAGAATACCCCTACTGTCAATTATTTATACCCAGGAACATGTATGTGTGCTAACAGTTAATTTGACAATTAAAATGTAAACAAATCAAGAAGTCATGCATGTATACATACATACATAATGTACATAACTATTTACAAACAAATAGACGAAGAGAAGAGAGCACATTGGCGTTAACTCTTAAGAGAGCTTATGAATAGTGGTGTCAAGACATGAATGAGTAACTTTATTCGTTATGACAACTCTATTGGATTATCAGAAGAATTAGCAATTTGCTAAGTAGCATATTTGCTGATCTTAATTGAACTCATAATTTTCAAAATTTTATTGCAAAAATATAGATGATCCCTGTAGAGGTTCCCTACTTTTTTAAAGAAAAATACAGAAACTTTAAATTTATTGGAGTATATTTACTATCATTCGAAGGATCATTCTTTGTCTTTATTTCTTGAAGAATATCTATTTTAAATGCTGGCCGCGGCTATGTCTCAGAAGATCCATCCGTTGAGTCCAATTTTCGATGACTCGTTCGAGCATTTCTACTGGGAACTTGCGAATGACACGCGTGATGTTTTGCTCCAAGGTCTGAATCAGAGCGGGGTAGTCCGTACAGACTTTAGACTTTAGATATCACACGATCTTCGTGGCCAGTCGACTACTCCAAAATATGAAATTATATGCTCACCGAAGTGTTCTCTCAATAAACTCATTGATTGATGCGATCTGTAGGAAGTGGCAACATCTTGTTGAAACTAAATGCTGCCGAGATCACGAAATCCAGTTTCTGGCATTTAATGGTCGGTTATCATGGCGCGATAACGGTCGCCATTCACGGTTACGTTCTCACCGGCATCATTATTGAAGAAATATGGGCTGATGATTCCACCGTGAATGTAACGTCAGCTCTTGAATCTCTTCAGTTTGCTCTTCGTACCAATTGGGGCAATTTTGCTTGTTTACATACTCATTGAGCCAGAAAAGGAAATAGTTTTTGGTTGGTGACCCATCGAAAATGCAGTTCAAGTAAGGCGAAAATTATGTGGTATGTACGAAAAAGATATGTTGACCGAACGCACATGCGAAGATTGGTATGCAAATTTCCATTTAGCAATTTCAATTTTGACAATGCACAACGTCCCGAAAGGACTCTTGAAGCCTATGTGGATAAAATAAAGTCGATCATCGAATAACAACAGAAGAGATTGTTGAAAGATTAAATTTGTCTAACGCGTCCGTTCCCAAACACATGAATCGTTTAGTATTAATTTCGAAGCTTGACATATGGGCTCCTCATGTTCTTAGAGAACGAAATTTTCTTCGTCGCATTAACGACTGTAAGTTGTTGTACCTCAATTACATTCTCTGGATTGAATTAGGTACACTTGTTTTCACTAAACCATCACTAAGAGCGCGCTGCTCGCATTACGGAGCCAAACGACTACATCGGTGAGAGTCAACAACATGCGGTTGCAGATAGAAAACAGCAAGCCGCCTGCTGGGCAATATGAGCACATAAGTCACAGCCGGCGAGATAGACGAGTCAGTTGGTTTTTCGTAGTGTTTCTCATCGGTTGTGCGGTAGCAAATTACGGTACTAGTGCGGTTCGTAGTATAAATTGTCGAAAATTCTTCAAAAACCGACAAAAAAGGCGTGCTAATATACACGCCCATACATACATACATTCATATTATAGATAGAAAGATATGTATGTGGCGTCAAGATAGCGAATTCATCAATTAAAAATTGTCTATTGATACAAAAATTGCCATAAAAAATTAAATAACGAAAATATTTCACAATTTGCGACTGCGTAAATATGTAAGTAGTATTTATAAGCTGACAGTAACGATGATTCGGTATTTAAAAAGTGTGCCATGCTGATAGCTTAGCTATCTAGTGGGTACGCAAAGAAAGTTCCCCCGGCTATTTATATGCACACATGCGTAGATTTGCATGAGAGTACTTTAAAAATGCGCCACTTTGTATATTTTGTGCCAAATTTAAGCTATGTATAAAAAAGAAAAAACAGAGAAATAAAAAACGAAAACAAAAAAATAAATAAAAAACACAAATACAAAAAATAGTGAAGAACAAAAGCAATAAAAAGTGACAGTGCGGCGAACGACGTCAGCAAAATCTTCAGTGCGCACTAATTGTAGAGCGAAATCTTAGAAAGATACCTGCGTTAACTCATATAAGTATGTACATCATATACATATGAATGTACATATAGATGATTATAAAACAGCCTGAAGGTAAAATTGAAAGTGCAGCCGAAAGAGTGAAGTAAAACAAACACCCTTCGAGTTTTTAGCTTTGGCACTCAGCTGTTTGAATGACCTTAAGTTTTTTGATGCCAAGTATTTCACGAAGTTATCAGGTTTTTGCAGTAGTTTTTTGTTAGTGTTGTTGTTTTAAACACAAAACTGTGTGTGTTGACAAACATGATGAGGCTTGGTGACGGTGGAAATAGTTATCAGTCCATTAACGCTTCTTTGTCGTGACTCACGCCCTACTTAGGGGTAAATACCCATTAACTTGCCGAAGAGTGTTTTAAATAGCAATAAATGCTGCATTAGAATATAATAATAGCATCGTTCTAACAATGAGTTTTATTGTGTTGGCATCACTTGTGCGAGCCTAAAACCCATGTGTGGTGATGAACACATTTCTATGGCACGTTTATTTAGAAGGCAACACAAACGCACGCACACGAATGTGGTTTTTGGGGGTTGTGTAAAGAAATTTTTTTTAAGGGGTTAGGGGTAGTTAGAATTTTTTTTTGGCATTTTCGTTTTGTAATATCTTAAAAATATTCCCTGAAAATTTCACGTTGATCCGACAATTAGTTTTTGAGTTATTCGAGAAATAAGAAAGAGGGCTCATTCACTTCAAAGCGCTAGTGTGAAACCTTAAACGCGTTTTTCTCAAAACTATGTTTTTTGAATCGGTGATAACGGTAACTCGAAAACCGTTCAGTAGATTTTAATGAAATTTATACAGAATACATAATAAACTCGGGACTGATCGAAGGATTTTTATTTTTTCGAAAATTTTGATTTTTTAAGACCAATTAACTGTTGATTTTTTCGCAAAAATTTATAAAAAAATTTCCTGAGGCCGCCATTTTGTTAATTTTGAATAAAAAAAATTAAATCTTTCGATCAGGCACGAGATTATCTATTTATAAAACTAACTTTTTTTGTCCGATTGTTTTTAGATGAATCTTCAAGAACTTATGCTTGTCACCGCAAGTACCTTTTTTTGGAACAGGGTCAACACAAACAACTATAACTTCGGAAATTAAACTTGTTTTTTTGAAATTTTCGTGACTTCAAGTCAACACATCCTATAATAATGCCATATTACTGCTTTTGTAAAATAACATGAAAACTCTCATTTTTTCGTGTCTCTGACTACCCCTAACCCCTTAATGGAAAAAAACTGAAATCGGAAAGACAGCTGTGAATGATTGCTGGTATCATCTGGCAGCCTAAAAAAGACCGATTTTTAGGAATTGAAATAAAAACACTGTCTCAATAGTTAAGAAATCTCACTAGATTGATGGCGATTTAAAGCAAAGTTCAATAATTTCCAAATTTTCAAATTTGATAGGGAATGTTTATTATCATTCGAAAAAACATTTTTTGAAATTTTTTTAAGGGGGTATTCTCTCTCTAGAATTTTGAAAAATTCGATTTTTTTTTCATATATTTAAAGTTTAGACTTTCAAAAATATGACCTTGGAAGGATTTTTTAAAATTCGACTTATTTTCGGAGATACAGCGGATTTTGTGAGGTGGCGTCCCTAAACCTTAAGGGGGTATTCTAGTCTAGAAATTTAAAAAAATCGATATTTTTTATCGCCATTTTGTGAACATTTTTTTTCCACTTTTCCGTAGTTTCGGCCATTGCGACATTATTCTAGATTAATAATCTTTTTTTCTTCAGATAACTAGGAGGGTTGAAATCATGGATATGGTCAAGCGGACATTTCTCTACTCTTCTAAAATTAACAAATAACTAATAAAAAACTGGATAATAAAATATGAATTGCCTTTTTTTACGACACTTTAAAAATTACCTAAAATTCATGCTTCTAGACTAGAATACCCCCTTAAGAACTTATTACATCGTTCTTACTTCTATTTATACTAACTAGTATGTTTACTTATTACTAGTTGATAGGTAGTTTAGATACAGATTATATTATTTGTTTAGATTTGTTTACATATATATTGTTTGCTTAGATACATTTATGTTGTTTTAAGATAAGGTTGTTGTGGTAGTCAAACTCAATGTTGCTTTGATACTTGTTTGTTTAGGATTGTTTGTTGTATTTATAGTGCATTTCAATTGTTTCAACTCAAGGTTGTTTCCATTCTGTTTACTGAAACAAAAAGTTGTTTTGATGTTTGTTGCTATTATAAGGAATCGTTCCTTAACTCAAGCGTGATGTTTTGCTCCAAGTCCTCAATCAAAGCGGGATTGTCCCCATAGACTTTAGACTTTACATGTTCCAACAGGACACGGTATGATATCACACGATCTTGGTGGCCAATTGACTGACCCAAAAATTATCTGCTCACCGAAGTGTTCTCTCTATAAATTCATTGATTAATAATGTATGATGTGTGCCGCTGTCTTGTTGAACCAAATGTCGCCGAGATCACGAGCTTCAATTTCAGACATGAAATAGTCGCCATTGACGATTACGTTCTCTCCGACATCATTTTTGAAGAAATATGCATTGATGACTGCACCGGTCCGCAAATCACATCAAACCGTTGTGTTTCCGGATGAAATGGCAACTCTTGTGTCGCTTCAGGTTGCTCTTCGTTCCAAATGGTAATTTTGCTTGTTTATATACACATTGACCCAGAAATGGACCTTCTTGAAACTTTTCATGAGCCCATAGAGCGAAGCATGTTGGACGTGGTCTATTCGGTCGAATATTATCCAATAATAAATGCTGTGTCTCAAGATGAGTGATAGTGTTGTGAATAGTATGCTCAGTAAGCCGATTTTGGTGACTATAAGTTGAGGGAAGCGAGCAAACCATGTTCTTTACAGAACGTGAGTTTTTGTAATAAAGTTGAACGATTTGTATGTAAACGTTGTTCAGGCGTAAGTCTTTCCAGGATGAAATGCCAGCAATACTGAGCAAAAATAACATGACAGCGTGACATGACTCACGCGTGATTTATCAAAAAAGGCTATTGAAAAAAGCATCTCTTGGATCACCCGTTGGGTGTTATTGTACCAATAATCTTTGTTACAGAATTTATACCTGCTAAAATAAATTGTTAGACGAGTGTTTCGAACTTTGTTTAGTTAATAAAAATATGTAATTATTATATATTGTCGTTGCCACTTCCCGAGTAATTTTTTTTGAATTAGAAAATCGCAAATTTTAAGCTGAGTTATACATTTGACTCATATAATTAAGTCACTGCATGGCAAAATCACGTTCCAGAATATAAAGTCATCGAAGACGTTTTTTGGTTGGCGAAAAAATTTAAATTGTTTCGCAGTTGGTATAGTCGCGTATGTGTACATAATTAAGCCAGTATACGAGGTTTGACAATTAAGTAATGAGGCTGATTTTATTGCCGCACTTGTGGTAAACCTTTCTCTCGAAAATGGAAAAACGAAACGCGTCGCGATAATATTTTGCGCCAGATTGGCGAAACAGCTTCGGAAACGTACGCTAAAATTGTAAGAGTGATAGTGCTCTTAGTCAAGCCAAAGCTCACAATGGTTGTCTCCGCGCATCCCCCACCCGAAAAAAACTCGCATGAGCAAGTCGAAGGTGAAAACGATGATTATTGCCTTTTTTAATAGCCGTGGAATCGTCCACAAAAAATTCGTTCCACCAGGGAAAACTGTGAATCAAGTCTACTATTACCAAGTAGATTGCGAAACCGAGTCAACAGGGTTCGCCCAGACATCGCTCGTAACTGGATCCTTCATCACGCCAACGCGCCATGCTCTAAAGGAATCGCCGTGTTGCAACAGCCACCTTGTTCGCCCGACATGTCACCCTGTGAGTTTTTTTGTTTCCTAAAACAAAATCGGTGGTCAAAAGAACCCATTTTGAGTCGATTACGGACATCAAGGCGGCCGTGACGAGGGTACTCGCGGACATCCCAGTCGAAGCGTTCCAGAAATGTTACGAAGCATGGAAAACGCGCTGGATTAGCTGTATAGCTGCCCAAGGGCTGTATAACTTGAAGGGGATGGCAGAGTTGTAGAATAATCTTTAAATATATGTTTTTATGGAGTCAGTCTCAGTACATAATTGTCATACCTCGTAACAAAAGTTTTGCCAATAAAAACTTTAAAAGTGAATAGTATATTGACCTTCTTAATTTGAAGACTTTTTTTTTGAAAGTTTTCTAAACAGTGGCCAAAAATAGAAAAAGAAAAGTCATAAGGGACTGTTATCAAAAGTATAAAAATCTTGTGAAAATAATACCTGTGTTCTTCTAGAGGAAGGGTTAAGAATGCATTGCAATATATTAATATTACAGCTACATAAAACTTTTGAAAATTTGCTCCGTAAAAAACCGGGAAAGACAGCACCTAACGACGAAAGACTAGTAGTACGGATGAGCCTTTTTGACGTCAAGGGAAATTAGATTACAAATGGAACAAAAGTAAGGTGTACGTATGTCTGTATAGTATACAAGGGCTGCTATATGTATTTCTGGCCTAATAATGGAAATTGACATATTTATCAACGAAAATGTTTTTTTTTTTTTTTTGGATTTGGCTCGTCTTGGAAGACCCACACGGTCGATTGCTGTTTTGTTTCGGGCTCATACGCATAGATCCATGATTCGTCACCTGTTACGATCTTATAGACGTCTTTTGAAGCACCGCGATCGTATTTTTTCAGCATTTCTTTACACCAATACACACGAGCCTTTTTTTGAGCGATTGTCAAATTGTGCGGGATCCAACGAGAACAAACCTTTTTTACGGCCAGGTGTTCATGCAATATCGAATGTATGCTGGTGGGAGAAATGCATAGGCATGCCTCTATCTGAAGGTATGTTACATGACGGTCTTGAATTATCAGTTCATGTACGGCATCGATGTTTTCTGGCACAACGGCTGTTTTTGGACGACCTTCACGGAATTCGTCTTTGAGCGAGCGTCGGCTACGATTGAATTCGTTATAACAGTTTTTCACAGTGCTATAGGATGGTGCTTCATAGCCATACAAAGATTTTAGTTCATCGATGCACTCTTGTCGTGATAATCCACGTCGAAAGTTGTGAAAAATGATCGCACGAAAATGTTCACGAGTTAATTCCATTTTTTGGCCGAGATGAATTTTTTAATTCCCTGTAAATAAAACAATTCACGATTAAATGACAAAACGTTCTGAGTGATGTTATGTTAAAAAATGTCAAACTTTCCAATGGAAATGTCAGATTGCATCTGGCAACACTTAGTGTTGCCTAGTCCTATGTATCAGCACAAAAAATCTGCCGTAGATTACAAGAAAACTCCCTAAATAGGCGAATTGCACGACGCAAACCGAACGTATAAAACGAAGGCTAGCGTTTGCATGTGAGTATCAGTAAAATGGCTCAAAGATCCGGGATCTAGTGGTATGGAGCGATTAATGCAAGCTTAATGACTTTAGGAATGATGGTAGACCCTATGTCAGGCGAACCCCATTACAAGAATTAAACCCACGATGTCAAAAAAAAAACTGTGAAATGTGGTGGAACATCAGTCATGGCATAGGGATGCTTCACTAAATAAGTTAGAGGAATATTTAGGAAAGAAGGAATTATTTGTATAGATGGAACGGTATTTGTGGAAATAATTGCGACTAACTGTTGGAAAGTGAAACGGAACAGTTGTTGGGGTGACTTTTCTGATTAGCTTTTTGCACGTGCGATCAACTCGTGAAAAAGTCATTCTCGAGTGTCTACGTTATTGTAGCCAATCTAAATTCCTATATTTTGCGCTATGGTAAAATAAATAATAGCTTACAACCAGCATCACTTACACAATCCTCAGCAGGCGCACAAACGAGACTCATCACTTATCAGCATTACACCGTTACGTCGTTTGTAAATACGAATATACAGTTATGAATAAGTAAATAAATAATTTGGTTTTCAAATGCACGGGATAGAAGCGTGTGTTTAAACTGAATAAAAACATTTGAGTCTTGATTAAATAAAAATGTTAATTAACATATTTAAGAATTGTATTGGAAGGGCTTGAGAGGGTTTGGCGGAGTAGTTGCAGATTTTTACATAAATACAAGTTGTAGGTGTAGTTTTATATGTTGACTTCCGCGTTTTTGAATAGTGTTTAGTGTCAGGGGGGTATTTGAAGGCAAATTGTACCTGTGAGGGGTATAGGGTTAGAGCTTCGGTGCAACCGAAGTTAACGTTTTTTCTTACTTTTTTAAATCTTGACTGCAATTAAGTTCGCAAGGCGAGTTGTATATGTATGCCTGGATGAAATCTTTGACGGAAGTAATTCTTACACTATGAGAGTACTCCAATTATTTAACTTGGCTGTGATTATGTGAGAGTTTAAGGAACGAGATTAAAATTTAGTTAAAGAACAACTAAAATAATGTACATTTATTAATCTTCGTGAACACTACAAAGAGGAGAAGAATTTCATCCACGCGTCTAGCTACAGCAATAAGTACTCGTATCAAATATATAAAAAAAAAAACTGATAAACATCATTTCTTGGTTATGTTTGTTATCTCCGTGGCAGTCGAAGTACTTTCCTGGAAAATTATGGTTATATGCACATATGTATGTATCTACTATATTGAATAAAATTGCAATGGATGATTAAATCACAAGTGAGAAACAATACTGATAAGACAAATTGTTGACAAGTGGACTTTTTTGTTCTTTTTTTTTTGATGGTTTTATAATTATTTAAATTAAATCGTTAATGTTTTTATTTTCTTTCAACTCATTAAGCTATTTTTAGTAGATTAAGGTTATGAATGGAAAGTTTACTTGCCCTTTTCGCAAGCAATCTTTAGCTTATAGTCTATAAATAGAAGTTGAACTTCCGTGTGTTTAGATTTAATTTACATACAGTGTTGCTTTGGAAATATCTATCTCCAATTCGCTTCATGATAATTTGAGGCTGTTTATAATTTGAAATATTTTTCAAGATAGAAAAATACTTGGATTTTTCTCCTTCATTATACTAGTTCAGTTGAATAAATGCTCTGCTTCTGGTACATCAGTCAGATTTCCAAATGTTTTATCCCTTATGCATGATAAAAAAATCTACAGGTTTATATGTTTCATAACCTCTGAAAACTTTACTTGGTTTCTCCTCGGCTAAAAAGGGTACAACAAACACTTCATGTTTACAATTCGTCGGAATAATAAATATTAGCTAAATGAGTATATAAAAAGTCATAAAAAATGTAAAGGAACCCCACTTCTGAAGTTCCAGATCTATGCAACTAAAGATACTGTTAAAATCTACAATAGTCTGAAAAACGCTTAGACTAAAAAATTATAAAATTCGATCAGAAAATTGTTCGTTAAAACTAGTTATAGCCAATGTCATAATACATAAGTACATATACTGTGCAACTGGTATAATGACAGTTTTTTATAGTTAAATTTTTGTTTGAATAGCTGCTTCAGTTATAATTGCATACATATTTGCGCTTAAAAATTGGCCACACTTATACCTATTAGTATATACATACATAGATATGTATACATATATATGTACATATATGTATGTACATAAGTATACCACATACTATTTCGTATTTGTGTATGTGCTGCATTGAACAGCGAAAACCCAAAATATTTGTGGTACACAAATTTATTTTTATTTTTGCAGTTACTTTCAATTTGTTTATTTTAAATATATGCATGCATTATGATTCTTTGTGACTACATTCTATGATTAAATGGTAATTATAAGAATTAAGAATAGTAATTTTAATATAATGGGTGATCCAAGTAGAGGTACTTTTTTTAATACGAGGACCATGGAGAGTCGATTCGGCGCCGTTCGTAGCAACTTGGACTGACGTATGGAACGACTTGGCGCATTTCACGTCGAGATCTTCAATTGAAAGAGTACAAGATACGGCATGTGCAAGAATTGAAGCCGCTCAACCTGCCCAAGCGACATCGCTGAAATCCACTAAGACCGTCTGATTAAACACCGTTAGGCCTTTTTCCTTTAGCCTTCTCTTTTAAAGTCTAAAATCTATGTGGACAATCCGGTCCGGATCAGGCCTTGGCATGTCATTCGCCAGTTACCAGTCGAAATGCTTGAATACGAGTAAGTCATCGAAAATTGGACTCAACGGATGGACCATCTGAAACGTAGCCGCGGCCAAGATTTGAAAGAGATAATCTTCAAAAAATAAATGTCAAAGAGTGTTCTTTCGAATGATAATGAACCTTCCTCAGTAAATTTTAAGTTTCTGTGTTTTTTAAAAAAGTAGTAGGGAGCCGAATTCAACGAATCTTATTAAGAATTTACTGGGCACTAACTTACAGAATAGGTATTATTAAGGAAAATTAGAGTGTATCTGTGGGTTAAAATATAATTAAATTTTTTTAAAGGATAGTGCACCGAATAATGCTAATAAAACAGCTACGCTTGAGCAGTTGGAAAGCATTTTTCAGGGTGCAAAAATAAAGCCGCATACAGTAGTTCATTACATCGTGAGTAAATACAGGGTTGAAATAATCTCAGAATTATATTTGTTACGATATACTGTCTGATTTTCTCGATCACTTGTTGGATGTCAACACTTTAAGAATTGTTACAACAGTTGGGTCTATGTAACGGGAACGGATCCGGATTCCTAAAGGGGTTACATGGGTTTCACAGTTTAAAAACATCAAAAATTTTTTGTCTTATTAAATTCTATAACACCACTAGAATATTTTCCTAAATTTTCAAGATAATCCGAGTAATAGTTTCGGAGATACAGGCTTGAGAACTTTTGCGCTCGAGGCTAGTTAGGCTAAGTGCGCCGCCTTTAAACGCGTTTTCCTCAAAACCGTGTTTTTGAAGCCGGTTGTCAAGATTTCTCGCGAACTACTCAACCGATCTTGATGAAATTTTATACAGGTCTTCGAGATATCATTTACAAGGCCTTGAACGAAGGATTTTTTTTAATTACAACTATTGAAAAAAAAATGTCGAGAAATTTTCATCGAAATTTTATAAAAAGGTCTGCCAAAATCCAATTTTAATTTTTTTTCCTTCGTCCAATACCTAGTTTATTGTCTTTACTAAAACACGTATTTTTTATTTATATTTGAGATGATCCTAGAAGAAGTTCTGCTGACAACGCGTATGCACCTTTTTTCCGAGGGACTGCCGGAAATGGCGTCTTAATGACTGCCATTTTGATATGTTTTTTTTTAATTTTACAAAATATTTATTAAATATAAGTCTTTTAAATAAAAAAAAAATTAGTTAAAATATTTAATTTTGTATATGTAAAAAAAAATATTGAAAAATGGCCGTTTTTTGACCGAGGAAACCCATGTAACTAAACAGCGATCAACTCGGCAACATTCCTGCAAATTACTTTAGGAATGTTTTCTTTCTCTAAAACAACAAAAAATTCTTGTTGGAACAGTTCTCACTATCGTTACTAAGGGAGGGTTCATATCCAGAAGAGGTCTACGAACTATACCATTGTCCAAATTATTTGGACAATGTTTTCTATAACCACAATAGCCAAACGCTCCACAGCGTCGGTACCAATCTAGTTTCAAGACCCATCAAAATGGCACTATTTGCGGCTACATTACTTTCAACGCCAAACCAATATCAGCAAAGCAGCAGCAGAACCGTTTTCAACCCAACGGCATTTTGGTTGAAGTTTTGAAATTCGGTATTATTATTTTTAAGCCAACTAGTCAAAAAAGTTTATGTTGAAATGTTGTTAACTCTGTGCTAGTGGGGTTGACTAGATCAACAATTTTCAATTGCTAATGAACAGTTGTAATAGAAAATGAGTAAAAAGAACTATTTTATTTATAATTTTATAATTTATTTATAATTTCAAGGAAGGGATAAATTCGGGTGGAACCGAATGGATATATGAGGAAAACATCAACCAGAGGATCTGTAATCCGTATATTAATTACATTATTTTTAAAAGAGCTGTCCACTAAATTTCATTAAAATATTACACATATTGACCGACATAAACGGGTTAAAGTAAACGGGGAATGTCTGGACTGATTGTATTAACCCTTGGCATTACTCAGTACACGGTTCCATGCAATTTTATGAAAATATAACATACACAAGCAATTTCGTCGCGAGTTTCATCAATAAACCTCATATATTGCCCGGAATATACGGTATAAAGTCAATCGGAAATTCGAAAATGTTTACATATATTGGGTATATGGGGGTTAGAAGAAGAATTTAACCGATTTACATCTTTTCGACACATTTTTTTTTACGGCAAAAAGTTCTTTTCGAATTTCAATAAAAAAACATCACATACTGATCGATATCGACTGGAGTCTACATATTCGGCATCTGAAGGTTTGAAAATGATGTTCAGCTTTCTCCTGTTTTCACACCATGATACGAAAACTCAGGCTAATATCGCAGCAGAAAAGATTTGTTCTCAGCAAATTTGGTCATATATGTAGCTCTGATTATCTCTTGTGAGGTATGGACAGCAAACATTTCAGGAGGTGAGACCATACCCACGCCCACTTTTTAAACATTTTCATAACTCAGATGTCCATCCCTAAAGCGATTCGTTGCTTTAAATAAGTGTTTTGCATCTTAATTTGGAGCTTGGTTAAGACTTTTAAGTTTTCGATTAATGGCCGATATGCCAAACAAACCTTTTCATGGCCAACGTAGCCGCTCTCTAAGTTCGCAGAACTATGCCAATAACGTCGTATATCTCATACAGTGTACACTCGTGCGATATTCGTCGTTGCCAATGCGAAAAGGACCATAAATCCTCCGCAGGGCTTTCCTCACGAAAACTCGCAACGATGACTCTGCACCATGCAGCAGGACAGGAATAATGAGTGACTTCTAAAGTTTGGTCTTTGGTCGTCGAGAGAGGACTTTACTTCACAATTGCCTACGCAGTCCGAAGTAGCAACTGTTGGCCAGAGTTATTCCGCATTGGATTTCGAGTTTCACGTTGTTGTTGATGTTGATGCTGGTTTCAAGATAGACGAAATTATCTACAACTTTGAAGTTATGACTGTCAGCAGTGACGTGGGTGCCTAGTCGCGAGTGCGACGGCTGTTGGTTTGATGACAGGAGATATTTTGTCTTGCCCTTGTTCACTACCAGACCCATTTGTTTCGAGTCCTCGTAAAAATACCCAATTTTTAACTATATATTTATCTGCTTAGCATTTTGTGATACAAACAAATTCGACATACTCTGCAGCCATATGTTGCTAGAGTATAAAAAGAAATCGAAGTTACATTTTACATTCAAGCATTCTCGTATATCGCCATCGTTAATTCTGCCAAAATGTTTCATCAAAATTTTCGGTTTCAAAATTAAACAAAAAAAATTATTTCATTTATTTTCCAGTTTATAACCCAGTAAATCATGTCCAGCAATCCAACAACAACAACGAACGGCAATGGAGAATGTAACTGTGATGAGATCAGTGCGCCTGCGCCACCAGTGCCTCAAACAAATGGACATGCCTCCACATGCACACTTCGCGGCGATGGACTCTTTATGAAAATGCGACTGAACTCAATAACTTCAATCGATAATCCGGACAAACCGCAATCAACAGCTAACGGCAAATTGGAGACTCCGCCGATAAAGCGCAACATTAGTGATGGAAATCTGCTACCAACCGACATAAAGGAGGCGCGTGTGCGTGTCATCTATACGGGCGGCACAATTGGCATGGTGCGAAACGAGAATAACGGTAAGTAATAAGGTGCATTCGAGTTTTATTAACATTCAAGCTACCTAACACTTACTTTCGCGTCCATTTGCAGTTCTAGCGCCTATCCCCAATGCTCTGGTGAAAACGCTACGCAGATACCCGAACATACACGACGAAGCTTATGCGCAGAAACGTTTTGGCTCTGCCGCATCGATGGGACCACTTGTACTGCCATTTGTGCAAGGTGAAAAGCGACGCATTGTGTATCAAGTGACCGAATATGCGCCACTTTTGGACTCGAGTAATATGACAATGAACGATTGGGCGCGTATCGCCAAGGACATACATGTAAGTGTGCCATGTATAAATTTTCTTAGAAAACTTTCATTCTAAAATCGATTTTTGCACTTACAGCAATCCTACGAATTCTTCGATGGCTTCGTCATACTTCACGGCACCGATACGCTCTCCTACACCGCTTCGGCGCTGTCATTCATGTTGGAGAATCTTGGCAAAACTGTTATCATTACCGGCTCCCAGATACCCATTTTCGAGACGCGCACCGACGGTAAAGACAACTTCACATCCGCCTTAATAATTGCGGGTAACTATGTTTTACCTGAGGTGTGCGTCTTCTTCGGTCATAAGCTGATGCGTGGTAATCGCACAGTGAAGGTGAGCTCCGATCGTTTGGAGGCCTTCGACACACCAAATGTTTCACCTTTAGGCACTATCGGTATAAATGTCGAAATCGATTATCGATTAATATTTCGGCCATGTACGGTCTCACGGTTTTCGGTGCAAACGAATTTGGATGAGAATGTCGGGATCTTGCGTATATTTCCGAGTATTTCGAGATCGTCCATACGCGCATTCCTAGCGCCACCAATGAAGGGTATAGTGCTGCAATCGTTTGGGTCCGGTAACGTGCCCTCGAATCGCAAAGATTTTCTCGAAGAACTTAAGATGGCCTGTGATCGTGGTGTAATCATTATAAATTGTACCCAATGTTCCAATGGCGCCGTAGCGGCGCTATATGACACGGGAAAGGTGTTATTCGATATTGGCATATTGCCGGGCTACGATATGACACCTGAAGCGGCACTGACGAAACTTTCATATGTGCTGGGCAAAACGGGCTTAACGCTGGAGCAACGGAAGGAGGTGAGTGGCAATAGTTTTGAAGTATTTGTAGTTTGCACTTTGGTTTATAATGCTATACTTTTTCTATGCAGCTTATGCAAATCAATCTGCGCGGTGAATTGACCTCGTCGGTTGGTGCCAAAATGGAAGAATTCGATTTGGTGGATGCAGTTGCACGGTCAATGCATTTATCTACACCCGAAGAGTTGGGTCAAATGTGTGCCACACTTTTTCCGGCTATGATAAACACAGCCGTGCAGGAAGGTGACATAACTAAGGTCGGTGCTTACAGCCACATTATATATTTTCACTTTTATCACACTTGCTTCACTACCAACTTTTGCAGATCACCAATCTGAAAGCCTACGGTGCAGATCTCTCCTGCGTAAATCACGATCACCGCACTGCGCTGCATCTCGCCTGCAACCAGGGCAACATTGCGGTTGTAAATCATTTGCTTATGAATGGTGTATCCGTCCACATTCGCGATCACTACGATCGCACACCTTTACTGGAGGCAATCTCGGGTGATCATCACGAAATCATACAAGTACTCATAAATTGTGGTGCTCATCTAACTGGTTCATCGCGTGCAATTGGTGAACAATTATGTGCTGCTGCAGCGCGAGGCTCGTTGGTGCGCCTGAAATCCTATCAATTGGCCGGTGCAGATTTAGCTCAACCCGATCCTTCGGGGCGCACAGCTCTGCACTTGGCCGCTTTGCATGGCCATGCGAATTTGGTACAGTTTCTTTTAGATATTGTTGATAATCCAAGGGAAAAGGATATGCTAGAACTTACACCATTGGATTATGCAAGGAGAGGTGGTCAGCAAGATATAATTCAAATACTGAGTGGTCTAGAACAAGCAGCGTAAATACATGGAGGACAGTGGATATTTAGTGGCCCATTGTATATTATTTACCTTAGTTATTTAAAACATACGCTGTAATGCTCAGCTGGTGGTAAATATGATTAAATATTAGGAATTAATCTTAGCGGAATGTATAGTTAGGCTTAAACTAAGCTTTTTCCCAAATACCAATGATATTTTAAATATAAAATTATTTGCTTTTGAAATAATATTATGACACCAGTGTTTTATGGTTGGGGTTTATTTGTAGCCATTATATATTCTATAAACAATAAAGATATTTTAAAGGAAGATATCTTGCTGCTATTAGTACTTCATTTTAAATTCATAAAATGTGAGAATTTTTATTTATTCAATATTTTGTGTGTCCAAAGATCGTTAAGTGATAATTAGTTATCAAATTATTAAGGTTTTACTAACGCAAATATGTAAATAAATTCTATAACGTACCTAACTGAAGTTATTGTGCATTCTAATTGTAGAATAAATAAGTAATTGTCAACAAAAGCGTTAAATATTAGACTAAATGTTATATATATTTATAAATAAATATTTGACTAATGTTTGTAATTAAAACCGCTTGCCTATATAAATATTTACTTGCTGTGGCGCCGTTTGACTTACACATGTATGTGATAGCACGCACACACGATTCACGATTTTACAAAAGACTTTTTTCCCTTAGTGGATGCTGTACAGCTGACCATAAATTACACACACTTAACCTTGAATTCGCTTTTTTATATTACATAAATGTCACATCAGTTGGAAACTTATTAAACACTTCGGGGATAATCCTTATAGATTGAAACTAATATATTATCCCAAATTTGCAGAAATATTTAGGAAATTGCAATGAACTAGTATACTTCATGCATATATATTTCTCACAAATCGCGTCGCTAGCACTGTTTTTTCATTACAAAATGCCAATAAGAATTTTTCCACAAAATTGCTGGGGCGAAATGCCAACTTGCACTCGTATTCGTACGCGACACTATTACCTATTTCAGAAAGCAATAAATTACAACTGATAAAACACAAAATTTATGTACATAACCGGAAAGCAACAAGCGCACAGGAAACAATTCAACAAATTTTCGCGCCCATTACAAATATTCTTCTTCTTAACAAAAATTCCCAATTGACAGAAACACAAATCAAAATAAAAAAGGTATATTCCAATTGGCTAAGTTGGCAACGCCAAGTTTTTGACAGTGTGAAAATTCTGCTGACATGGAAATTATTTTTGTTGTGTGTCGTCCGAAATTTTGTCTTTTAAAATTGGTAAATTTATCGAAATTAGCAACAATTTTTGTTAATTAATAAAGAAAAAACCTTGGAGAAGCGTTGGTGCATAAAACTATGTAAATATTTAGATGATTAGTGTGCTTTTAGTACATATAAAGATTACTTGTTAGCAAACACGTACACGTCATACACTTGCTGCTCTGGCAAAAGTAGCCCCAAATATTGAGTGCTCCAACTTCATATACATATAATTGTTTGTTTGGTTGTTTGCTAGTTTATGTGTGCTACAGAAATAAAAGTGTTATCATGATTTCATCTCTGTTTTTAGCAATAAAATGTCTAATTAGTATTCATATATAATGTATAAATATTTTCTTGTTTCACTTTTCTAATCACAGCTCAAATGTACAAAAATCGATTGAAGTGTGCTTTAGCTACAAATACAACAAAAATAACGTAACAGACGTACATGTACAAACTAAGAAGACAAGTATATCAAAATAGTAGAAGATATTACAAGCAGAAACTGTATAATTAAGGACTGCAACTGCAACATCGAGTTAAAAAGCGACTAAACATTGTCCACTGTAACGAAAATAAAAAATGTCCAGCAGTGATTCCAATGAGCATGCCGCGAACATCAGCAACTTACAGGAGAGTTTTTCTAAGCAACAGGTGAATACTACTTATAATAAATGTACTTTTATTTTTAAAATATTTGCTTGCCATTCTTATTAGAAAAAGATATCGGCACTAAAGGAGCTGGTGCGAAAATCCGAAGCAGCGCACGGCAAATCAACTTCATCTACTCAAGCAAAAGTTAAAAATATAGCACAATGTCTGACAAACTTGAAAAACAAAGCACGTTCCCGACAAAGTTTGCCCGCTTCCAATCCCTCTACAGTACAGGAAAATGTCACAACTTTTGCGCCAAACGAAACTACTGAACCGGTGTTAGAACAATACCATCATTCAACACAACAACAAGGGCCACCGCAATTAACGCATTCGTTTTCATACGTAGAACAAAATGTGGGTGTGCCCTCACAGTACGCGCAGACTTCCACACCAAATTTTACACCACTGAAATCACAGCATCGCAGTGACTCTAGCAAATCACTTACCGGCAGCACGATGCAAGGCAGTGAAAAGGTGCAGCTTTTGCGTCAGCAAATGGAACAAAACAAACTGTTGATGGCACAGCGAGCCTCAAGTAAACAACATTTGGAGCAGCTTGTTTCACAATTGAAAGAGAAATTCGACACGACGCAACAATGTTTGGAGGATACCAATGAATTGGGCAAATCAATGAGTGATCTCAGTGCATTGATGGTGCGCTCACCCACGTCACGTGAGCGACACAAATCGGCCACGGATTTGTCGTCACAACCTTTCTCTTTGGAGAGAGAACGCATAAAGTTCCTTGAAAATCGCTGCCGTCTACTGGAAAAGCAACTTGAAAAGGAGCGTCAAGTGCACGGCACTCAAGAGGCAACGACTGCCAACGAATCGAAGAAACTAAAAGAACTGGAAAATAAAGTGGTTGAATTGGAGAAGTCACTGCAGGAGCGACAGAGTGAGATTGAAAATAAAATTGGTGAGACACAGCAATTAGTAGAGGAATTGGAACGAACACGTTCGGATGTCAGCGCCAAAGACGAGGAACTCTGTCTCATGAGGCTGAAGCAAGGCAACACCAGCAACGATTTTACCGAACTAGCCGATTTGGAGAATAACGATATTGAACGTCTCCGTAGCGAATTAGCCGATAAGAATGTACGAGTTAATGAACTAGAGGAGATAAATGATATGTTGGAGGCCAACAGGTGTGAACTAACACTGAAAAATAATAAATATGAAGAGCAAATAGAGCAACTGAAATTGGAATTGAATGCGGCAAATGAAAAAGTGCAGACCGTGGAAGAGGAGCTGAAGCGCAGTGAAGAGAAGTGCGCTTCTTTGGCAGAGGTGCTGGAGAAGTTACAGAACACCACAGAAGCTGTTGTGGTAGAAACTGGTAAAACCGTTAACATAACCAGCTTGCAGGTAAAATAACTTGAAATTAAATTTGTTTTCTAAGTAAATTATTTAATATAATACCAGGTTTCGGAGGAAATGGCCAAACAGATACAAGAACTACGTGATGAATGTGACAAACTGTTGGAGGAAAATAGCCAACTTAAGGAAACTATTAGCGAACAAGAAAAGCTGGAAGTGTCCGACACCAGTATTGCGGAGAAGATTGCAGCACTCGAATCAACCATTGAAAGTCAACGCGAAGACCTTAAGGAACGTGAGGTCAAAATGAGCCGCATGGAAGAGGAAGTGATGGAGAAAACAATCGAACTGAATGTGTTGAATGCCAACTTCAAGGTGCTCGAAGAAAAACTAGAAGCTGCCAGTAAGAGCAAATCACTATTCTCTTCCATCGGTGGCGACGCTACGGACAATCCAGCTTTAGAAGCAGAAATACAACAATTGAAGCAAAAGTTAGACGAATCTAATAAAGCAATGATAAAACTGAAGCTGAAGTGCAAACAAACAGAAAAGCAGGTGGAAAAATTGAAGAAAAGCTCCGATCTGCATGGTGAAAATGTGCGTTTGACGGCCTTGAGTGAGGAGTTGCAACAGAAGATCACCGAGTTGGAAGATGAAAAGGGACAGTGGCAATTAACACAAGTGGATACTGCCGCCAAGACCGCCGATGCGGATAACACAGAAGAGCAAGAAGAACGCATAGCTGAATTTGAAGAGAAGCTTAAGACACAAGCGGAAACAGTAAGGTTGCTTGAAGAGCAAAAATACGAACAAGCGCAAAAGCTGGAAGTGGCCGAGGAAAAATTGCGCGAATTGCAAGAGCAACTCGACAGCAGAGATGGTGAGGAGACAAGGCGTGTCAAGTCGGAAATGTCCGAAATACAACTAGAGGAAAAATTAGAAGAGCAAACACAGCAATTGCAGCAGCTCGAAGAGCGTTTAACAAAAACACACGTCGAACTGGAAGAACATAAACAAAAAGTGGCTGAACTGCAGGAGCAAAAGCAGGCGGCTGACAAGAAACTGGAGAATTACATGGTTGAAAATATGGAGCTATTGGATAAAATTGAAAAACTCAGCAAGTCATCCTCCTCGGCCGAATCAATTGAAATTGTTGAGCGGTTAACGCAGCAGGAGCGCGCCGAAATCGACGAATACAACAAGCAACAGCTTGACGGCACTGCCGTCAACTCGGTCAATGAGTTAACCCAAACTGAGCTGGCGCCCGAACTGAGCGATAGTTTGGTCAAATTGCGTGAGGAGAGCTCTGAACTGATGAATAAAATCGAATTATTCACGACAGAGCGACGCGAAGTGCTCGAACGCATGGAACACCTGACAGCCGAAAATCACGAACTTATCGAAAAAGTCGAAGAACTAACACGTGAGAAGGAAGATATGGAGACTAACGTGCTACTGGCGAATGACGCGAAAATCAAGCTTGAGGAGCGCATCAAGGAGCTGAGTAAGGAAAAGGATCAGCTGGCCGTGCAGGTAGCCGAATTCAAGGTGCAAGGCAATCAGCTCTCGCAAGAGCTCTCCTCGCTGCAAAAATCCTCGGAGGTAGTGGCCGCTCTCGACAGCAAAGACGACGCTGCGCTCATTGCAAAGTGCGAGAAGTGTCTGACCAACCTTAGTCACGAATTGGAGATCTACCGCAAGGCCAACGACAAAAATGCTAAATTTAACGCTTCCAAAAAATTAGCGAAAGAGGCCAAGAATGCGCACACACAACTCAGCGAACTCTTGCAGAAGGTGAAAGAGGCCAGTACAGCAGTGGAAACGGTAACGGTTGTAGAGACAGTGGTCGCAGTGACGGCGCCCAACGGCAAAGCATTGGCCGAATACGAACAGCTGACGACACAGAACCGACTGCTGAAGGAGCGAATCAAGGAACTGCAACAGGAGCTTCAAGAGACGCGGGAAGCTGATGACGCAGACCCTACTGCCGCACCGGCGACGCAGGCCGCGGCAGTGCCGGCGTTAACCGAGGATCAAGCAACCAAAGAGCAACGCGAAAAGCAGTTGGAAGAGCTCAAACAGTACGAAGAACAGTGTGTGGAGTTACAATCGACGGTGGAAAATCTACGCTTGCAGTTGGTGGAGGCGCGTACCGCTGGCGAAGAGCGCAGCGGCGAAATAACACAACTCAATGAGGAATTGGAAGCGCTTAGGAAGAGCTCAAGCGAGCTGGAAAGCTTATTGAGTGATAAGAACTTGACGCATGAGCAGGAGCTGAAGGAGCTGACGCGTATAAGGAGGGAGTTGGAAGGTAAATAAAGGTCATTTAATATAAAACGTTGATCTTCATGCCATTATTTTGTTTTCTTCTAGGAAAATGCGATACCTACGAAGGCGAAATGAATATATTGCAAACCTTGGTCACGGAGCAAAAGCAACAGCTGATAGAGGCCTACAAAGAGCACGAGCATGAAAACAATATGAAACTGCTCGATTTGCAAGATCGCGACGAGCAAATCCTGCAGCTGCGCGACGAAATCAAGGAGCTTAAACATGCGCTCACCGCCGCAGGCGATCAGTTGGCCGAAGATCTGCGCAGAGAATGCGAAAAGCTGCGCGAAGCGCTGAAGATCAACAAAAACCTTGTGACCGAGCAGGTGAATGAGCTGTCGAATAAGCAGGAAACCATCGAAATGCTCAATCAACAAATAATCGATTTGTACAAAACCATGGAGGAGAACGCCAACAATATCATTGACAAGGAAGATGAAATCGCCAGCTTACAGGAGACCCTAGACAGTAATAGCAAAGAACTTGAACGCTTGCGCAAGGATAATGTGGAGCAGAAGACGGTCGTCGATAAACTGTTGATGGAGCTGCACAGTCACCGCGCCACAGTTGAGCAAATGCCGCAGCTCGAAAGTGAGCTGCAGCGTTTGCAGGAGGAAACCAAAAAATTAGATACCAGCAATAAAGAGCTAGAGAAACGCAACAAAGAACAGCTCGAGAAACTTAAGAAGTACGCAGCTAACCTGAAGAAACGCGCCGCGCAATGCCAAGAGCTCGAGGCCAAAGTGAGCCAATTGGAGAAAGGCAGTTTGGAGGCAATGCAGACCAAACAGCAGGACGCCGGCAATGAAGAAGAACTCACTGACCAAATGAAGCAGTTGGAGAATCAAGTGGATGAACTGAAAACACAAATTGCAGCCAAAACAGCTGATGCGAACGCGACAACAGAGCACAGTGAGCGGTTGAAAACACAATTGGAAGAACTGGAGCGTAGCTTGGCGGAGAAGAATAGTGAAATTGTGCAGCTGCAAGTTGCTTTAGTCGACGCGCAGGAGCAGAGCACCGGTTGGGGTGACTCCGCGCTCGATCTGGCGCACACGGACAGTGCAGAGAACGAGGAGCTGAAGAAAAAGTTGGAAGAGAAGACACACAAGCTGCAAGAGGCTGAAGCGGAAATTTACAGCATGCAAGAGGAGTTGATACAAGTGCGCGAAAGTGAGCGTGAAAAGTTTTTCGCCATCAAAGATATACAAGAAGCGCTCCAGCATAAGAGCGAGCTGGTGGCAGAGCTGCAGAAGCAAATGCAGAGCCATACACAGGCAGATAACATCACGCAAACGCTGGAGGATAAGGTGCAAACCTTCGAAGAACGTCTACAAACGCTGACTGAAGAGCTGAAAGCAAAATCCATTAAGTTCGAAAAGTCCAAAGCCGTCATTAAGGAGCGGAACAATCAGATACAACGTCTGCAAGCGCAACTGAAAGATCTGCAGGACAAGTTGAGCGCGCGTCCCGAAGAAGAATATATCGGACCGCCGTTAAACGTGAGCGTGAGCGAAGCGACTGCAGCGCCAACGCAAGCACAAGTGTCCAAAGAGGCCTACGATGAATTGCAAGTGGCTTATGAGAAGTTGAGCGAGCGTTTCGCGGCAGAGCAAAGCAGTTTCCAGGCAACCATTGCGCGACTAGAGACACTACATGATGGCATACAAGCGAAATTGCAGGAGAATATGTCCTACATAGAGACACTCGAGCAAGATAATACCGCTTATAAAGAGAAAATCTGTCGACTTGAGGAGGGCATCGCCACCTTCGAAGAGCGACGTGCCTCGATGGAACGTCGGACGCATCTTTTGTGCGCGCAAATGCAGACACGCGAAACGGAGCACGAGCAGGCGGAGGATGAGCTGCTATATCGCCTGAATATGCTGTCCGAACACGACGATGTCATCGCACAACGGCTGCTGCAGGCGCAGGAAGAAAAGGACCATCTGCAGGAGCGTATCGAACGCATGCAGGCCGAATGCAGTCAGCTGAGCAACAACTACGCCAAAATGGAGAAGGAATATCAAGCGTATCGCACGCAAAACGAAACAAACGTTGCGGCGGAGACACAGCAGCTGCGCGAACAGCTAACAGCGGCGCGCGCGGAACTGGAACAGTTGCGTAACGCTTACGATGCCAAATTGGCAGTGAAGACCACCGAACTGGACGAGTTGGAAAGCGAACTGAGCGAGCAACTATCCAAAATGAACAGCGAGAAACGCCTTGCAGCTGAAGAACTTGAGCGCGCACAAGATGCCTTGCGGGAGCTCAACAACAACTATCTCAAAATGGAAACGGAATATCGCACATATCGTGAGCAAAGCGAAGCGAACAGCGTAGCCGATACACAACAGCTGCGCGAGCAACTCAGCATGGCGCAAGCCGAATTGGAGCAATTGCGTGGCGAGTACGATGCCAAATTGGCCGTCAAAACTACGCAACTCGATGAACTTGAGAGTGAGCTGAGCGAGCAATTAGCGCAGATGAATAACGACAAGCGCGCCACCGCCGAAGCGCTGGAGCGTGCGCAAGATGAGTGTAATGCACAAAAAGATGAAATCGTTCGCTTGAAGGAGTCATTGAACGCCTTGGAACAGGCTAAGCAGGAATTGGAGCGTGAGGCAACATGGCTGCGCATGCAAAATGAGGGCAGCCAACAGGATCAGTACGAGTTGCAAGAGCTGCGCATGCAGGCGATGCAGGACAAAACGGAAATCGATAATTTACGCCATCAAATCGAAACTCTAGCGGGCAATCACGAAGTGGAATTGCAGGCGTTGCGCACGCAAATCTCCGAATTGGATACGCTTCGCATGCAGGTGAGTGTTGACCGGAGCGTGAAGTGAAGTAAAATGAAGGTTATGCTCTCCTTTCGCCTCTATTTAACAACTATACTACGTTCGACCAATGCGATTGACTTCAACGTAACGTCGTCCAGTAAAAATATTGAGATACATGGTTTTCCAAACATTCTCGATGGTGATGATAACGAATTACTTTTGCCAACATTTTTCCGAGTTAGACCAACCTCCAAGGTCCATTAAGCATGAAAAATAATTACACACATTATACACAGTTCCTCCAAATCGAATCCCTACGGATTCTTTAAGAACTATTTTGCCTGACTGCCAATATTTCAAAGGCTCGGCCCAATCCTTAGGTCTTTCCCTAAGTGGCCTCGACGACTTTTAATCTGCTGCAGCTGTTATTGTTGTTGTTTTTTTTTTTAGCGGTTGTTTAGTCCCCGCTTGGGTGGTGAGGTTCATTTTGGTTGTTATCGAAATCGTCTAACGGTAAAACCAGGTAACGTGCTGTTTAGGCGGGGTTGGGCCACAGGGAGAGCGGTTTTAGATGAGTGGGGTTCGCTGGGTATGCAAAGAAGTGGATAGAGTCATGCGGGGGCTCGTTGCATGCTGACTATATATTTGATATGTCGGAGTTGATTCTGGATAAGTAGGAGTTTAACCTGCTAGAGTATCCATAACGAAGTTGCCCACGGGTCACTCTCGATTCTCGCGCAACTCGAGCTCATCGACTGCAATGGGTACAGCATTCACTGAGAGTTAAGGGAAGACCTCTTGATACTCCTAGGACGCGGTTCCGCTTCAGGTGACTGCAGAGATGGCCCCTTAACTGGGAGCATACGGACCACACTGTGCTTATGCACGATAGGAGACATCAGTGATGGCAGTGTTCTGAAATGTCTGAAGCTTCTTCGTCTGCGTGGATGCAGTAAATCCAGGCGACAATATTTTTTTGTTTTTTGAATTTGTTGCGGCTCTGTACTTTGACAATAATTGCGGTCGTGTGAGAAGTGAAGGATCACAGGCTGCCGAGTGTTACACCTAAAATCTTAGGGATATTGACAGTCGGAGTTGTGATGCCATCGACAGCAATATTAAGGTCAAGTCTTTACTCCGTTCTCGCAATAATCGGTTGTTGCAAATTATGGATGGCACGTAGCCTCGTCTTGTTGGATTCAGATGTTGTCAAGATCAACTTCTTCCTTCTTCTTAAAAATTTGATCTATACCGCTCTCCATTAACGGTGTCACCAGCTTTGTTTTGAAAGAAGTACGGAAAAAAGATTCCACCAGACCAAAAACCACACCAAACTGTTAAATTAGCTGAATGTCAGTTTTGTTTAGTCACCCTCCCCCACTAAGGCGCAATAGTCTATCTGCTTTTTATCAGATTCATCTAATTTGGATCTGGGATAAAGGTACATATCCTGAAATGAGCTGGGCGGCGACCTAGACCGTTTAGCAATAAACTATAGGATCAGAACTCACCTTCTCAGTCGGGTTACATAAAGAAAAATGGTCGGCCTTTGACAAGCAAACATTTTACTGGGGCGGCATACCCTGCAAAGGATTGATAAATGAACCAATCCCTTTAGGGACAAAATTAGGCTTACGTCTTTGTTCTACTCTAGAGGCATGTTAGAAAAGTAGGACCTTTTGATGAGCATGACAACCGAAACATACTTCTTTCAGGCGTGAAAGTTCCTAAAGAGTTTAACACTATGGAACGATGCAACTTTTTCTTATTAATTTATTCCAGGTTGGCCAAAACCAAACAGACGACCAGGTATTCATCGAAACGGAGAACAAACGTTTAACCGATTTACTTGCCGAAAAAGAAGCTGTCATCGAGAGCTATCAGCGTCAAAACTTACAGCTGCAGATGGCAGCAGCTGCCGCCGCCCAACCACCAGCTGCCACACAGCACGATCCACTAGCACTTGCTTTCGGCGTGCCACCACTAGGACAATCATCCGCAAGTCACGCGGCGCCACAAGCCGATGAAAACGCGCGCTTGCAGCGTGAATTGTTGGAAAAGACTGAACAGCTTGCGCGTCTTCAACACGAGCTAAATGCGCTACAGTCTGAGGTCCATAGTGCGCGGGATGGCAATCATGAGCTACAACGTCAACTGGCAGCGAAGCAACAAGAAATTGAGAATCTGCGAAGCACTAGCTACAACACTACACCAACCGCAGCTGCGGTCTTTGGGCAACAACCTCAACAAGACGTCATTCCAGCGCCACTTTTCTTTAGTACCGAACAGGCGACACCATCACCCTTCGACGAAATCGTGCAAGTGCGCACCATTGACAATCTAGGCAGCGGTGCACGCAGTCACAACGTAAACAACCCAGTAAACACTGTATTGGAACAGCCCACTATTGAAGACCTCCAGCGCAACGTGTCCGATTTGGAGAAGCATGCGCAAGAACTCGAAAACAAGTTGGCCACGCGTAATCAGCGCGAGTTGGAAATTGAAGAGCGCTTACGCGAGTCACAACAGTCGCTTAGCGAATGCGAACGACAGCTGCGAGAACGCTCCGAAGAACTGAATGCAGCACGTGCTGAGCTACAGCAAGTCTTTGCGGCAAATGAAGCGTTCAAAGCAGCGGACGCAGTCGCGCATCAAGAACTTGAAAAGTTAAGAAGCACGTTAGCAGCCTCGCAAAGCGAATTGGCTCAACGCGAACAGCAGCTGAAGCAGTTGGAAATGCGTTTGCAAGAGACGCGAGTGCACAACGATAGTCAGGCGGCGACCGACTTGATGGGTCTTGGGCAGTTGCAAGGCAACTTAGAACAATTACAGACAATGCTGCAACAACGCGACGTCGAATTGAATCAGCTACGACGTGAGCTTGAAGACGAGAAAACACTGAAGGAGCGTACCTCGGCGCTTGAGAGTCAGATCATACCAGACACCCTAGCAAATTTGGGAATAGCAGACGCACCGAATGCTGTGCCCACATTGGATATGTTCTTTGGCGGTGCTAACAGTGGTGCTAATGACTTTGAGAAACTCGTCATACCGCCGGTGTCAAACGTGCCCGTGGTGGAAGAAATTATTGTGCCCGAAAAGGCATACGTTTGTCACCCACAAGGCGGACCAACCGTACAAAATCAACAGGACGCGGTTGCATTTGATTTGGGTGATGACTTTGGTGACGTGTGGGGCGCACAAGAAGCTGCTGCCGAAGAAGAGCACTTCTCCAAGACAGCGGCAGGTAGACTGGGTGCACCGGTGTCTCTGGTGCCGCGTGAGCAACAGTTAGAAATTCAATTGGCCGAACAGGCAGAACGCATTGCCGAGCTGCAGCTAACCGTGGAGCGTTGCGAACAGCAAAGGCAAGAGCTACAAGTAAAATCGGGCAAACTTATGAAGAAACTCAAGGAGTATAAGACAAAGATCGACGAATTACAGAGCAGCGCAGGAAAGAGCGCCAAATCCTCAGATGCCTCTGCGTCGTTCTTTGATCTAGACGCCGCTATACAAGATGAGCTTAAGGCACAAATTAAACAACTGGAGAACACTTTGCAGGAGGAGCGTAAGCAACATGAATTGCATGGAGCTGAGAAGGAGAAGTTGCTGAAACGCATCGATGTGCTAACCGCAGGCAGCGAGCGCATGACCGAAATGAAGGAGCGCCAAGATATGGAAGTGCAAATGTACCAAGCGAGAATAAAAGAATTGCAAACGAAGGTGAATCAGTTAGAAGATTGGGGACCGGATGCTGAGGCTGGTAAAGAAGCGACTTCAGAGGGACAACAGCTGCAGCAGCAGGAAGCGCAATCTACAGCAACTGTTGGTGAGTATTTGAGTTGTTTCCAAACAGAGATTTCTTGTTTTGTTTTGTCCTGTTTTGAACCCACATTGTGCCGAGTAGTAGCCACAAAAGCCGGTCTATACGACGTTCTGGACAGAAGCCCGGTAAAAAAACCCAATGGAATGAGCTACCTAGGTGCAAAACTGTAAAATGTAAATGTGCCAAACGGTAGATCGGAAGAACACGAAATTCCTATTGGCACTCGATAGAAGAGACTGTAAGAACATGACCGGAATACTAACTTGTCTCTGGAAGAGGTATCAATAGTGGACCACAGAGTCTGTTAAATTCGCACCAGGCATCCTAAAGGATGACTACTCCTCATGGACCTAGTAACTGAATTCCATCTGAAATCGCAAAGGACCAAAACTGGTCTATGCGTGCCTCATTAGCCTACCAGATTAACCTAGCCTCAACTAACCTCCACGCCGGTCGCCGTCTATAGAAAAGAGATCCAAATTCCTTTTTTATATCGAGGTATTTATCGTGCCTCAGAGCTCTAGAACGCGCGAACTCCTAGCGTACTGACACACCGCGTTCTTAAAGACT
This sequence comes from Bactrocera zonata, assembly GCA_037783105.1. NCBI lineage: Eukaryota > Metazoa > Arthropoda > Insecta > Diptera > Tephritidae > Bactrocera > Bactrocera zonata. The sequence goes on from JBAWJQ010002354.1 coordinate 1,862,308, forward strand.
TTCATATAATACGAGAACCAGATGTGAGCCCGAGTCTTGTAGGTACTAAAAATTGGTTTGTGCAGCTCCGATATCTGCAGGTGGATGAAGGCTTTCGATGGAAAGCTGAAATGGAATAATACAAATTTTTTTCGAAAGTTGGGGAAAATAGTAGGTTAAATGTATTTGTACCTTTCTGTCAATCCAGTATATTTAGTTCCAGATTATTTAGTTTCATGATAATGATCTATAACTGTCCCACATAGTAAGAGGCTGTTTGAAAGTTTTCGCCATGCCAGACAAAGTTAGTAAGCCTTGGTCAAATAAAACCGAGATTAATACTGGTATCTAGCCACGGGTTACTCTTCCATGCTAGATGACGTGTTAGGGTAAATTATTATAAGTCAACGTAAAATCTACGCTCCCTTCAACACTGAAGAGGTGGACTATGAACTACCTGAGTGGTCAATAATCATTCGTATTGCTTCGAGGAAAAAATCTAACTTGAGAAGAATTAAAAGGGGTTCCATAGAGTAGTGCCACCTGCTTGTTGGGAGTATCAAGAGGTCATTCCTTAAGTACGTCGACATCAAACAATACGCCGACCAGACTTTGGACGCAACTAACTTCCGACAAGCACTCACTCCTCTCAGTGAATAGCATACTTGGAGTCAAACCACCACCCATTGCAGGGGAAGAGCTCGTGTTGCCACGGGAAACGAAAGCAACCCTTGTACAGCTTCGTTTTGGATACTGTAGTTGGTTAAGCTCATACTTATCCAGAATATACCCTGACATACAAACATATGTCCAGCGAGCAATGAGGCTCTGCATGACACTAGCCACCTCTTTGCATGCCCTGCTAACCCTACTCACCTGGCATTCTTCTCCCTTTGGTCTGACCACGTCGAAACAACAAGTTTCCTGGGCCTACCGTTGGATGACTACTTATCTAATCTTTGCCATCCTAACGGGGATTAGGCACCCGTTACAACAACAGCAACGGCAATATTCTGAAAATTCTTTAAATCGTGAATAATTATAATACTATTCCACTCCCTCTTTTCCCACTATAGCCAGCGCCCATGAGCATTTCGCCCCGCCCGCACCACCATCTACATGGGAAACAGAGAAGCAACAGCTCAATCAACGCATTGCTGAGCTGACAGCGGAGATAGCGGACATCAATGTCGACCGACAAGAACTCCAAGCGGTGGTGGACGACGAAAAAGCAAATGTGCAGCGCGCAGAGGAGGCACTGAAACTATTACAACAACAACTAAACGCACGTGACCTCGACTTTACAGCGAATGAGAGCGCCGAGAAGACGAAATACAATGAGCTGAAAGTGGAGCACCATCAGCTGCAAGAGAAGTACAATACGCTACATGCGACGTGCGAAGAGCAAATTGGTGAATTGAACCGCTTGAAGGCGCGCGAAGAGCAGTTAAATGCGGCCTTACAGCAAGCTGAACAGAATTTGGCCGCAACTTCAGCGACCAGTGCGCAGGAGGAAACACTGAAAGCGGCGCTTTCGAAGGCCGAAAGCAACTTAGAGCAAGCAAATGCAGAGCTCTCGCGACTCGAGAGCGATTTGACAGAGGTACAGTCACAACTACTGGAGCTACAAACAAAGAATGCCGAGTTGTTGCAAGCGAATGAGGAACTGCGCCAGGCGAACACGTTGGCAGTGGCCACACAGCAAGCCGAAACATCACACTTAAGCGCAGAGAATCAACAACTACGCGCGCAAAATGAAGCTTTGGAGCAACGCGTACAAGTGTTGCAACAGGACTTGACTAAACAAGCTAGCGCTACAGTTTCGGTAGGCAGCTTGAGCGCCGCTGTCGATATGGACGAGCTCAATGCGCAATTGCAAGAGAAGGAGTCGGAAATAATGCATTTGAAGCAGCGCATTGAGGATTTGATGCGCGAGGACCAAACGGAAAAGCTGGTGCTGGAAATACTAACCAAGAATCAAGAGATACATTTGCTGAAGATGCAAGTGAAAAACTTGGAAGACGACAAGCAAGAGCTGGAGCACAATCTCGCTGTGCAAATCACCAGTGAAATGCAGGCGAAGAAGAGCGACTTGGATGGCGAAAGCGCGCAGCTGCGAGAGCGCACCACGCAACTGGAGCAACAATTGCAAGGGTTGCAAAGCGAAAAGCACGACATGGAAGAGGAGCTAAAGGTGCTGAACAATCACGTCATGAGCAGCCTCGAAAACGAAGACAAGCTGAAAGCAGCCGCGCTGCAGCTCGACACACAAAACATTGAAATCGCCGAGCTGCGACGCACAATCGAGGCGCTCAGAGCGAACGGTAGTGCTGCCGCCGGAGCGCCAACTGCGACCACACCGGCCGATTACGCCGCGTTGAATGCGCAATGGGAGGCGATTGTCGAGCAGAAATGCGGCGAAATCGCCAAGATGTGGCGCGAACATTTGGAACAGCGTGAAGCTGAGTTCAAAATGACCGAAACGCGCCTGCGCGACGAAATCGCCGCCGCTGCACAGCGCCAGGCACAGTCGCACGAGCAAGGCACACAGCCAGGCAACTCCGCTGAAACAACTGCTACGTCAACGCCCGCCTCCGTATCGACCAGCCAATCGGGTACATCATCAGGCACCGCCTCTAAAGACGGCACACCACTACGTCACCGTATCATCAACGAAGAGCATGAGTCGGATGCTGACGCGATAATCGAGAAGATGCAAGCGGCGCTCGAGAGTCAAGAGATGGAAATCGTCACGCTGAAGGAGCAGCTGGCCATACGTTCGGCGGAGTATGCGCGCTTGGCGGCACAATATGATCCCTTCAAACTGCAAAACACCTCCTCGCATAGCGGCATCAGTGGCGGCATGCCGCCCGAATCTCGACGCCCCGCCAATACGCCCAGCGGCAACGACGCGACACTTGTGCCGAAATCGGAATTAGATTTCGCGCTCTATATGCTGCATCAGCGCGACATGCGTTGCGAGGAGATGACGTTGGAGCTGGTATCGCTACTGGAGGAGCGTGACACACTGCAACTGAAACTGTCGAATACGCTGCGCCAAGTGGAGGCCATCAAAGCGGCAACGAATTATGTCGAGCGTGAGTTTTATTTTTGTGTTTTTGTTTTCCGTTAACATACCGTTAACCATATTTTTTATTTAGCTCCCAGCGCCCCCGCCGATAACGCCGCGCTTGCGTCACCAACTGCAGTCGCGTCCAGTCAACCGCGCTCGGCTGCTGCCGCCGGTAACGCAGCCACTGAATTGAGCCAGAAGTAAGCGGATTATCAAGCCACACTAAACACAAGTCAAATTGTATTATTATTTATTTCTATTCGTATAATCTCATTTAGATTGTCTCAGTTGCAAACTGTCAATCATTCCAAGGACAAGGTGATTAAAGAGGAACGCGATCAGCGCATACGGCAAATGGAAAAGATACAACAGGACGTGGCCAAAATGCCGCCGGCCGCTGTCTCCGAGTTAGTCGGCACCGATGCAGGTAACTGCAAGCTAATGCCAATCGCCTGCGAGTGTCAATTTAATCAATTCAATTTTTAATTTTTCTTTAATCAGCTCAAAGCGGCCAATCGCCGTCATCTGTGCTGCTGAACTGGCTGTGGGGCAATAAGCCCGATGCTGGCGGTTCTGCGCCACATTAAAGCAATAAATATACAATTATAACAACAACACATACCAGTCGTGACAATATACGAATTTCAGCGAAAGCGTACCAAACACTGCTTCAAAATCATCACTCAGGCTGTATTGCGTTTAGCGGCCTTTCACTGCTATGCGCCGTTATGCATACAGCAAGCGTACACCAGTTGTTGTCGCCTCCAATGTTATTCCACGATAATACGATAAAACGAAGTTTTATAAATGTACCTTATTTTCGTTCGATTTAATACATATTTAACAAAACAACAAAAACAATTCTGTAAATAATGCAGCTGAGTATATGAAAAGAGCTGTAGTTTTTTTTTAATTATTTTGAAAACTTATTTAATAACTGCGCAATTCAAAAAGTCAAGTATATACCTAAAACTAACTTTCATTCTGTAGTGTAAAATGTATGCATATGTAGTTGTAAAGAGGAATTAATGAAAAACTCTATTTAGAAAATTATTGGAATTATGTTGAATGATAGCGAAGAAATACAAATTGTAACCATATGCTTTGTGTTTGCTTAACTGTTTATTTCTTTCATTTGTGTTGTTAATTAAAAATGGGGCACTTATATACATACATATTTGCGTGTACTGTCTTCCTCTTCTTTACTGGCGTAGACACCGCTTACGCGATTATAGCCGAGTTAATAACAGCGCGCCAGTCGTTTCTTCTTTTCGCTACGTAGCGCCAATTGGATATTCCAAGCGAGGCCAGGTCCTTCGTTGAATACTTTCAGAGCTGGAGTGTTTTCGTCCATTCGGACAACATGGCCTAGCCAGCGTAGCCACTGTCTTTTAATTCGCTGAACTATGTCAATGTTGTCATATATCCCATACAGTTCACCATATAGCAGGACGGGAATAATGAGTGACTTATAGAGTTTGGTTTTTGTTCGTCAAGAGAGGACTTTACTTCTCAATTGCCTACTCAGTCCGAAGTGGCAAGAGGTATCCTGCGGTGGATTTCCAGGCTGACATTTTGGTGGTGTTTACGCTGGTTCCAAGATAGACGAAATTATCTACGATTTCAAAGTTATGACTGTCAACAGTGACGTGAGAGCCAAGTCGCGAGTGATATTTCGTCTTACCTTCGTTCACTGCCAGACCCATTAGTTTTGCTTCCTTGTTCAGTCTGGAGAAAGCAGAACTAACGGCGCGGCTGTTGAGACCGATGATATCAATATCATCGGCATACGCCAGCAGTTGTACACTCTTATAGAAGATGGTACCTTCTCTATTAAGTTCTGCAGCTCGAACTATTTTCTCCAGAAGCAGGTTGAAGAAGTCGCACGATAGGGAATCGCCTTATCTGAAACCTCGTTTGGTATCGAACGGCTCGGAGAGGTCCTTCCCGATTCTGAAGGAGCTTTTAGTGTTACTCAACGTCAGCTTACACAGCCGTATTAGTTTTGCGGGGATACCAAATTCAGACATCGCGGCATAAAGGCAGCTCCTTTTCGTGCTGTTGAAAGCTGCTTTGAAATCGACGAAGAGTTGGTGTGTGTCAATTCTCCTTTCACGGGTCTTTTCCAAGATTTGTGGCATGGTGAATATCTGGTCGGTTGTTGATTTGCCAGGTCTAAAGTCACACTGACAAGGCCCAATCAGTTTGTTGACGGTGGGCTTTAATCTTTCACACAATACGCTCGATAGAACATTATATGAGGCGCTGATAAAGCTTATCGCACAGCAGTTGGCGCAGATTGTGGGGTCTCTTTTTTGTGGATTGGGCAGAGCACACTTAAATTCCAATCGTTGGGCATGCTTTCGTGCGACCGTATTCTACAATGTAGCTGATGGATTTATTCTTATCAGTTCTTCGCCGCCGTATTCGAATAGCTCGGCCGGCAATACTTCGGCAGCCGCCGCTTTGTCGAATTAGGTAAAAAGGAATTTCAAAAAATCTATTTTTTTAAAGATATCGAACGTTAATATATTGGAGATAATTCTTCGAAATTTTTAAGTTAATTCGGCTAATACTTTCGGAGGTATGACCTTGTTTGTAAGAATTTTGCGTTTTTTCAGAGTTGTACAATGGAAGAAATGACCAATCTAGCACGGATTAATTAATAACGTTAGAATAATCTCCGTTTTTTTTTTTTCCTTTTAATGATTAAAAAATAATAGCAAATCTTGGTTAAACTCCGTATGCCATCAACTGGAATAGAGTCGCTGATGGTGTTGATGGCTTCATTGTGAATGGCGGTCAATGCTGTCTGATGTCGTAGACGCAATGGAGAAATGACCTCTTGATATTTCTAGGAGGGGGTTCCACTCCAAGCAGGTAACTGCGGGGGTGATTTTTGCAAAAGCACCCTAGCAAGAACTGCCTGGAGAGGAGTTCAATATGCTCCTTAATTGGGAGCATACGGGTCTCACTTTGTAGGTGTTCGATAGGAGACATTCAGAGGCATCGTAGTCCGGAGTGCAGTATTCTGACAAGTCTGAAGCTTCTTCGTGTGCATTCCACCGCAGTAGCGTTGTATGATTGACTGTGTCAAAGGCTTTTGACATGTCCAACGCAATGAGAATCGTTTTCGCAAAGGGTGGATTTTGGTTAAGGTCACGAACTATCCTGGTGTTTATGACGCTAAGTTTTGTAGTGGTACTGTGTACTTTTCGGAAGACATGCTGGGCTCAGGTGGTGAGTGAAGGTCGGGAGTAGCAAGGCCTCAAGTGCCTTCACTACTGGGGAGAGGAGAGTTTTCGGGCGATAGGACTACACTTTGTTTGCGGATTTTCCAGGTTTCAGTAGTGGGACTACTCTTCCGACTCTCCACACATCTGGTACTTGAAGAGTGGTCAGAGAGAAGTTGAGGACCTTGGTGAGGTAACTTACTCCCGTCGAGCCTAGATGATTTGGCGTAAGCATGTTGATTCCATCAGGGCCAATGGATTTAGATGATTTTGCTTTGTTGATGACATTCAGTGAAAGTAAGTGGTGCACAGTCTTTTGGCATTTTGCACAGCCGTCGGGTAACACATCGTTTGGTTTCGTCTGACAAGTACTCTATCAATTTCGTCCGCTTGTGTTGATTTGCCAATCGCCGAATCTCCACATCGAGATCCCTTATTCGGTGATCACCGGGATTGACATGGTGTAAGGTGTCGCGCTCGTTAGCTAAAACAACTGCTTCGTCTGGAAAATTATGGCGGAGTTCCGCAATTTTCTGAAGCGAGCGGTAGATGCTGCGTTCGCCAACGCTTACGTTCGTAGGAGTGGGTAGAGCGGTGAAGATTTTCTCAATAAATTCTGTGAAGCCGATCCAGTTAGCTTTGTTTAAGTTAATGAAACGGTTATCCACAGCGATTCCCACAAAAGCAGGTTCTACGCACCGAAATTGACCCAGTTTTTATCCGGCTAAAGGCTGTTATTTCGGAGATCTATCTCCGTTTAGATCGGTTAGTCTCAGATTAAATTTGTCATCACTGAGCAACGCCTTGCAGCAGGGTTGCTCCGTATCCTCCTGACTCGTGCTGGCATTGAGTCAAACCCGGGCCTGGAGGTTTTTTTCTGCTGCGTTTGCGTCAAAAGGCCCTATCCAAACTCCACCTCGGTCAGGCATAATACTTACATGCGATGGATGGAGCCATCTTAAGACTTGCTCAGGCCTTAAGACACGCAGGGAGTGAACCACGAGTTACGTGGCCCTTTGTTGCCAACGCAATACTGCGACATTAGTCTCTACGGCTGTGCAATCTGCACACAGTTCACGATTGCGCCACCACCCCCCGAGTGGCCAATAGAGGACACCCGCGGCAAACCCTCATCTGGGACTCTAACTGCAACGGACTCCATACCAAGATCGAGGAGATAATTGCAATCATGAACCGGCCGTCTAATCGATGGAGACTTCGACCTCACGGATATTACCCCAGAATTTCAGTGTATAGCTATCCAGTCAGGGGATGTCGAGTTCGAAATATTTAATATAGGTACTTATACATCTCCCCAAATTACATGTTGCCCTATAAATGCGCTATTTCGTGGTGAAACCGTTTGGTACTAGGCGACTTTAACGCGCACCACGATCTTTGGCATTCCTGCCTGTCAAACTATTGTAGGGGGATGGAGCTGGTGGAACAGATTGACGATTCGACATTCTGCACAATAAATGACGAAGCACCCACCAGAATTATGGGCACTTGTACCCGGTGGTCTGATAAATAGAATAACCTGGCGACCTATGCCAACTCCTGCATCAGACCACTTTGCCATAATTATCTCGATTGAGAAACCTCCTGATTTTGTTTCTGTGGGCAACTCTATAAAAACGTCATCCCAATCTCCTTGACTTAAAGCCTTTTTTCACAGTTGGAGGCATGCAGATATTAGCTAACAAACTTGCTACTTTTTTAACGGTAGCCTGTAGCCAATATCGATGATGCATTCAAAACACTAAATCCATGCATGAAGAGTTGATAATATAAACATAAAGACTTTCATCCAGGAAACCAATCAACGCATTAAAGACCTTTTCATCTATCATGGTCAAGTTAAATATATGCTCGATACGTAAAAGGCTTAGGGTTATTGGCCCATTTTCCTAAACCATTTAAGCTACAACCAAATTTGCTTAGTAAAAGTCTCATAAGAACATCTACCGACATTGTGGAAATGGATGAAATCGGGGATAACTCACTTCCCATATAAAATACATTGAATTTTACCACCCATGTGGTATGAGAGGGCGTGGCACCGCCCACCTTTTGGTGAAATCCCATATCTCGGAACCCGACCAATCTATTTGGACAAAGTTTAGTACTTATAATTTTTTACATTCTTTTATGAAAATGGACGAAATCGAAGTATATCATAGTATATCACGCTATATCACAAAGGCCTGGATGCCAATGAAATAGTGGACGAAATTGCCAAGAGCTGTCATCCGATAATGTGTCCGACATTGGTGAACTCATGCAATGTCTGTACGACGAGCTAGACAAAAGCATGCCAGCGAGGTTCAAATTCAATGGAATGATCTATCGGAATGTACAATTCCAAAATTTATGTGCAAAGCGGTAGATTAAAAATACACAAAGTTTTTACTCACTTTCAAAAGAAGAGAATGTAGGAATATGATTGGAATACTCACTCATCCCAATCTGATGAACTACCTAATGCGTGGCTCACGAGCCTACTAATAATCTTGCATAATCATAATCTCGTAGAACGTCCAGAGGTGATCTAATGACTGATGCCCAGAGCATGCTGAAACGTTGTCTCCAACCTGCTGAATGGCAATGAAAGCTTAATACTAGGAATTGGTGAACCCGATTCCCCACTCGATGACGATAGAGCGGACGTTCCATTGCCTGACCATGAAGAAGTTCGGATAGAAATTACCCGCCTGAACAACAAAGCGGAGGGGGCCGATGGATTGCCGAGCGAGTAATTCAAATACGGCGGCGAAGAACTGATAAGGAGCATGCGTCAGTTTCTTTGTAAGTCTGGTCTGTCCAATTTACAAAAAGAGACACACCACAATCTGCGCCAACTACCGTGGGATAGACCTCCTCAACATCGCATATGCGATGGAGCGTATTGTGTGAAACATTAAAGCCCACCGTCAACAAACTGATTGGGCTTTATCAGTGTGGCTTTAGACCTGGAAAATCTACAGCTGACTGGTGTGAGATATTCACCATGCGCCAAACCTTAAAAAATGCTTCGTCGATTTCAAAGCTGCTTTTGACAGAACGAAAAGGAGCTGCCTTTATGCCGTTATGTCTGGTTTTGGTATCCCCGAAAAACTAATACGGATGTGTGAACTGACGTTGAGCAACACCAAAAGCTCCGTCAGGATCGGGAAGGACCTCTCCGAGCGATTCGATACCAAACGAGGTTTTAGACAAGGCGACTCCTTATCATGCGACTTCTTCAACCCGCTGCTGGAGAAAATAATTCGAGCTGCAGAACTAAACTGAGAAATCCCCAACTGCGCCGTTAGTCATGCTTTCCCCAGACTGGATAAGGAAGCGAAGCAAATGGGTCGAGTGCAAGAGAAAATATCTCCTGTCATCAAACAAGCATTATTCGTAGATAATTTCGTCTATCCTGGAACCAACAGCAACGTTAGTCTCGAAATCCAACGCAGAATAACTCTTAACAACAGGTCCTACCGCGAACGGAGTATGAAATTGAGAAGTAAAGTATGAAATTGAGAAGTAAAGTCCTCTCTCGGAGTCGGATGAGTTACGAGTTTTCTAGAGAAGCATTCGGCGGAAGATGTATGTCCTTTGCACATTGGCAACTGCGAATACCACATTCGATGAAACGATGAGCTGTACGAGATATTTGACGGCATTGACATAATTCAGCAAATTAAGAGACAGCGGCTACGCTGGCTAGATCATGTCGTCTGATAAACAAAATCACTCCAGCTCTGAAAATATTCGACACAGTACCCGCCGGGGGCACAGGAAAAGATCAGGTGGAGAAGTACCTCGCTGCACTTGGAATATCCAATTGACCAGGAGTTAACCTTACTTTTGTATCATTTAGCTTAATGATGCTCTCAAAATAATAATAACAGACTAACAATTAGAAGCATAGAAACTATTTTTTTTTTTGAATATTCGTTTTTTTATTAATTTTCCAAATCTTTAAGTAAACATGTATGGTTTGTATTGGTCTTATTGGTCTGGTCTCTTATTAAGTCTTCTGTTGGGTCGTCTCCTAAATCGATTGCGTCTTCTATTTCGTCTATTCGACTTCTTATTGGAATTTGTTTTCTTATTTTTGTTGCCGCTTTTGTTCACTTTACGGTTAGTTTTAGGTGCGGATTTCTTTTGCTTGTTTTGAGCATCTAACGGTCGCTGTTTTGTTTTTTTGTTGCCTTTTTTATTTGCGTTAACTTTATTGACTTTGTTGTTGTTTGCTGGCTTCTTAATTTTGATAATCGCATTGACCTTTCTCTTGCCATTATTCGTACTGTTTTTGTTTTCCTTTCCGTTTTTCGTTCCCGACACTTCAGTGCCACTTTGGATTGCTTCCGCGGGCTTTTCATTATCAACCTCCTGTTTTTTATTCTCTCTCAATTTAGCGGTCGATTCAGCGGGGTCCACAGCTGCTTCGCTCTTGTTGTTGTCGCTTGCAGCAGTGGTCAATTGCCGCTTCGGCGATTCGGTTGTGTTCTCAACTAATTCTAACTCATCATTATTTACAGTGTGTTGCGGCAAAACATTTGCATCCTCGGGCCTTTGCAAAAATTTACTATTCGCTCGAGTGCGTTGTTTTTCACCAAACCTGATTGGACTTTTTGTGGTGTGTGGTGGTTCCAGTGTGGTTTCCAATGTGGTTTCCAACGTATTCACAGCATTTACTTCACTCTTCAATGTTACCACCGAAGCCTCAACCGTGTGCTCTTGCAAGTATTTGTTGTTTCTATTGTTGTTGTTGTTAAGATTTAATTGTGAGTGTTGCCGTTGCAGCGAGAGATCCTTTCGCACTGTACGCGCATAAGCTGGTGCGGCTGTGAGGAGTAGTCCCACACCAGCCAAGCAGAATAGAATTAAGACTTTCATCTTGCACTTCTTGGCAATGAATGAAGAATACGGGATTGAGGAAAGCTCATTTAATTGCCGGATGTTTAGGCTATGCTTGTTAAATTGCTGTGTAAGCGCTTGCAGGGCACATGCAACAATATACCATACATACGTGTATGTATGTATTGCTTTTGCTTCCGAGTTGCTGTTGGTGACACCAGTTGCTTTGATGTGGCATTTCATGCTCAAATAGTAATTAAGTCAATACAAATATTAAAGTGAACTTAGGAAAACAAATTTGAACTCAAATGCAGTGGCTTGGCGCAAGGCGTACAAAAGTTGCTTGTACACACATACACACATACATATGTATGTAAGTAAGTAAGTATGTATGCTTTTAATGTCAGCTTGTTTTATTATTAGTTTTCGTTTATGTTTTCTTCTGCCATATTTTATTTCATATTTGTTTTTTTGTGGGTCAGCTCTCATAGCCGCTGCAGTTCAATTTACTTTATACGAATTATTCCTAGAACTTCTTGTACTTTGGGCCCATGTAGAAAGATATTTATTTGACCGCAGTTTTGGCTTACGAAGTTTTCTCATGCCATTCGCTTGGTAGTATATGTGGCAGCATTATTATCAATAACAAGCTTACGTGTAGATAAATGGTTGTAAGTGAATATGCGCACACAGGCATCACACACATGCACTTGCCTGCGCCAGTTTACTAACAAAGTTTGTGCTAAGCATACATTTAGAGACACTCTTTTAATATATTTTATCAGCGCACGCACACATACACAAAACAGACACTTAGTACATATACAAACACATCTATTGACACATGAACTTGGGATACACTAAGTTTGTTGGCTTACATACCCTTCCAGCTATATATTATAATTCAATATATTGCGCCATGTACACACACACTATTACATATTACAGCAGACCACATTTTTATTATGTATCTGCGCTTGTTTGCATGCTCTCGTATGGAACATATGTAGCTGCAGTGAAAATATTTACATACAAGTGTATTCAAGATAAATTTGATACTTGCAGTTAAGACCCTGTAGGAAAAATGGTGCGCTATGAAAGTTGTTAAATGAAAAGGGAATGTGGAGAGAGATAATACGGATAACTGTTAAAAATCTTACTGTTTCAGATCGATTTTGAACTCATCCTACATAGAGTGAATTCAACAGCGACCCTGTAGGAAAAAAATGATAGGTAATTGTCGAAAAGATATAAATGATATAGAGAGAAAGAGGGAAAGAGAGAGTATTTTAAGTAAGGGTTAGATTGTTATATTAAGGGTGGGACATATAAAATTTTAAATTTAAAAAGTCAATAAAAAAAGGCTTGATATTTTTCAAAAGTCTAACATTTATTTAAAAGGTTGTTTTATGCAATTTATTTGTGAAAAACAATTTCGGACAAATGACCACCACGGCTGAGTTTACAGTAGCTTATCCGATCCACCCATTTTTGGAGTACTTTCTCGATGGTTTCAGGCCTTATGGCAGCTACAGCAGCTTGAATCTCGTACTTTAGATCTTGAATTGTTTCTGGATGGTTGGCGTAACATTTATCTTTAACAGCTCCCCACAGAAAATAGTCCAACGGAGTTAAATCGCAGCTTCTGAGAGACCAATTCACATCACCTCTTTTGCTGATTATGCGATTTTCGAAGATAGGGCGCAAAAGATTTAGTGTAGCGTTTGATGTATGGCACGTAGCGCCGTCCTGTGCCCCAAATGCGACAATTCTGTTAACGTAACCATCGAGGTGGAAATGAGCCTCGTCCGAAAAGATGACTTTTCGGTAAAATTGACCATCCTCGGCTTTTTTTTCAATATTTCCCAGTTTTCTTCTAGTGAATAGCGAGCCATTTCGTAAATTTTAGACTTTTTACTGAATATCTGTCACTTTCCGAATGGTATTTGACGTTTCCAATGTCGAAATATAGATAATTTAAACGTAAAACGTCTTCTGCGATAGCGTGACACCAGTAAAAAAAAGATGCTTCATGATGGCAGTTCGTTGGAAAGATAATGTGAATAGTGATATGGAGATTTGGATAAGTTTCTTATAAGAAAAAAGCAAGAAAGGGCGTATAGCAAATCGTCATGTTTTATGGTTAGAAAGGTCTGTTAATCCCTACTTTGTACTGACCTCATATCTACATATTTTATAAGAACACCATTGCTAAGCGTTTTCGGGAAAAAGGCATTGTGTAGAATGGTATGGACAGGGATTCCAATATTTAGACGGTTATTTACAAGTATGAAATGTTTCTTCCCCAAAAATAAAACAGAGTAGTAATAATGCTCCAGGCAAGATAGAGTTTTGAAATCAGAAAGAAGAATCACAGAGCGAATTGAAAACTTTCTGGTTTGACGTCTGTGCAACCAAGACATGTTCTATTCCCATTAGGTAAAATCCGAAACTGACACCGCTGTATGAGCTCTCATACCTATATATTTTTGCCTGACAACTTTGCTAAGTCATTAAGTCCTCCATATGTGAGTATATATTGTTGTTATTGGACAAATAGGAACCTCCGAGATCTAACCGTAAAACTGGTAAGTGCTTTTTAGGGGATTGTCGTGTCCCTGATGGTGGGAGGCGGAAGCTTGATGAAAGCGCATAGTTTTCTGCAGCTCCCAAAATATATTTCTCTATAAAGTGTCCGCTGTGTACCAACAGAACATCAAAAATCGATGTTTGTATTATTGAGAGTCAGGTTTTCAGATATCCTTGAGTGCGGTTACTTGCTCTGAATCACACATTTTGTATCGTACAAACTTGTTTTAATTAAACGAATTTTGGAGGGGTTCTTTTTCTTTATTAGCGTAGACACTGCTTACGCGGTTATAGCCGAGTTTCCAACATCGAGCCAGTCGTTTCACCTTTTCGTTGCTTGGCGAAAATTGGAGATTTCGAGTATAACTAGACCTTTCTCCACCTGGTCTTTCCAACGGAGTGGAGATTTTCCTCTTCCTCTGCTTTCCCAGGTGGGTACTGCGTCGCATACTCTCAGAGCAGATGCGTTTTCGTCCATTTGGACGATATGACCTATCCTTAATTCGCGGAACTATATGAATGTCGTTGTATATCTCGTGCAGTTCTTCGTTCCATTCAATGCGATACTCGCCATTGCTTAAATCTTCCGCAGAACCTTTCTCTCGAAAACTCGTAACGTCGAATCATCAGATGTTGTCATCGTCCGTGCCTCTGCACCGTATTGTAGAATGAGAATATTGAGTGACTTATAGAGTTTGGTTTTTGTTTGTCGAGAGAAGTCTTTATTTCTTAATTGTCTACTCAGTCAGAAGCAGCATCTGTTGACAAGATTTATTCTGCGTTGCATTTTTCATTTGTAGCTGTACGTAAAGAGCTTGAAATGCCGTACCACAGATTCCATTGCAGCTTCTCGACGTCAAATCTTCCTTGTGTTTGTTGACGTTTGTCTTTTGCTGCACAGAGGCGGGTGCGATTCTTGGCTGCGACAAGTATCCGAGTCGATGTTAGGATCTCGGAGCGTACGCACGTTTAAAACAGTGGAGACATGTCTTCCGTCTATTTCAACATGATCGATCTGATTGGTAGTTTTTCGATCGGGAGACAGCCAGGTTGCTTGAAGAATTTTCTTATGCTAGAATCTTGTATTACAGATAACCATATTTCGAGACTCAGCGAAGTCGATCAGCCTCAACTCATCTGGGGATGTTTCATCATGGAGGCTGAAATTACCAAAGAAACATTCTTTGCCCACTCTGTCGTTAAAGTCGCCAAGCACGATTTTGACATCGTGGCTGAGACAGCTCTCATAGGTACGCTCCAAGCGCTCATAGAACACTTCCATGGTGTGGATTGTGGATAGACGTTCAACCACCGGCGTGAATGCCAGGTCTCGACGACGGAATCTATCTCCTACCACGAATCCCATACCGAATTTCTGCTCTTTTATATGGCCACTGTAGTAAATGCCACAAGAACCTATTCGCCTCAGTCCTGTTCATCGCATTTTTGGACGGGGGTGATGTCAGCTTACACTTTTACGAGGTCATCCGATAATCCGAGGCTGTCGTTACCTTTCTATGGGGGGCGTTTTTTACGTGGCAGCTCACAACCCCTTATATAAAGACTTAATAATTTGAATTGTGTAGATTCATTCGGGGGGATATTTTTGAATATCTAAACTATCGACAAAAGGAAAATAAAATTCTTATTTTTTTAAATTTCTAAACTAGAATACGTCCTAAAAGAAAATACCAGAAAAATCCTTTTAATCTAATATTTAATAAATAAAATCTCAACTGTCGGTCTTTCGAGTAGAGTTAGAGACGCTACTATTATTTCAATACATAACCTATGAATTAGAAAATCGCATTGTTAATCCTACAAGGCATCTCCACACTTGGAATCACGTCACATCTCACATCTAGAAATACTAACTCGCTTTTTCCCAGCACTTGTTTGTACTTAGAGTAAAATCAATAGAACAGAATCATTGGATCAGAAAAGCGTCAGCGGCGACGGTGTCAACATCTAGATATGTATATATTTTTATATATAATACATATATGTGAATATATGAATAAAAGTATTTATTTAATAAAAATAATATAACATGGAGACACATGCAGAGAAAGTACGCTTTCGTTTTTTATTTATTGCAAAATGCTTTTATAGTTGTGAAGCCTTCGTGGAATTTGTAGTGAATGTTGTTCGACGAATTCCACCTCAAACTGAGCTTGAAAAAAAAAAATTACAAATAAAGCTAATGGCTGAATTTCCCTTTGTTCGGCGTACAGATTTCAATATTGGACTTCTAGGAATATTGCACGATTTAAAATTCGTGAGAATTTCATTTTAATTGATTTGAAGGATACCACTTTAATTAGTTGAATGGCGACAACAGAGAGAAGAAGGTGATGGACCCAGACGAAATATTGATCTCGAAAACAAAAAATAAGAAACGAAGAAAGCAAAATAGAATATTAATCAAGCTCTTGAGACTTGGAAACCAGGAACTTGTAGGAGGTGTACGGCTATTTAGAGCTTTCATATCTTTCTTAAAAGAAAGCGAATGCATGAACAAGAATTAATATCTGTAATAGTAGGGAGTAGTGATTAGAGGTTGCCTTCATAATTAGCCTTAATTTTACTGGAGAATATATAGGGACCACAAATGAGATCCACTGACGCCTTGTAATGAAATAAAAAAGTTAAATTTAAAAAATCTTTGCATATGTTCCAGTAATGAAACATATTTGAATGGTAAGAAAAAGGCAGAAGTTGGTATAAAATTTAAGCTTATTACGCATAATAAGAGTAAGAAATCCGTCCATATAACAATATAGGTTCCACAAAGGAAATATAGGTTCCACACCTAAATTAAACTTAGCTAGATAAAATTAAATTAATGTGACTTGTGAGTAAGTTCGCCACATAAAGAAAGTTCTTCTTCTTCTTAATTGGCGTAGACACCGCTTACGCGATTATAGCCTACTTGGCGCCAATTGGATATTCCAAGCGTAGCCAGGTCCCTCTCTACTTGGTCCTTCCAACGGAGTGGAGGTCTACCTCTTCCTCTGCTTCCCCCGACGGTACTGCGTCGAATACTTTCAGAACTGGAGTGTTTTCGTCCATCCGCACAACATGGTCTTTTAATTCGCTGAACTATGTCAATGTCGTCATATATCTCATACAGCTCATCGTTCCATCGAATGCGATATTCGCCGTGGCCAAAGCGCAAAGAACCATAAATATTTCGCAGAACTTTTTTCTCGAAAACTCGCAGCGTCGACTCATCAGTTGTTGTCATCGTCCAAGCCTCTGCATCATATAGCAGGACGGGAATTATGAGTAACTTATAGAGTTTGGTTTTTGTTTGTCGAGAGAAGACTTTGCTTATCAAGAGGGGGGTCTCTCATCCGAGGCTGGTTGTTAATTTTCATTGGGGGTGTTTTTTTACGTGGCGGGTCTCCACCCCAGCGCACAGCCCTTTGTAGGGGATATTTCGCCTTCTCACTTTAGCTCGCCTTCAAACGGATGTTCTTAGGCTACCCAGAGGATACTTGGTCAAAGACCGGAAGTCGTGAGCTTCTTGAGTCATATGTAAAAGAATCGTTTCTGGCCACTCCCAAGTGAATGACGATCAGAGTACTTTCCTCACTTGCGTGAACTTCTACACATGACTCCATCCTCCTAAAGAAAGTTGAGTTTCGATAATATTTCTAAGGAATAAGTTACACAAAGTAATGGAATCTATTTGAAAACTGAATAATTGGCTTTTTTTTAAATACAATATTATTTCGTAAAATAGAGCTAGAAATCCAATCGAATAAAATAGGTTCCACAAGTAATGAAAATCATCTAGAAATTTACAAAAATTGGAAAACGGAATGAAATTCACAATCACTTCCCACATATAAAGTTAAAAGATGACAAAATTTCAATAATAGCGGCAGAGCATGAGTTCCACAAAGCAAATAGAACCCACAGGGAAAAAGAGAAGTTAGCGTAATATACAATTGTACAAGTTAACTTATACCAACAAAGTTAGAAAGCCAAAATTCGGAAAAGATATTCTGGAGATGAGTTCCACAATGACATCTTCTTCTTCTTCTTTACTGGCGTAGGCACCGCTTACGCGATTATAGCCGAGTCAACAACAGCGCGCCAGTCGTTTCTTCTCTTCGCTACTTGGCGCCAATTGGATATTCCAAGCGAAGCCAGGTCCCTCTCCACTTGGTCCTTCCAACGGAGTGGAGGTCTTCCTCTTCCTCTGCTTCCCGCGGCGGGTACTGCGTCGAATACTTTCAGAGCTGGAGCGTTTTCATCCATCCGGACAACATGACCTAGCCAGCGTAGCCGCTGTCTTTTAATTCGCTGAACTATGTCAATGTCGTCGTATATCTCGTACAGCTCATCGAATGCGATATTCGCCGTGGCCAACGCGCAAAGGACCATAAATCTTTCGCAGAACTTTTCTCTCGAAAACTCTTAAGGTCGACTCATCGGTTGTTGTCATCGTCCAAGCCTCTGCACCGTATAGCAGGATCCACAATGACATATCCGGAAAAAACGGAAATTGGCGTAAAATATCCGTATTAATTCATGCCAGTAAAGTTAGAAAGTTTAAAGTCTAATAATATCAGCATGAGTTCCACAAAGCAATGGAATCCAATAGAAAGCCAAAATTTAGAAAATATGTTCAAAGGATGAGTTCCAAAAGTAATCAGGTCTCTACAAAAAACGGAAACTGGCGTAAAGTTTAAAATTGAATAACATCGACATGAGTTCCACAAAGCAATGGAATCCACTAGAAAACTGAAAAAAATTCTAATTATTCTTTTAGAGATATCAATGAATCTTAATTCTGACAAAAAAAAAAGGTTTATAAGATTACCAAGCCACAAAACTCCTAAATTTAATGTAATTAGAGCTTTAAAGCTTAGAAGGAAGCCGTTATTTCGTTTCAACTTTTGCCTCCATGTGCCAAAAGCTTTGCAAAAAAACGCAGTAAAGTCTGAACTTCCACTACAAGTGGCTTAATTAATTCCATAAGTAATTTTACTTTTTCCATATATTCTCCCATTTGCATGCCAATTGATGCTTGTTTTCAACTATAATGGTATTCACTCAATCCATTATACATATTTTCACAATTTACACAATATCTGTGTGCCGGCACTTCTTAAAATTCAGAATCAAACCATTATTATTATTCTCTCTGATTTTTCACATCAATATGGGAAGCTTATTCACTCACATATTTCCATTTCTATTAACATACTTATACATTGTTTTTTATAGTTATTGTTATTGGTTTTTGCCAGAGCTATAAATAGTTATCAGCAAATCCTCCAACCAATATTTTTACAACCGCTTTTTACGCATCTCTATTATACTGTGCGACGGTGCGTAGCCATGCGACGCTGTGATGTGACAAGGGCCCCCGATGGGTTTACAATTTCCTTGTATGTACGCATACAAACGCATGTACATGTGTAGCGGCCATGTGTAAAGTTACGTCTATACTAATCGGTTTGTGTGTAGATATGTACATACATATATACAACAAATGTATATATATGAATATGTATATAGACAAGCAACTGTGCGCTTAATTTATGTACAAAGAAATTTGAGCTTCACAATAACTCCAATCAACCGGTGCCGTAAACATACCGCTCCACCATACGGTATTTTATATGTATGTATGTGCGCGCAGGAGCTCATGTGTGCGTGTGTAATACTAAATGGCGTATAGATATTTAGAGCAGCTCCTTGAAAACCACACTTGAGCTTAATAAGATGAAGTAAACCTATAAGCGGAAATCAAATAAATTGGAATTTCAGATTATATGGGTAAAGCTGAAAACAAAAAAAAAATATAATAATATAACCTAGGTATTTATAGATATATAGTACATATGCACAAATACAAACATGTACGTATATGAGTGTATTATATATACATACGTAAAGTAAAAAGTTACATAACTTAACATACATTACTATGTTTTTAAAGGTTGTAAGAAATTGAATGTGAAATAATATCATATATAATTAAGGTCTCAAAATTTTCATTTCGGGTTATCCCTAGAGAAATTTACGAGGCACCGCAAAGTGAAATTTTGTATATTTTATAACATCATTCTTATGTGAGTACCTGCCGACGACGGCCTTACCCCACGTTGCTTAAAAGCACATAGATTAAAACAGTCGTGTTTGAGGTCGACCTTCAACCTATGCCGTGATGTGGGTCCGACACTCGGCGGCAGTGCGATTCTATACTGAACTGAATTTTAAATTCTACCTGTCTTTAGGTTTAAATCACCCCCTTAAGAGCCAAATCCAATGATCCATAGGCTTACAGACCTTGTAGCTTTTGCTACTACCAGTTAGCACCCATCAAACTCAATGACTAGTGACATTTGTCGCTTGAGCTTCAAATGTCTTTTTAATAGTAGGAAACTCATTCAAAGTCTATCATCCCAGTTCGAGCTGAGTATTATAGCAATATTTTTGGCAAGACCATGCTGAAATTTCGAGGCAAGCTAAAATATACAGACGTAGTGAATATTGAATTTTAGTCGCCCCCTGCCTGCTGGGGGAGCATACAAGTATTTCGATAAGATAAACCTAACTTTAAAAATACCTTACTAAAATTTTGTGAATTTAAAACCTTCTAAAGTGTAGCCGGTCAATTCAATCAGTTCTATTTACAACCTTGGAAAAAATTTACGCATTTTATTACATAGTTTATTATCTACAGTCCTCTAAGCAATTATTAACTCTTATTTTTTCCAAAAAAGTTTCAAAATTAGGTTGTGTTTCGACAGCGTAGAGCGGTTTATGCATACCTTTATATAGGGTGCTCCATTTTCATCCAGGTTTCCTTCTTTTTTAAGTAAAAAAGATTCGGTAAAAAAAACAACCTTTTTTCAAAAACTTTTTTCTTAAATAAAAAATGACATAATTCATTAACAAAATTTGTTGCTACAAATCCACACTATGAACAAATATCTGAAATTTGTGAAAAAAAAATATTTTAAACTCGGCCATTGCGACGCCATTTCTGGTGATCTCTTAGAAATGCGCCCGCGTTGGCATGATAACTCTTTACAGGATCATCTAAAGCGAAAAATACGATTTTAGTTAAAACCTTTAAACTTAGATGCACTACTCTTACTTTGTTCGAAAGAACATTCATTGGCATTTATTTTTTGAAGATTATCTCTTTGAAATGTCGGCTGGAGGTTACGCTCATCCATTTTCGAAGACTCGTTCGAGTGGTGATTGGCGCATGATGCGCGTGATGTTTCGCCCCCAGACCTGAATCGAAGTGAGCTTGTCCGCATAGGCCTTAGACTTTACATAACCCCACAGGAGTCTAACGGTGTGATATCACATGATCTTGGCCGAGATCTTCTTCTTCTTCTTCTTATTTACTGGCGTAGAAACCGCTTATGCGGTTATAACCGCATTAACAACGCGCCAGTCATTTTTTCTTTTCGCAAGGTGGCGCTAATTGGAGATTTCAAGCGAAGACAGGTCCTTCTCCACCTGGTCCTTCCAACGGAGTGGAGGTCTTCCTCTTCCTCTGCTACTGCGTCGAATACTTTCAGAGCTGGAGTGTTTTCGGCCATTCGAACAACATGACCTAGCCAGCATAGCCGCTGTCTTATTCTTCACTGAACTATGTCAATGCCGTCGTACATCTCGTACAGCTCATCGTTCCATAGAATGCGCAGAACTTTTCTCTCGAAAACTCTCAATGTCGACTCATCAGTTGTTGTCATTGTCCATGCCTCTGTACCATATAGTAGGACGGGAATAATGTGCGACTTATAGAGTTCTATTTTTGTTCGTTGAGAGAGGACTTTACCCTTCAATAACCTACTTAGTCCGAAGTAGCACCTGTTGGCAAGAAATATTCTGCGTTTGATTTCGAGGCTGACATTGTTGTTGGTGTTGATGCTAGTTCCAAGATAGACGAAATTCGAACAATAATACAATATACATTCAACTTCGAAGTTATGACTGTTAACAGTGATGTGGGAGCCTAGTCGCGAGTACGACGACTGTTTGGTTGATGACAGGAGATACAACATTTCGTCTTCGTTCTCTACCAAAGCAGAACTAACGGCGCGGGTATTGAGGCCAATGTGCATTCTTATAGAATATTGTACCTGATTAAGTTCTGCATCTCGAATTATTTTCTCCTAGGGTAATTGAAGAAGTCGCACGAAAGGGAGATACCTTGTTTGGTATCAAACGGCTGGGAGATGTCTTGTTGATTTTCCGGGCCCAAAGCCACACTGATAAAGTCCAACCTGTTTGGGGGCGGTGTGATTAAATCTTTTACATCATACCATCACAAAACTGTCTGAGAAGTTGTTTCTAACGCGAAACTAAACAAGGCGAGATACAGTTTACTAAAGCCAACCATTGAAAAATAATGTATAGTATTTATTTTTATTAGACCTTATATGTAATTGTTAATCTAGCCTCAGCGAAATTGTACTTGAATCCACAACTATTACTGGCTCTGCAGGATGGGATGCTACACACACGACTACAGCCATTGTTATTAAGTACAAAGGGATGTGAATAACGTACAATTCATATATGTATGTATGTACATATGTGCGGGCTTCTTTATTCACTGCATGAATTGAGGCTTCAGCCATAAAAGGATTCTCCGTGTAAAATTAATGTGTGCGAGTGTGAGTTTTGAAAAATATAATTTCAACTAACACAACAGCTATGTACACAATAGAGCAAAATTAATGTATTAATATTTAATGCAAGCATATTTGCGGCAGACAACTCTCACCACTCTCGCCTTTTCTGCGCTGGCATAATAAAGCGCAATAAAACTTTCGGATCGCTGTCATTCAACATGTCATGCCATAATCATCCAACAAAACATATTGCTCAATTTTCCCGCAAACACAATGTGGCCATGATGATAAACATGTTTTTGTTGTTATTATTATTGTTGTTGTTGTAGTTGTTGTTTTTGGCTTTCATGTTAGGTAAAGAACGTTTGCTATTGACGGAGCAGCAACCAAGCGCCACACCACGCACAGCAACGATGACATGCCACAATCTACAAATGCGCATATCTGCCGCACACACACCCACACATGCACGCAGTGCATGTATGCGAAGTGAGTTAGTGAAGAGACGTGTTTTTTCTGGTGCTCCGTTTATGGCACCAAGTTCGGTAGGAAATAATTCAAAATTACTTCCTAAGCGCGCGGAAATACACACAGTGTCCGCAACAACTCAACAAACAGAAATTGGAGCATCAAAAAGCTATAAAAGCGGTGAGTGTTAAAACACTTAATAAATATCTAGCTATTTGGGAGAAGGATCGCACAAAAGGGAAATCGCGAAGAGCGCATTTTCTTAGCTCTCCCTTTACATACCTACTTGGATCCCACAACCCA
The DNA here is from genome assembly GCA_037783105.1 of Bactrocera zonata. NCBI lineage: Eukaryota > Metazoa > Arthropoda > Insecta > Diptera > Tephritidae > Bactrocera > Bactrocera zonata. The sequence goes on from JBAWJQ010002354.1 coordinate 1,885,422, forward strand.
CAATCCACACAAAGAGGAATTCCTGGGGATTACACCTTGAGGAATTTGCGAGAAACAGCTGCACTAGTGGACTGCTATAGGAATAGCTGAGGAAATGTCAGCTAAACCTAAAGCAGCACATACCATTACTGGTACTAAGGAGGATCATAGTCCGTTCACAAGGAGCAATAAGACCCCCGATCACCTGATCGACAATGCGCTCAGTTGTTAAAAGTCGCTACACCAACTACACAAGAAGTGACCCCAACAAACACTGTCTCGCACGATGTGACCGAATTAAATAGCGTCACAATGTCAACTAAAAAAGCTAGCGCAGCCGATCTGCCAATACAAGGCACCACTAGCAGCGAAAATGCAATAAGTGTGAGCGAAGGAGAGAGCGCACTTACTGAGCTGGGCATACTGATAGAAGAGCTAATCGCGCTCACCCATGGCCAAAAACAAAGGCATGTTAACCAACACATGCGTAGCATAATTGATAAGATCTCGCAACTGCAAAAACAAGCAGTAGCAGAGGTTAGAGAGTCGGCTATCCACCGAATCGCCCAGGCGAAAAGAGGTCGCAGTACTCTCACTGAAGAACCAATGGGGGAGGAGCAGACCCTACAACAAAACAAACGGTCATGCATCAATTCGCCAAAAACACGAGCAAGAACAAGTTTAATTGGCCAGTTCAAACAATCAAAAATAAGTTCTCAAATGTATGAAGCCACGGCAAAGTCGCCAACAAGAATATTAAGTACGCAGCTAGCGAAAGGGCCTGATAATAAGGCAACAACAAATAATCCAATGGAGGAACAGTGGAATGTAGTAGCTAAGAAAGCCAACCAGAAAGCAGCAAAATTACCAAAAACAAAACCACAAGCGATATTAATTTCAAAAAGTGGGGACCTTTCCTATGCGGAAATTCTAAGGAAAATCAAGTCCGACTCAGCGCTCAGCGGATTCGGAAATAATGTCACTAAGATACGTAAAACGCAAAATGGTGAAATGTTGCTACAACTAAGCGGAACTGCGATCCCAACCGGCTCCCAGGAGAACATGAAGAAGTGTCTAGGGGATCAAGCCCACATTAAACTGCTGACCCAGGAGATCCTACTGGAGTGCAAAGACATTGATGAGGTTACAAGCAAGGAAGAAGTTCTTTACGCCCTGCGGAGAGAATTAGGTAACACTGATCTGACGATCTCAACAATTAAGAACTTAAGAAAATCCTATGGAGATACCCAAACAGCCCTCATTAAACTCCCGGTTGAGGCAGCTAGACAGCTTCTACTGACTAGAAGGCTGAAAGTTGGATGGGTAAATTGCCGTATTCGAGAATACAGGCAACCACAGCGGTGCTTTAAATGCCTCGATTATGGACACACTGCAAAAACCTGCACAAATGAGGACAGGTCCAGACTCTGTAGAAGATGTGGCGAAGAGGAGCACCAGGCAAAGGACTGCAACAACAAGCCAAAATGTTTGCTCTGCCTGAAAGCCGGTTCAAAGGAAATCGATCACTTTACTGGAAGCGTCAGGTGTCCAGTATATAAGAAGGCAGCTCAGCAGGTAACATGAGATTTCTACAACTGAACGCAAACCACTGTAAAGCGGCTCATGACTTACTAAAACAGTCAGTTGCCGAAAAGCAAATAGATGTGGTTCTACTAAGTGAACCATATAAAATCGGACAAGGCGTAACCTGGATAAGTGACACTCGAAATAAAGCGGTTATATGGAAATGTAACCCTAACTATGCGCAACTGGAAGCACCCTTCTCTTCAGATGGTTTTGTCCGAGCAACATCTAATAATATTAATATATATAGCTGCTACTTACCCCCGAGCCTCAACGACGAGGAATATCGTCGTATTATCGACAACCTAGTGGCCGATGCCAGATGCAAAACGAAAGTTATAATAGCTGGTGATTTTAATGCCTGGGCTATCGAGTGGGGATGCAAAAAAACCAACAGCAGAGGTAAAACCTTACTAGAAGCTTTTGCTTCCCTTGATCTGGAGCTTTTAAATGCAGGCAACCAATGCACATTTAACAAAGATGGCCGACAATCTGTGATAGACCTAACGTTCGTACACTCAAGCTTAGTTCGCAAATCTCACTGGGAAATTAGTGATCATTACACTTTTAGCGATCACTATGCAATCATATTCGAAATAAATACCGCACACGAACGACAGCGTTTACCGACCCTAAAAAGAAGTAACTGGCGACCCTCAACGTTCGACCCAGACCTTTTTGAAGAAGTCTTCAGGCTAACTTCTCCTCCCGACAATCTGTTGTCGGCTAACAAAGCTGCTCACTCGATTATGAGCTGTATTAAAAGTGCATGCGATGCTTCCATGTCTAAGTTATCTCGACGCAAATACCATTCCCCAGTGTATTGGTGGAATGAGACGATCGCCGGGTTACGTAAAGAATGCCAGCAAGCAAGGCGATTATACCAAAGGTCACGAGGTACACCTGTATACACCACTCTCCAAAAACATTTTAAGGAGAAAAGAAAACTGCTAAAGCAAGCAATTAAAAAAGCAAACAGGAATGCTTCCTTAAACTGTGCGACGATGTCGAAAACAACGCTTGGGGACTCGGTTACAAAATGGTAATGGGGAAACTCCGCACTGGCGGGCAAATGCCAACCTCCCCCTCAACAGTTGAGAGAATTGTCTCGGTCCTCTTCCCTATCCAACCCCCACTCCATCAGGAGATCGTGAGAGTACCACAAACCCAGGTTATCCCGGCTGTTTCGAATGAAGAAGTCCGAGAAGCATGCAAACGGTTAAATCCATCTAAAGCCCCGGGACCAGATGGAATTCCGAATATAGTGTTAAAAACAGCGATTGATAGAAACGTAGACCCCTTTCGAACTATGTATAATACATGCATCCAGGAAGGCCGCTTTCCCACCATATGGAAAAGGCAAAACCTGATACTATTACCCAAACCTAACAAACCTATGACCGAACCGTCCCACTTCCGGCCCCTTTGCATGTTAGACTCCGCTGGAAAGATCCTGGAGCGGATCATACACCAACGGCTAAATAAGGCAATTGACGATGCCGGTGGGCTATCACCCAACCAATTCGGATTCAGGAAGGCAAGATCCACAATTGCAGCTGTAAATTTAGCAAAGACCCTGGCTGAACGGGCTATAAGCGGGAAAAGATGGAAAGGAGGTACAATACAGTACTGTATGGTTGTAACCCTGGATGTAAAGAATGCCTTTAACTCGGCATCCTGGCACAGTATATTGAGCGCACTAAAAAGCTTCTCCGTGCCTCTATACCTTTATAACATAATAGCAAGCTATTTCGAGGATAGAACTTTGAGCTACATCACAAGTGAAGGCTCTAAAAAATATAAAGTCTCTGGTGGAGTACCCCAAGGATCTGTTCTTGGGCCGCTACTATGGAACGTCATGTACGATGGAGTACTGCGACTAAAAGTACCCAAAAACGTGCATATTATTGGGTTCGCAGACGATATCGCTGTTGTGGTTATAGCAAAACATGTACAAGATATAGTTTCGATAACCAACAGAACAATAGAATTAATAAGCGATTGGCTCGAAACTAACGGACTGAACCTAGCGGAGAGCAAGACTGAAGCGGTACTCATTACTGGCAGAAAAGTCCGTGAAGTTGCCACGTTCAATATAAAGGGTGTAAGCATTACGACAAAACCGGCAATTAAATACTTGGGAATCATGCTTGATGCAAGGATGTCCTTTAAGGAGCACTTAGCGTACACAGGGGAAAAAGCTACAAAAGTGTGCAGAGCCTTGACCCGGTTAATGCTCAATACCCGTGGGCCAAAGCAAAATAGAAGACGACTATTAGCTGGTGTACTAAAGTCAGTAGCGCTGTACGGCGTCCAGGTATGGGGAAAAGCGCTAGAAGTAAAATCATATCGCCGTGGCCTTTTTTCGATATATGCCACTTGCGCGCTAAGAGTATGTTCTGCGTTCCGCACAGTATCGGAAGATGCTGCTCTAGTTATTGCAGGCTTACACCCTTTAGACCTCCTGGCCAAGGAGATTCAATGCTGTACAAATGACTGGTTACCGCAAAATACATTAAAAGAAATAGCAAGAGCAGAGACAGTAGATCAATGGCAAAAACGCTGGGAGGAAAGCGGAAACGGGCGGTGGACATTCCGACTGATCCCCAATGTCGAACCATGGTTAAATAGACCACACGGTGAGGTAGATTTCCACCTAACTCAAATTCTCACAGGACATGGCTGCTTCAAAGCATACCTAAAACGATTCGGACATGAAGATAACGACACATGCGATCATTGCGGAGGTGATACCGTCGAAAGCGTAGAACACTCATTTTTCTATTGCCCGAAATATAGTCATGAGAGGCAGCACTTAAAAAATGCGTTCGGTGTGGAGCCAACTCCTGATAACTTGGTAAACCAAATGGTCGAATCAGCAGAGAAATGGAAAGCGGCTAGCGAAGTGGCAGCAAGGGTCATGAAATCCCAACGTGCTAGCGAACAGCGGCGGAGAAGAGAGGTGTTAAATATAACGAACAACCACGACCCAAACACACTAACATTGACGTGACGGGAAGGGTGGGCGACGAACACTGTACAAGGGGGGTTATTAGACCAACAGAGGTGGGGCCAAGTAAATGCAACTTGTAACTGACTGCATTTTGACCATCACGTACGCATGAGTGTCACTCAACCATCCTCCCGACGTAATACTTGACGGTGGTACCGGGGGGAACGGTACAGGACAGTAGGAGGTTTAGTTTGGATTAAAGTTCCACACTGACTTGGGGTCCAGGCTTTCGATGCTTCCTCCTCGTAAAAAAAAAAAAAAAAAAAAAAAAAAAAAAAAAATGCACGCAGTGCCTGGCTTGTGTATGTGCGTGTGTTGATATGTCACAATTAGTAAACAAAATAAATATGAAAATATGCGCCAATATGACAACAATGACCATCAAATCGCAAACAAACCGAAATGCTGTGGTGTAACGCGGCAAAGTGATGCAGCTAAGCGCCACTGCCGACATACATACATACACACACATTACGGAGTAAGCACTTACATCTACTGTATGTGTGTGTGTGTCTGTCTGACTTTGGGTGCCATTAGCCGCACTCACGACGCTTCATTGCACGGCACCAGCAGCAATTGCGGCGGCAGCACCTAATCATCATTTACAATGTCTCAGCTAAACACCTACAAATTCGTAATCACACGCACACACTCAGACACACACCCACTTGCATGCGCTTGCGGCAGACATACTCAATCACTCAGAAATTACGTGTACACACGCAAATATTTTCCTCTATTAGTTTATTTGTTTACCTTTAAAGTGTCTGTATGTGTTTATGTATGTATATTCGCTTGTATGTGTGTGTGTGCGTGTGCAAATTTGCTTCATACGCCAGTGTTGTGATTACTTTTATGCGCCACTGTAGCCCAGTTGAGCAATTGTTAGTAGTAAAGTGTTTGGGGGAAGACAAGCGTGTATCAGTTGATTTGGAAACACTCATACGCCCTGTACGCCCTGTACGCCGTCACCCCAAAACACTTTCGCTTCGTTACGCGCATATTTTGTCATTACTGTGTTACAATTGCATTTGTTGTTGTGCTTGCTGTTGTTCAAAGCGATTTCCCGTTATTTTCTCTAACAAATTTTCTGCGCTCTCACTCAGCGCATGCCAAATGCTCGTCTGTCAAAGGCATTTTACGCGCTTACTCTTCACTTTTGCGGTCTTTGACGTCGCTCTCTGCACTGATAGCTCTCTGCGTTTGTCTGCCGCTCTTTGGTGTTTTCATTTAATTTTTTGTTTTTTTTTTTTTTGGACAGCAACCGCTTTACAAGCGTCACAGCGCGAAAAACGCTGACTTTTCCGTCACACTCCGACACACGTTGTTAGCCTAATAACCCGATTTTTGTGACTTCGTTGAACTAGAATTTTAAGGAGCTTGTAATGGTTTCGGGTTCGTGTTTTATTGTCACGCATGATTAATTCGTTTACTCTTTGATGGCAGAAGCCATTTTATTTATTACATATGTGAGAAAAATTACTGCCGGGCATCAGCTGTCGGTCGGTTGCCTTAGCTGCCAGCCGCAAGCCAACAACTACAAACTGAAGGGCTGCGATGCTACCTCGTAATATTTAGAATCTATAAACTACAAAATACGTTCGATGTGGAGTCAACTGGCGATTTATGGTTGTACCGTTGCGAAACCAAATATTTATGCACTCCTCTTCAGTTATGCATACACTAGCTTACACATACACACATACATACTGTACTTTATTTATGCTGTCCGTTTGGTATGCAGACATTTTTGAGAAGTAAAAAGTCTGTAATTGCAAATAGCATTGAAGAACTGGTTGGTGGTTTAATTTAGTGTATTCCCTTTCATTCCACGAAACCGGCTTAATCACTTCTTGTTCGATAAGAGGCGGCACATTTTTATTACTTCTTTTTCTGCTTTAGGAGAAATTCTGCTTCTTTAAGCGCATAAAATTCATAATTGCAAAACTGGTATTGAAACGGTTATAAATTATTTAGTAAGTCTGTCACTAAGGCACTGAGTTAAGCAGCAGAAAACTCAGAACCGGCTTATCAACTAATTAACATTTTTTTAATTCTAAATGCAAATATTCCGTAATACATATATACATACGGCATAGTCAACTATCTGATATGGAGATTTAAGGCTTCAGCAAATGCAGATTTCGAAATATATTTCGTATGATTACACTTTTTTTACTCTTGCAACCAGTTGCTACAGAGTATTATACTTTTGTTCACCTAACGCTTGTATGCATAACCTAAAACTAAAAAAGATAGATAAATGTTTATATATACATATATAAATGATCAGGACGACGAAACGAGTGTAAATCCTAGTGACTGCCTGTCTGTCCGTCCGTTCGTACAAGCTGCAACTTGAGTAAAAATTGAGATATCTTTGACGAATCGCATTCCTTGGCAAAACAATTATGAGTTCATAAATGTGTGTACTCGGATCTCTGTCACGCCCACAAAACGCCCTTAACCGAAAACATATAAACTGCCATATTTAAGCACTTAATTAAGTTATAAAATTCTAATTTGAGATAGTGGATTGTAGTAACAAGGGGCATCTGTGCGCAAAAAATTTCCAAAAGTAAGCGTAGCCCCGTCCTCTAATAAGTTTGGTGGACATATCTCCTAAACCACTAAAGCTAACTCCGCTCACTCCCCATATAACGGTACTGTTAAAAACTAGTAACAGTGTGGAAAATCAAGAACTAAATATGGCGACATAAAATTTTACCAGCGAGATGGTATGACAGGGCGTTAATGGAGTCGGGGTCAAAATTGGACGACGGGCATGGCACCGCCCACTTTTAGGTGAAATCACATATCTTGACACCCGTCCGACCGATTTCAACCAAATTTAGTACATATGTGACATTCCTCTGACATATGTACATACTTTCTTCTTCTTCTTTACTGGCGTAGGCACCGCTTACGCGATTATAGCCGAGTCAACAACAGCGCGCCACTCGTTTCTTCTCTTCGCTACGTGGCGCCAATTGGATATTCCAAGCGAAGCCAGGTCCTTCTCCACTTGGTCCTTCCAACGGAGTGGAGGTCTTCCTCTTCCTCTGCTTCCCGCGGCGGGTACTGCGTCGAATACTTTCAGAGCTGGAGTGTTTTCATCCATCTGGACAACATGACCTAGCCAGCGTAGCCGCTGTCTTTTAATTCGCTGAACTATGTCAATGTCGTCTTATATCTCGTACAGCTCATCGTTCCATCGACGTCCTCGACAGTCGTCAAAAAGTGCAGAAATTAAGTAAGTCATCCACAACTTTTTTTTCCCAGTTTTCCTAGAGAGACTGATTGGTCATTGTCTTATTTTTGTCTACAAGTTAATTTGAAAAATCTTACCTCGTGAAAACTCTATAGAATAAGACATAAGTTAGACATATCTCAAGATTATTTCCTCGCCTGTCTTGGGCACATTTTCTCTGAAAAAAATTTAAATTGTACAAATATACTACCAAAATAAAGATTTGATTCGGGCTGCGCTAATATTAGGTCGACATAATCGCCCAGCAAAGTCATAATTCGAGCAACCACGGCTTTGCACCACGTTTACTCCAGTGGATAATGCGCAACTTCAGAGAGATCGTACACCGCGCACTGAAGGCGAGCAGTATCAAAAAAGGCACCGCATGACTATATTCTCCATCGTCTGCAACAATGTAGCCCATGCCTATCTAATTTATGAAAAATTTTGCGAATGGCGTATGGTTTTGGGGCGCATAAAATCCTACAAGAATTGAATCTGCAGCCATTAAAGCATCAAGCGCGTCGCATATTCGAAGAATGGTCCCCAAATGAAGTGGTAACCAATTCCGAAATTCGGAAGACATTTTTTTTTCAGCGCTGATACTAACTTTGGGTTGAAAGGGTACTTGATTAAAAAAATATGGCGCATTTGAGATGATAATAATCCACAAACCGCCTGAATTGGAGGATGTTGATGTAGACTACCTTTAAATAAAAGCATCCTTTATATAAAACAATTTCCTGATATTATTTCTATCACTAAATAATGCTATCTCTGGAAACGTCTTTATATTTCGCTTTTACTTTAAAATTGTTTGATTACTAAATTATTCTTCCATCGTTAAAGAAATATCAAGTAACGAACTTCCAGACTAATAAGGAGAATGTGTGAAGAATTATAAAAAATACATGAAATTTTTTTTAAAGAGGGAAGTAGTAAACTGCTGTTATAAGTGATGCTACCGGCATTATCAAAGGAAAACAGAATAACAATGATGCAATCAAACACATTTATCCTCATTACTACAGGGTAGGCCATTTAAAGTTGACCCATTTGTTTCTAAAAAAAAAAAGAACAAAAAAAAAACAATGTTTTTTGTTCATTTCAAAAATAATTTATTTTGGTCCAAGGGGATTTGTTTCAGCTAATATTTAAAAATTAGATCGCGTAAATGGGCACCTTTAGCTTTGACAGCTAAATGCACTCTTTTTTCGACATTTTCCATGACTTTGGCCAATGTTTCGGATGATATGGCGGCTGTTTCAAGTCGAATGTTGGCTTTCAGTTGAGCTAAGGTCTTTTGGCTTATTAGCGTATACCTTGGATTTCAAATAACCCCACAAATAAAAGTCTGGTGGCGTCAAATCTGGTGATCTCGGTGGCCAGTCAACATCACCATTTTTCGATATCAATCGCCCGGGGAAAAATGGTCGCAATAAATTGATTGTTGGTCGAGCTGTATGGCATGTAGCCCCGTCCTGTTGAAACCAGAAGTTATCCATGTCATTTTCGCGAATAATGGGTATCACAAAATCCGTTATCATGGCTCGATAACGCTCACCATTGACTGTTGTCGTGGCTCCATCATCGTCTTCGAAAAAATACGGTCCGATGATCATATTCGCGCAAACACCGCACCAAACTGTTACTTTTTGGTCGTAAAGAGGCTGTTCTTCAATTAATTGAGGATTTTCGGTGGCATAAAATCGGCAATTTTGCTTGTTTACGCCTCCATTCAACGAGAAATGTGCCTCGTCTGACATGATGAGTTTTCGCCAAAAGTCAAGTTCGTTTTCAGCCATTTCGATGGCCCATTTGCCAAAATTAAGGCGTCGCGGATAATCAGCTGGGTTTAGTTTTTGTGCCATTTGAATTTTATATGGAAACATCTTCAAATCTTTATGAATTATGCGTCGGAGAGTGGTGCGAGAGATGTCTAATTCCTGAGAGCGGCGATAACTCGATGTCGATGGAGTCTCCTCAATACTGGCTCGTACAGCTTCGATATTTTCATCAGAACGTCTTGTGCGTTGTCTGGATGCATGACTGGCATTACTGAGATTACCGGTGTTCACAAATTTTGCGTATAAAGACTTAATTGTGTTCTTAACTGGAGCACTTTTCACTTTATTTTTTTTTGCGAAACGCACGTTGAGTTAACACAATTGAAAAGTTATTTTGAATATAAAGCTGAACAATTCCAGCGCGTTCTTTTGGAGTGTACTGTTCCATGGTATAAATTGTCTTCAAATGACGCTTCTAACGCGGTATGACATTAGCCGATTTGTCAGCGCTGTTAAAAGTTACAGCGTTGCCAGATGGGTCAACTTTAAATGGCCTACCCTGTATTACTGCAAGGATAAACACGTTATAATCGTCATTGTGGAATCAAATTGAAAATTTTAGGTATTTGTTATTATAAAAACTTTTAAACCTTTGGAGAGATAGAGGGAGTAGTGAGTAATAATTAGTGCAGGACTTAGTCTCAAAATATTTTTGGGCTATTTATTTATTATTCTAAGGCAGTATAAGTTGTAATTTCTATGAAAAAATCATAAACAAAATAAAGCTATTATTTATTTTATTATAAAGCTGCTTTTACTTCTACTTAAGCACAGTCATTCAATGTATCTAATCCATACACCAAAGAGTTTTCGCTTCACAGTCACATCTTTCAATTGGGTATATGGTCACCAAGCTTATAAAAAATACACATGCCAGACCATTTAGCACAGTCATGTTGCGAAGAGAATGGTAGTCAAATAAATAAACTGCTACTTTCGTTTCTAAGATACGTCAGAAGTAATTGTCTAACTAATTAGTCTTATGATCTGAAAGTAATATATAGTAAGCTGAATATCGTAGAAAAAAAAGTATACCACTCATCTAACTATTGAGCAGAATTGTAATTTGGAAATTTTTTAGATTTTAGTTAACATTCAACCACTGAAAATCTGAGTCATTGGCTTAAATTCCGTAAATTCAAATTAAATTTAAGAAGAAAACAGAATTTAAATTTGCATACAAACAAAAGTATATCTTATTTGAGGCGAAAACCGCAAGAAAAAAACGATTATTTTGTAAACCTTGGTTACCAAGTATGTAGAGAAATATGTATATATGTAGTTTTCTCAGCAATTATATGACTAATTTAATGCCATAGATATGTGGAGATCAAGCCTTCTCCTTCCACTGAAGACATTAAACAGATTTCGAAAAGCGCTCTTCATTTCTGCAATTAAGAATTAATAAACTCGAATTAATTAACCGCAAATCTTTTTAGCACTAAATTCAGAGGCTTCAAAACAAGAATTTGGCGTTAATACTATCTTGAAACACACGCACATATGTACAATATAATCATAGATAAACACACACACATTTGAAATAAATGTCAATAAACAAAAATAATAAGTAAATTACTACTGTTCAAATTGCTGTTGGCTTTTAAGTCTACACACATGCACACTCAAACTTACATATATTTAAAAATACATACATTCACATTCCACAAGTTGTAATAATATCTGAATTATTTTGTATTTATGTACATTTTATTTCATATATTCTTAGTTTAAATTGTATTACATAACTTCCAGAATGCTTCACATATTTCTACCCAGCAGTTAATCGGATTATTCAGATCATTTATTGTTCCATTCCTCTACTTTTTGCACACTGTAAGCGCTTTTTAATGCTTAACTGTTCTAAGTCGGTTTAAATTTTCTAAAGCCATGTAAATTAAGTAAACTTTACGTTCATTTTGTGTAATATTTTTTAAAGAAAATATCGTGTAGTTTTGGTCCGAATACTGATAAAATCTGCAGCTATGATGATTAACTCTCAAATTAGTCAATTTCACATCTTACACTATACGAAAGAATCGACAGATTGAGTAAAAAAGCATCTTATGCGGTTTTAGAAGTCAGCCCACAAAATCTAAATGTTTGCCTTTTTTATTTTTTGTTTTTTATTTTTTTATGTGTATAATATTGGCAGAAAATTGAATTGAATTTTTAACGGATCTGCATTTTTGAAATATACTACTGTGTCCAAAAAATAAGGTGACATTTGGATTTAAACTGCGCGCGTCGAAGGATTTGAAGAATTATTTTTTTTTAGGTTGGTAGTACTTTCAGTCACATTTATGTCAAATTGCATGTCAAAATACATATTTAGTGTTTGAGACACGCGTCGTTTTGTGAGCTGCTAAAAGTGAGTTTTTCGTTTTTTGCGATGTCGAAATTTGTTGAGCAAAGAATTTGCATTAAATTTTGTTTACGGAATCAATTTTCTGCTGCGGATACATTGAGGATTCTTTGGTGATAAGGCTATGTCTAAAAAAAATGTTTACAAATGGAATAGTGAGTTCCAAGCCGGCCCTGAACGTGTCGAAGACGAAGAGCGTCCAGGGCGACCATCAACCTCAACCGACGAAGCTCACGTTCAACAAATCAAAGATTTGGTGTTGAGAAACCGTCAATTAACAATTAGAGGCCTTGCTGATGAAGTTGGCATATCGAAAGGCTCAGCCAATACCATTTCGAAGGATGTTTTGGGCCTCAAGCACGTCAAATCTCGACTGGTACCGAAAACATTGAATTTTTTGGAAAAAAGGCGTCGCGTTGGAGTATGTGAAACGATGCTTTCCGACTACCAGCGAGTCATGAAATGCATTATAACTGACGATGAGACTTGGATCCATGCTTACGACCCCGAAACAACCGATCAATCACAACCAGTGTTTCGAAGATTGGAAAGTCTACTTTGAAGGGGATGAAATTGATTTAGAAGAACAAATAAAGAATTTTCAAAATAAATACAATGTCACCTTGTTTCTTGGGCACAGTAGTACATATATGAATTGTTTCTTTTTCGAAGATCCCATTGTAACCTCTTATAGCTTCTGTGACACAAGCTTGACATAAAAATCTTATACACCATTGAAAAGTGAAAAAACTTGGATGATGCACATATGCTTAGTTTTTGCTCTAATTACACTGTGATAGCTTTTTTCAAAAAAAAAAAAAAGACAAGACCAAATTCGACGGTTTCCCCCTATTTCGGGTCCTACGAATCGAACTGCATCATTACTTTTTTGAGTTACAATCATGGTTTCATACAAAAATTTTTGTTGAAGTTTTTCATCAAAGTGGCCCATTGTAAGAGAAAGGCACATTTTTCTTCGGTCTCTAACTTTTTTAATGTTGACTTTTTTGGTAAACTTTCTTTGGCAAAGCTTCTCAGAATAAGTCCGTCTTTAAATTCTTAGATGACTGTAAACCCCAAAATCATTGTTTTTTGTGTCCTTATAACCAATATGTCGAAAAAACTGAAATTTAATCCATTTTTTTAATGTTTTTTCCCTCACGTTTTGTCAGTATTTTAATTTACCCTTTGATACTTATACATTAAGTGACATCTTGTAATAGTAAGAAACTTAAGCAAAGACAACGTTCTGAGCAAACTAACCATTAGAAAAAAAACTTAACAAAACTTGTATTTTTTAAAAAAGCTACACTAACTATGTTTGTGTGCTATTTTATTTTTATTTTTTGTATCTTATAAGTGTTATCAATAAGTATCATAAATTTGTACACAATATTTAAATTAAATTTAATAAGACTCATCTATCAATGTCCAACACAAATCAGCAAGCAACGAGTCAAGCTTTTTGCCGCTGTACCAATGCTCAAGGGGGGCGGCGACTTGGTGAAATCTTTCTGCATGCTCATCGGATTCAGTCGGAACTTGCTGCTCAAAATGGTCCTTGTGATGGTGAAGGAAATGAATTTTTAAGGACATATTCACACCTATTTCTTCAAAAGCGTCTACCATGTCATCTACATATTTTTTCCAATCTTCAGAGCGGGGCACACCTAAGCAATGGTTTATAACGGTCATAACGGAGTTCCAGGCAATTTTTTCATTTGGCCTTAGAAGTTCTCCGAATTTTGCGTTCTTCATAAGTTTTCTTATATCGGGGCCATTGAGAACACCTGAAAATAATGTATCAACATAACATTCATTCTATTAAAAGACTTAAAATACCTTCTTTTATTTTCGCAACACTTAGTCTTGGAAATATTTCTGTCAAACATTTAAAAGCTTCGGCATCTCGATTTATTGCTTTTATGAAATTTTTGACAATTCCCAATTTTATGTGCAGTGGTAGTAGCAAAATGTTATTAGCTGGTATCAACGGAATATGGATAACATTTGCCACATTTAAATGAAATTGTGTGCGAAGCTTCCAATCACGTATTCTATATTGGTTTCCGCGGTACCTTGTGTCCCAATGACAAATGAAGCACATATTTTTTGTGTATCCTGTCTGCGAACCAGTAAGCAAGGCGATAACTTTTAAATCCGCACATATCTTCCATTGATGCTGCTGATACTGAACTCTGTCCAAAATTAATTTCAATGCTTCGTATGTTTCCTTTATGTTGAAGCTTATGGCGATTGGAACCGGATTTTTTGTGTTATCCACATACAGCAATACTGCTTTTAAATTATTTTTCGACGAGTCAATAAACAAGCGCCATTGCTCTGGTTTGTACTCAGCGTTCATGTATTGCATAAGACCAGGAATATTTTTACAATACGAAAAAGTATTGTCGCCATTAACCTCAAAGAAATCTAAAAGCTCCTCCTGTCTTTTGCGGTATCCATACACCTTCACCTCTATAGACAATATATTTACCGATCGAAGATGATGTGCACGGCAAATCGCTGTCACTTAATTTCAGCTGTCGTACCATCGTATTCAAACGGGCTTGGGAAATCTCCAAGTGACGACATGGGCTTTCAACTTCGGTTGGGGTATACATTGGGAGTAGATCTGTAGGCTCGGTGGAAAATGTTGGCGAAATATATCTGTCAGTTGGACTTGGACATCTTGGTATCGGAACATTTTCTGAGTGAGATACTGGTAGCTGTGCAGATTGAACACTTTTGTAAACTGTGTTTTTTTTTGTTGAGTCTTGCAACGTTGTTCTTGCACGCGTAGCTGTTACCAGTATGATGGCCTTGTGGATCTATCCAAATCATTGGGATGCCGAACCCCATTTTTAGGCACAGTCTTTTTGACCAGTTATGCAGGTTATTATTGCATTGTGTGCAAATGGTATTTGGCACCCAATCTACGTCTCTTATAACGGGCAAATCGAAATATTCCTCGTAGATGCCGGCAGTTCCCGAAGATATTTTGCGTTTACTCCGAGGGCTTGTAAATTTTCCACATACGTAGCAGAACAACAATAGGCCAATTGGACACTTATTCATTTTTATTTATTTTCTTAATGTACAAGGCACTAAAACAATGTTCTTTCCGCGAAGTCAAAGTCAAATTTACTACTGCAATCTATGCTTAAATTTTGACTCTTAGGCAAGCATTTAACGTTTCTTTCAAACGTTACTTGTTGTTATTTCTTATCAGTGCAGTGGTTAAAAGCTTGACTCGTTGCTTGCTAATTTGTGTTGGACATTGATAGATGAGTCTTATTAAATTTAATTTAAATATTGTGTACAAATTTATGATACTTATTGATAACACTTATAAGATACAAAAAAAAAATAAAAGAGCACACAAACATAGTTAGTGTAGCTTTTTTAAAAAATACAAATTTTGTTAAGTTTTTTTCTAATGGTTAGTTTGCTCAAGTTTCTTATTATTACAAGATGTCACTTAATGTATAAGTATCAAAGGGTAAATTAAAATACTGACGAAACGTGAGGGAAAAAACATTAAAAAAAATGGATTAAATTTCAGTTTTTTCGACATATTGGCTAAAAGGACACAAAAAACAATGATTTTGGGGTTTACAGTCATCTAAGAACTTAAAGACGGACTTATTCTGAGAAGCTTTGCCAAAGAAAGTTTACCAAAAAAGTCAACATTAAAAAAGTTAGAGACCGAAGAAAAATGTGCCTTTCTCTTACAATGGGCCACTTTGATGAAAAACTTCAACAAAAATTTTTGTATGAAACCATGATTGTAACTCAAAAAAGTAATGATGCAGTTCGATTCGTAGGACCCGAAATAGGGGGAAACCGTCGAATTTGGTCTTGTCTTTTTTTTGACTATCACAGTGTTAGTAATGATATTTTAATAAGCTAAGTTTCAAAATTCGAAAGCAAATGTTTCCATTTCGAAGGCTAACTAAGTCTAGTAGTTAAATTTAATTTCATTTCATAGTCTCTGTGAGTTTAATGAACAGTTTTGAATCGACTTTAGTTAGTAATAAGTCTTTATTTGACAAATTTGTTTCCTTTGAGTTTGAAAGCTGCATGTTTGATTGATTTCGGTATATGACAACCATAATTTATTGCCATTTATTATATAAGTTACGTTCTCATCAACTAAAACTAATTGAGATAGATATAGAGTTATAGGGTTATATCAGCGGAATGATGAGACGAACTGATTTTGATTAGAGTTTTTCCGTTTATTTATCTGAGCTATTGGTACACGTGCTCATTGCCATTGCGAGAGAAGGTTAATATTACAGATAGGGAAAAATCAGACAACATATTACCAAAGCAGGCAAGTCTACCAGACTCGGTGGCAATATATCTTTCTAACATTTCACAGCACACGGAAAATTACCAATAGATCGCAGTACAAATAGCTTCTATAAGCCTCTCAACTAAAAGTGCTCGAAATCGGATTTTCTTTTTCTAAAACCAATATAACTGCGTGAGCGATTTCTACGTCAGTAAAGAAGAAGAAGAAGGCCTATTTAGCTCACTTTATACATAAAATATCGATCAAAATCTGCATCTGAAAGATATCTGAACGAAATAAGTGCTATTTCATTTTAGATAATAATTTTACGTGATAGACGCTTACTTTCTATACAAAAAAATTTTAAATTCCATCTGATTCTTTTACTTTACAGTATGTATGCTAATCATATTACCATCAATGTATTTCATCGTATGTTTAAAGTTGTCGAAATCGGACTGTAATTATTGAAAGGCTCAGACACCAAATACGTGGACCAAAGTGCATATAGCTGATTTTTACCGAACATATCGATAAATCTGCGACTTCTAGTAACGCAATACGGGAAATCATTACAGCATTCCTTGTGCCAAAAATGGGTATACATATGTATGTACGTACAAGGTCTGTCGCAAAAGAAACAGAACTTTTTAAATATAACTGTTTCTGGTGGCGCCACCCATTGGTGGGTATATAAAATATAAAGTTTGATCTCTTGTTGACATTTCGTAAAAATTTTAAGACAATTGGATAACCACAATCGATGTTATCGATCAAAAAGTGACAGCAGCTTTTGGTCATCGGTCGTAAAATGCATTTTGAACAAAGAGCAAATATTAAATTTTGTTTTAACTTGGGAAAACGTTCACTGAAACAATTCAAATGATAAAAAAAGTTTATGGTGATCAGTGCCTATCCCGTAGTAATGTGCATGAGTGGTTTAAGCGATTCCAAGAAGGCCGTGAGAACCTCTGTGACAATCAGAAGTCACCGAAAACAAGTCGTCTTCAGAAGTCAAAAATAAAGACAATGCTGATTTGTTTTTACGATTCCGAGGGTATTGTACACCGGGAGTTCGTCCCACCTGGCCAAACGATTAATGCTGTGTTTTACCTTGGTGTTATGAAGCGTCTTTTGTCACGCATTCGTCGTGCTCGACCACAATACCGCGAGGCAGGGTCCTGGCGCCTGGCGCCTTGTCACTGATTTTTTGACAAAAAACTCCATATTAACCTGATTTTTACCTATTTGGAAAACTTCATTTGCCCATGAAAGGACACTGGTTTCAGGACATTTCAGCTATCCAAAAGGCGACGACCGATATTCTCAAGAGCATTCCGAAAAATGACCTTAAACACTCATTTGAAATGCTAATTGACCGGGCTAAACGCTGTATCGAAGCACAAGGAAACTACTTTGAATAAAAAAATATAACTTTTGAAAAATATTAATTTTTTGTTGTTTTTTTTAACAGCCCTGTTTCTTTTGCGACAGACCTTGTATATAACATATAAATATTTTCGAGCTTCCGGTTGACTTTACACTGTTTTTATCGATCAATATGTGTGAAGATTTGTTAGATATTCGAATTTAAATTTAATAGCAAAGTAAAATATATCAGTTCAAACGTATCTACAGCCACCATATCCTATTCGATTGCTCTCAAGCTTAGTTCCTGCTTAGCTGTTATTGTCTTTCCTTGTATTAAGCGTTACGTTTTCCACTTTGAAATGTATAGTTTTTAAATTCAACTCTATACTGCAGCTTAACTTATGACTTAACTCTTGAGCGATGTATTAGCATCCTAAACACATCCAAATGCACACTTTTGCAGACACATCTCTTTATAAGAACGAATAATGGAGTAGACCCGCTTATAAAATTGCAGCAAACGCAACACAGACCATCACGCGACTCTTTCAACTTCCATAAATTATGCCAATACAACTAAGCAGAGATACATACATACATATATATACATAAAAATCACTGTTATCTGCTTACGTTTTCGCTTACGTGCAGCCACCTCTTCATGTGATCATAAGCACTCTTGCACAAGTTACACAAGTAAGTGGCACGTTGCGAGTAGCGTGGCGGGTATTCATAAAACCGCAAGTGAGGCCATGAAAAGTTCACACACACACACATGCACATACACCAACGTATTCGGGTATTTCACTACCGCAAATGATATTCCCAAAATCTCGAATTTGCTCACAAATTGCCAAAGTTGAACTCGCAATACATTTGCTCTAGTATATTTCCTCTGCATTTGCGTGCGAGTGTGCAGGTGTGCGTGTGACTGTGTGCAAAGGTAGTTTAGCCAATATCCGTATGCATTACTCGGAACACCTGAGGTTGTCACTTGCATTCAACATTAATTTCATGCACTGGCTGCTTTTTTCGTTGACTCCGCTTCGATTTGGCATCGAAGTAGTCACTGGAATCCCGCTCACTCGCTTTATAAACAACTATATTGCAATACATAACTACCTGTGTGTGTATATGTGCGGGTGCATGTGTGTGCTTTGGACCAATTACCGGTAATCCAAGCGCGCGCTGGTGCTGAGCAAAAGTGGGACAGCGCACAGGCAATTACACCCAACAGCGGAGGAGGTAGCGGCAACCCTGTTCCATTACCCAATTTCGTGATCTTCACAACAAAACAACAAGCTAAAACGTTAAGTTCGGCCGCACTGAAGCTATTATACCCTTCACAGGTATATATCGTGTAACGTAAAAGTATACGAAATGGGCTTTATCTTGGCATTGTTTAGTCAATTGCTGAGGTGGTCCGATCTGAACAGTCAGTTCGGAGATTACAGCTTTGCGTTAGACAATAACCCATGCCAGATTTTGTGAAGCTATTTTTCGGTATAGCTTAATGTTTTCCATATACGGGTTTGGTTTGGAACGATCGGTTTGTACCACATTCACATGTTCTAGTGACCCGATGTCGCCGGTTTCGACAAATGAGCAGCTTCTTTGGTCTTCATTATGATATCTAAAGAACTGAGGGACTGGTTCGCTTATAACGGGTTTTTCAATAAGAGCGCTACAAAACATTTTTTAAATAAAACCTGTTTGGAATATCAATGAAATTCTTTATTTCTTTGGAAGTACATTCGATGTCATTATTTATGGAATTCGACTTCATAGACACGTTTTTAGAAGTTCAGACGCTGAACCCAATTTTCAAGCATAAATCGGCCGATACTGCTGAAATTTCACGTTCGATATTTGTACGAAGTTCATAAATCGTCGCTTGTTTGTTGGCATAGACCATAGAGTTTCTGTTAGAACCATATATTGTCCAAGTCCATTCCATTCAATTTGGACCAAAAAAATTTCACAGTAACGTGCCGATCTTGATCATCACGGAACTGCATCAAACCGTAATTTTTTCGGGATGCGCTTGGTGGCTCATGGAGTACGGGAAGGTTGCTGCTTGACCAATAATATATGTTTTGCTTGTTGACGAAGCCATTCAGTCAGAAATGAACCTCATCGCTGAAGATGATTTTTCGATGAAAATCCGGATCATTTTCTAGTTCTCAATTCACGAGCATACAACGATTCTGGTGGTCAAGCGATTTCAAATTGATCTTGTAAGGATGTAGTTCAAGATATTTTCGCAAAATTCGCCACAACGACGTCCCAGAGATTCTTAACGCTTGAGAACGACGTGTAAGACACTGATTTGGTTTGTCTTCCTCAATTCATGCGCTAGCGGCAGCAATATTCTGGACACTACGGGGACTTCTTTGTCGCACTGGCATGGGAACATTTTGTACTCTGCCTGTGGATTAAAATTTTTCCTCTAGAGGTTCAATTGTTGATTTAACGGGACGATTATGACGACCGTAAATTGAACATAACACTCTTAAAGTTGACCCCACTGACTCCGAATTTCGTTATATTTGGTATACCGACAAACAACGCGATTTAACCTTCGTCACGCAGATCATTCATATAGACTTTATAGGGTCTTCAAGTTTTCTGCTGGTTATTCCAAGCTTCGTGGCGAATTTAATATACCCTGTTTAGCGTGTAAAAATTCCTCTAAGCAAATATGTAAATTTCCGCCGACACTTTCATCTTCTTTTGCTGGCTGCTTGACTGGTTGACTGCGCGCGGTGCTGGCTGGCTGGCTGCCTGTCTAGCGCCCGTTAGCTGGCTGACAAGCAATTTGTTGCTGTGCCACCACGCACCAATCACACACACACACACCCATACATATGAACCACCTACCGATTGTTTATGCAATTTTATCGCGTTGTACTAGTAAATTTATGTGCTATTTAGTTGTTGTTGTAATTACTTTGTATGCTATTTTTTCTTACGTTATTACTGCCTTCGTTCACCACACATACACACACACACACGCGTATAATCGATTTTAATGAATTGCAGAAATTAAAATAACTGGTTGTGGAAATGAGTGGCGAGAAAGAAAACAACAACAACAAACAAACAACCTAAGAAATACCGTATAAAAGCAAAAATATATCAAAAACAACAGCAACAACAAGAAATTATAGTCCACACCGCAACCGAAATCTTGGCCAGAAGCAAAACCAGCAAAACAACTGCCACTACAACAACAGCAATAGACAACAACCATAGTAGCGGTATGCAGCAGCAACAGCTTAACAACAACAACAACAAAGCTGAAAACCAAAAATACTCGCTTAAAAAGCATTCAACGAAAACAACAAGAAAAAGTACTAATGAAATTAAGAGTGTAAAACAAATAAAATGGAAATGAATACACTTTTCGGGTGTTATGTCATAATTTTTTTTTCTTTTCTTGGCTTTTGATGCTTTTCGGTATTTGGGTCTCGCGGCTGGTGA
This sequence comes from Bactrocera zonata, assembly GCA_037783105.1. Classification (NCBI taxonomy): domain Eukaryota; kingdom Metazoa; phylum Arthropoda; class Insecta; order Diptera; family Tephritidae; genus Bactrocera; species Bactrocera zonata. The sequence continues at coordinate 1,906,614 of JBAWJQ010002354.1, forward strand.
ATTGTGTCGCCGCTGGCCGGTTATGTGCTGCTGCGCTGAGCAACGTCGAGCTGGACCGCCGAACACACACAGACACACATACACACATGTCAATTTATTTATTTATATGTGTTAGCGCCGGTGTTGTTGCCGTGCCAATGACAGCTGCGACGTCGGTGCGGCGCGCAGAGGTGGCACTCGCATAGCTGGTTTGTGGCTCTGATGAGGTTATAACGGCAGCCAGCACCGGCTACTGCCAACGGCTGCTGGCTGCTGGCTGCCTGCCTACCTTGCTGACAACGTTGACTGCCTTGCGGCCGCTTTAAAGCTGATTTACTGCTGCCGTTAGCTTATGCGCTGCATCGTCATGGCATCTTTTGTTGTTGCTGTTGTTGTTGTTCTTCGTCTGATTTTGCAGTTTAGCTGCTTGGCGATTCTACTTCTTAGACGCATTTGCACTTTAGCGCACACGCTTGCCTGAGTCTCATCTTTCATCCAAAAAAAAAGAGTGGAATTTTTTCAGTTTCTTTGTTTTGTTGTTGTTGCAGTTCAAATGTTTGCTCTTTCTGTAAAGTGCAGCAAAAAGCCACGAAATGCAATACATTCTACTTGTGTTTTGCAACAAACTCGTATCGCGGTTGGGAATTCCAGAAGGCAAATGAAGCTTACGAGTAATCGCAAATTTTTTTTCATTGCGGTTTTCGTATACATACATATGTATGTATGTATGCAGGTTTCTGTACATATGTATGCGACATTTTAATAAATTGACGAGCAGCGTAATTAGCCGCTTTTTAGCTAATGCGTTCATTAATAAAAATAATATAAATTAATTTTTGGGAGTGTCATCAATTGAGAACAAGTGCTTTAGGTCTTTTATATTGTCATCTACAACTGTAAATATTTCTAAATACGCTTTGTTTTATTCGCAGAGCAAGGAAAGATGGTAGTGATTTTATTGATCAATATTTATGAATTTCTGTCATTTTGAAATATCAACTGACTTTTGAAATTTGTATCTAAATGTGTTTTCTACCATAGAAAAGTTTGTAGAAAAACTATAAAATGTTTAAAAAGCCTTACAAGACAAAATCGGGTGGCCTTCACATTTAACGTATTCTGTACATTATTCATTTATTGATAAACGTTTTTTGTAGTCCATAGGATTTCAGTAATTGGCTCAAAAACCTGAAACGAGCTGAACGATCAGTTTTCATGCAGAAAGAGATAACTTCTCGGATTCCAAAATCTGCGGAGGTAGCGCACGTTAACTCTAGCCCCAAGTGCAGTTCTTGCAATTATTTATCCGTGGTGGGAGAGGAACTCCGTCGAAGAGTTCTGACATTCACCCCGGTGGATGAACGTCTAGCCGCTCTCCATATCAAAACGAAGTTCTTCGACATATCGCTGATTAGCGTCTACGCCCCGATGGAAGAGAAGGACGATCTGACCAAAGATATCTTTTACCTAGGAGAACTCCCCCCGTCATGATGTCAAAATTGTGCTTGGCGACTTAAACGCCAGCGTGTACAAGGAATATTTCTTTGGCACAAAGGTCCGTAAATTCAGCCTCTATGATAAAACATCCCAAAATGGGTTGAATATTATCGACTCTGCCCGAAATATGGTTATCTGTTGCATTAGAATTCAGCGTAGGAAAATTCATCAAGCAACCTGGCTGTCTCCGGATCGAAAAGTCACCAACCACCGCACCCGCCCCTGTGCAACAAAAAACGAACGTCAACAAACAGAAGGAAGGCTCGATGCCGAGAAGCTGCAATCAGCTACTCTCTGAGAGCACTCGTCAACTACTCAGTATGAGGGAACTGTGGGACGGAATTTCAAGCTCCTTACGTACAGCTGCAAACGAAACCATTGGTTTTCGGACAATCCAAAAGAATAGCTGGTACGATGAGAAGTGCCGTGTCGCAGCGGAGAGAAAACAGACTGCCTACCTCGCAACGTTACGATCGACCACAACCCGTGCGGAATGTGCGCGAGTTGAAAAGGGAAGGGAGACACATTTGCAGTCAAAAAAAAAAAAAAAGATAGAGGCCGAGATGGGTGTGAACGATGAGCTTGACAAGTTGGCCGACAGGGGCAATGCTTGAAAATTTTACGAAATGATGCGGGGACAAACAGAAGGCTTCAAGACCGGAGCATGCTCTTGTAGAACCACTAGAGGTGATATAGTGACTGACGACCAGAAAGAGTTTCGAATAACAATTATCCGACTGAAGAAACAAAGTGGCGATAGAATGCCGGCTGCCCGACGATTGGAATTTAATTGTGCTCTGTCCAATCCAAAAGAAGGGAAACCCCACAATCTGTGGTTGTGTAAACTGAGGTTGGAATACCAGAAGTTCTGTCAGGATAGCGAAGGATCATCCGAACCGTTCAATACCAAATGATGTTTCAGACATGGCGACTCCCTTTCGTGCAATTTCTTCAATATACTCTTGTACAAAATATTTCGAGCCGCAGAGCTAAATAGAGAAGGTAATATCCTCTATAAAAGTGTACATTGGCCTCAACAACTGTGTCCTTACATCTGCTTTTTACAGACTGGATAAGGAAGCGAAACAAATAAAACCGAATAAATCTTGCCAGCAGGACCTACTTCGAACTGACTAGGCGACTGAGAAGTATAGTCCTCTCTCGACGAACAAGGAAGACCATACTGCAGCTTTGAATGTTTTCGATGCAGTATCCGCCAGTGGAAGCGGAGGGAGAGGAAGACTTTCAGAAGGAAAGACCAGAAAGAGCAGGGTCTGGCTACACTTGGAATCTCTTATTGGTGCCAAATAGCGGAAAGGAAAAAACGACTGGCGCGCTGTTGTAAACTCGGCTATAACCGCGTAAGCGCACATCGCTTGAAGAAGAAAGGTTGAGTATCACATATTGTTCATGTATCTCATTTGAGAATAATTTTAATAATTTTCGCTGATAGGATGTAAAAAATAGAAGTAAATCTAACCTTCAAAACAAGTATGAAAGGTATATATGGTGCCCCATAATAGCACTTCGGTAGCTGTAAATTCAAAGGAAGCAAATTAACGGTTATTAACTTTAATTAATTAACTTCCTCTGTGAGTGGCACACATACATATACAACAATGGAACGTAATATAAAAATAAAGTCTTACGACTGTGTATCACAACGATGTTACCAGCCTTAATTGAGCCCGAAGGGCAGCACTCTTCCCTTCCTTTCTATTTTTAAAACATTTAAGTTATTCCTCAACTCATTACGCAGTCTTACTTGTTATCATCATCCGCTGACCAAAGTTTTATTTATTGTGAAAAGTGAAATTTGTGCAGAATATTCAAATAACGGTGCATGTTAAGTACACCGAAATTTAGAGTAGTCAATTTCAAATTACTAAATGTTTCCCTGCAATTTCACTGCAATTAGGAGAAAGTTTTTGGCGCAAGCATCAGACAGGGTTGCTTGGCTACCAAGTAGTCACATATATATGTACGTACATATGTACCATATGTGTATAGTATGTGTGTGTGTATATGTGTCGCATGTGTGCCATGTTGATGGCTCTGCACCGATGCTATGAGTAATTAAATATTTACCAGCCAAGCAACAAGTGGTGTGCTATGAATTTTGCCAACGGCGGACTGCCTAAAAAACATTTATATAGATGTATAAATATACTATGCATGTGTGAGTGTGTGTTGCCATATGCTCACTTAAATACATATGCATAAGTCTGGACTTATATTTCGGAGCTTCTTTTAGCATATTAAAAGCCAAAACTGACATTTTCTGCCAAAACGCCGCGCATGCACTGGCACACATTTACATATTTACGTGCAAATATGAAATATTATAGCCCTCCGTATGTTTACAACCAAGTGCGCACACATACACATGTGTATATGTGTATGCACAGCTGGCTGTTTAGCTGAATGAAGGTAAAGCTGAGGCGCCGAAAGAGTGCAATTTGCCACCCCCGAAACAAAAACAAGATGCTGAATGTGGAATGTTTGCTTACTGCATTGTTGTTGTTGTAATTGTTGACGTCCATGAGCACACACACACACACATACACTCAAACAAAAATCACTTTATATGCCAAAAAGTATATATTTACTATATTTCGCATGTCCGTGCAAGCAAAACAAATTGGCGTATTAGTAAGTACACATGCAAAAGTATGTGTGTGCGTGTGTTTGTAAGCCCAGAAAAGTGTTGTTACATATAGCTCACTCAAACGCTTTGACTGCAAACTATTCAAGAGCTTTTGTACTCAATGGTGTGTGCACAAGATTTATGCAAATATGTATGTATGAGCAACCACTCGCATACCCCCAACATGCACACACACACGTCATGCTGGCTGGCGCACTGCACCTTTTTGGGGTAAACGAGCGAGGGAAGTGCTTTCAAGAAAATCGCACTCGCACTCACACTCAAGCGCTGGCGCTCCGTGTAAAAGGTCTGCGAAATGAACTTTAATTTGCAATTGACTCCTGCAAGTGAATGTACTGTAAAGTCGGCAAAAGAGCATACCGATGTGTGCGTGTGGAAACTTCGAAATGCCAATGAGTGGCAGCACTGCAACATTTGGCTTTGCTTTTGTTCACTTTGGCATTTCGGTCTACAGTGTGTTCGTTTTGTGATTTGCGCTAATAAAAAATCAAATAATTTTTAGTGTCTATAAAAATAAAAGCATCAGGGATCATCGAGGAGAATGCGTGGTCGAAATGGTTTTTATTTACAGGACAGATGGCGTTGGTAATTGCATTAATTCTATAAATGGAAAATTCGATATATACATATATTGAAGTGTTGTGAATCAATTTTCTTCGCCTGTATTTCGAATGTACATATACGTATTAGAGATTATTCACCGAAAATTTACAGTTTTTCCGGATAATAGTTTCGGAGATATGAAAGTATTTGAAGAATTTTTTAACGCATTATAATCGGCTCCCAAACTTTAAACGAGTTTTTTACGAAACGCTTTTTTCAGTGGCATTGAGGAACATTTCTCAGTAACGGCTGGATCGATCGATATAAAAACTGCCCACGACTTTCTTGAAGATATCTGGCAAGTAAAACCGTAGGAAAAAATAATTTCGAGTTTTAAGGGGGTATTCTACTCCAGAATTTTGAAAAATTCGATTTTTTTTTTCATATATTTAAAGGATTTTTATTAAAAATTAAATTGGTTAAAAATTAAAATTATTTTAAGAGCTACAGTTACTTTAGTGACGCAGTACCCAGCCCGGTTCGGCCGTATCGAATTTTTTAAACGCGTTTTTCTCGAAACTACTTTTTTCCACACGGTACCGGCATTATCTCAAGTTCTATACAACCGATTTACTTGAAATTTTGTGTGAACCTTCTTTATATAATCCTTTATCGTTCCTACCGGAATCGTGTCAAAATTTTTGTTTTTAATATTTAAAAAAAATTCAGGAATTTCAAAAAAAGCGTAAAAAATGATTTTTATTTTTCACGCAGTCGCCATTTTTCAAAAAAATTTTTTTCGCGTTCCCGAACTATAATAGCATCCTTACTGACTAAGAATTTCTTTTGATTTTTTCAGACCACCAGAGTCAAGATCAATGTCACCAGGAGGCGCCATTTTTTACACCTGTCTTTCCCCCCTCTAATTATTTTAGTTCTTAATATTTTTTTGTAAAAGTTTTTTTCTGTATTCTTAAGATAAATCAATAAAAACACCATAAAAAAATGGATGGTAAAAATATTTTTTGGTATTTTTTTTAATAAAATTTAAAAAACTGCCCAAAATTTGATTTCTAGACTAGAATACCCCCTTAAGCCACTCTGGAACGTAATTTTGTTACAAAAACCCGAATTTTTTATTTATCGTAGAATGACGCCAAATTGTCAAAAAACAAATTTTTAACTAGTCCTTCGATCATTATCTGTAGTAATACTATTTTTATACTCTTGCAACCAGTTGCTACAGAGTATTATAGCTTTGTTCACTAGCGGTTGTACTTATCACATAAAACTAATCGAGATATTTATAGGGTTATATACATATATAAATGATCAGGATGCTGAGAAAAGTTGAAATCTGGGTGACTGTCTGTCTGTCCGTCCGTCCGTCCGTGCAAGCTGTAACTTGAGTAATCTTGATGAAACTTGGTATTCAGGTTCCTTGATACAAAAAAAGGCGTGTTCGTAGATAGGCAATAGGTATTTTCGAGCATTTCCCCTGTTGGACAGTTTATCAAGCTCTTCCTAGTCACGCTTTTGTCTGCAAATGCGCTGCGTTTCCCTTTTTAACTCTCGGTATCTTTCCCATTCCGCACGTGTTGTGGTCGATTGTAATGTTGAGAGGAATGCAGTCTGTTTTCTCTCCTCTGTGACACGTCGATTTTCTTCTAGTGGTCTCAGTCAATGCTATGACTTCGGAGCGTACGAACGTCTAAAACACTGAAGACGTGTCTTCCTAGCTAGCTAGGTAGCTAGATGAATTTTCCTATGCTGAATCTAGTACCACACATAACCATATTTCGAGCCCCGGTGAAGTCGATCAGCCTTAACCCATTTAGTTATGTTTCATCATGAAGACCGACCGTTGTGCCAAAGAAACCTTCTTTGCTCATCCTGGCGTTAAAGTCGCCAAGCATGAGGCGGGGCAGCTCTCATAGGTGCCCTCCAAGCGCTCATAGAAGATATCTTTGATCAAATTGTTCTTCCATCACGAATCCCACACGGAAAGAGCGCTCATTTATATGGCCACTGTAGAAAATGCCACAAGGACCTACTCGTGTCAGCCAATCAATCGTCAATCACACTTCTTAGACGGCATTGATGTCAGGCTTAACGATTACGAGGACAGCGACACCTTCCCAATTAAGGGACCGGTCATTTTAGGTGCATGCACTTAAATGGTAATACTTAACACGTTTGCAGGGGTCGTCGTCAAAAAGATAGTCACTTATGCGAGGCTGTTTTCTTAGAGGTTTTTACTTGGTGGCTCCTAAACCCAACGCTCAACCCTGGGGAAAGGATGTTTCGCCTTCTAACTTTAGCTCTTCTTCAAACGTATGTTTTTTGGCTACCCAGAGGATATGTGGTGTAAGACCGGATGTCGTGAGCTGCTTGAGCCATATGTAAAATAATCATTACTGGCAACTCCGAAGAGAATGACGCTCAGAAAACATTTGCATGCACTTTCACACATTGCTCCATCCACCATGTATGTTCTGTATGTTCTTACCGTTAATTTAATGTTTCAAAACTGTTCTATGGAGAGTGAGTATGCTTATAATTCGATTTCACTCAATTTCACGCCATGACAGAGTGAAATGTTTTTCGTAAATTCGGTTGATATAAGTAATTAGTTTGTGTAAGTAGAGCCGTGTGCATTTTTCGAAAAAATTTTGAACAATATTATAGATATATTTTTTATTTTTATCATTTTCATAAAATTTCAAGTTTTATCAACCGAAACGTCCCACTAGTAAACACATACACATACACATATACGATTTTCCACCGCGCAGCTGAAAGATGCTTCATCCGACATTTCCTGAGCGTTGCAAGTTGCCAAGTTGCCAGCTCAATTGAATGCGGCAAATGCACACAATGGCAGCTAACAGCTTGAGTATACCGAGCAGGCGGCGCAAGTACACAAGTTGTCAGCGAGTGAGACTATTATTGGTATGCGGTATGGATATGCGCATATGTGGCGCTGTATGTGGGTGTGGTGGTGCGTGTGCGGCGCAGAACGTATTAACGATTCGAGACAATTGAATTGAAGCAATTGGCCGCAATCAAGCAGCGTTTTCATACGCACGTGAGCGCATAAGCTGCCACTATTGCTGACACAGTTGTTCTTGTTGTTGTTGCTGCTATTATTGGCGTTACGTTTGCGACAGCAGTCACAACACGGCGCGACGCTTTCAACATTTATCGATATATTTGTGCACAGGTGTGTGCGGCAGGTAAAATAATGTTTACCACATTTCAAACAGTGGCGCGGCCAAATACCCACATATATGCATATGTGTATGTGTGCGTGTGTGTCATTAAAGAAAAATTGATATTGCTTAATGTTGTTGTCGTTGAAGGTGTTTGAGTTGAGATTGCTGCTGTTGCTGCCACCACTGCCGCTGACATTCGCTGGTGGCACGACGTGTGTGGTGAAATGAGCGCGGCAAGGGGTTTGGTGGTTGAGACAGCAAACGATCGAACACCATCAAACCAACTGTTTCGCTGGCTGTCCGTCCGTCTGGGTGCCTGTCTGAGTGATTGCTGCGCGCGCACTGCTGCCTACGTGCCCGCTGCTGCCTCAAACTCGGCTATTATTTTCAGTATTTGCTTGATTGGTGGCAACATACGCACACTTGCACATATGTATGTATGTGCTATATCAATACCAGCACACATACACACGCGAATGTATGTAGACAGTCAATAAGACGTTGGCAGCCATAATTGGACGGATCAGTGCTGGCGCTTTCGCGGTCGTTGACAAACTCCACTCCACGCTTAGCGCGCCAATATAGCCTGCGTGCCTGCCAAGAAACACTCGTAAATAGTCGGGGCAGCTTGTAGTTATAGTTAGATTGGCGCTCAAAGACGTTGTCAGTTTCCACAGTGAAATAGACGGCACCGATACCGCAAATACGTCGCTTTATTGTAGTAATTTTGTTGTTGTATTTTGTTTTTGGAATGAAAGTGGTTGTGTGTTTAGTTGTTGTTTTTCTTTTCGATTATTTTTGCTTATGGACTTGGCAATGATCGCCCAGACCGCCTATCAGTTGGCGAAATGGACGACACGGGGTGAAGAGGGGCGACACAAAAGAGTGCAGTAAACGCGTCGAACTAAATGGAATCAATTGCTTCTCGCTGGCTTATTTGAAATAGTGAAATTTCGTAAACAACAAAAAAATAAATTTATAAAAAAAAAATTGAAGAGAAAAACTGAGAAACCTCGCACGAATCGAACGCTCACTATTGATAAAAAGTGATAGTCGTAAATAAAGAACAACAAATCGCTGTGCCAAGAAAATACGGAGAAAATTAAGAAAAAAAAAAACAGAAAATTAACTGGCAAAAGGTCGCACTGTCATTGCCGGCGTGTAAAAAGTTTCGCGAAGAATCTTAAGGAAATCGACATCAATTTTCGAAAAAACCAAAACAATAATAAAGTAGAAACACGAAAGTGACAGTGCCAAAATAACTGTGTGCTCTACGGTGCCAAAAATGTGTAAACATGTGCACATGAACTTTACGAATTGAGAAAGTAAAAAACATACAAAAATAATTAATAAAGAATATAAACGTGAAAAATAAAACTAATAATAATAATGAAATAAAAATATGTAATAAAGAAGTACAATGAGAAATATAACAACAATAATAAAAATAAAATTAAAAAAAATAATAAATATTTATATTTTTTTTGTAATTAGCAATAAATTTTAAAATTGTTTATTTAAACAACGATAAAAACTTAAGTTTCAGTATTTTTTTAAGCAAGCAATATTAAAAAATTTGAAAAATCTTTTACGATAAAAATTATTAATATTCTACATTAGTGTAATAGATGAAAATAAAATACGTATCAAAAATTGAAATAAAATAATTAATAAAATAATAAATGGAAATAAAATAATAATTCAAAAACTAAAGTTAGAATTATGTATCAAATCATATTTAAAAAAAAAAATTTATAAACCAAATCATGCTAGAATTACATATATAACAAATTATATTTAAAAGACAAAATTACCTATAAAAAGCATAAAAAACAATTTAACTTCAAAAAATTTTATTCATTGATAGATGAAAGAAACATTTAAGTAAATTTTTATAAAAGTTTTTTAAACGTCAGTTGTAATAAATCTGAATTTACATAAAAAAATAAAAAAATCTTCAAAATATATAACAGCTCAATAATTGGGTAATATAGTAATAATAACGAGTTCTAATTATTAAATTAAAATTAACCAATAAAACAATTAAATAAAATTATATTATAATAAAATGAAAGAATGAATATTTTGAGTAAAAAAATTTAAACATATGCAATTTTAAAATTTAAAAAATTTTGTAACTTATTATACATATACAAGTCTAAAAAAAACTTTATTAAATAACAGCTGCAGAAAATGAAATTAAACAAAATTTAAAGGCAGTGTTAAAATTAAAAACAAAAAAAAATAAAAATGGAAAAATCATTATAAATTTTTTTATTAATTTCTTTTATAAAAAATATTTTTTTTTTTTAATTAAAATTATTATTTTTTTTATAGTGACAGAAAATATTTTTAAACGTTTAATGCCTAATGATAAAAAAATCAAAAGCCCAAAAACTAGCTAATTTAATTTTTACATTTATACTATAACTATATGTACTATGTATACTATTTATAATTATTTTAAGAATACAAACAATTTTTGAGAAGAGAAAATGAAATATTTTGTAAGTAAGCCGAATTCTATCTCTTTCTTTTGAGTACAATTTTCGATGACTCGTTTGAGCATTTCGACTAATAAATGGTAAATGATGCACGAGATGTTTTGCTCCAAGGCCTGAATCAAAGTAGGATTGTTCGCATAGACTTTAGACGTTACATATCCTCTTAGGAAAAAGTCAAATATCATAATATCACACGATTTTGATGGACAATCCACTGGCCTAAACTTGAAATTATCTGCGTTTTCTCAATAAAAATGTCAGCGAGATCACGAATTTCAATTTCAGGCATCAAATAGTCGGTTATCGTGGCGCGATAACAGTCGCCATTGTCGGTTATGTTCTCACCGTTTCTCAAGGCAAATCCTCACCAAATCCTTGTTTTCTTTTTGTGTGAAATGACAGCTCTGGAACCACTTCAGATTGCCCTTCTTCACAAATACAGCAATTCGGCTTGTTTACATACCCATTGAGGCAGATATGGACCTCATCGCTAAGAAAACTTTTCTCGAAAACGTTTGGGAATGTCAGATCTTGCAAAAAGTGTACTTTGTATACTTTCAATTTAAGGTCTCGACGTAAAATGCGCTAAAAAGTTCCGTACGTCAGTCCGAGTTGCCGCGAATGGCGCAGAGTCGACTCTCCACGGTCTTCGTGTATAATTTCAACAACGACTGCTATATATTCCCTTAACCGCTAGGCGGGAAATGTATTCTTTACAGAACGGGGATTTTTTGTTAATAAAGTTGAACGATTTGTAAAAGTTTTTCTGGCGTAGGTCCACCGAAATGCCAAACAATACTGAACAAGAATAATATGACAGCTTGATCTGTTAAGAAAAAGGACTACCTGTACTTCGATCACCCGTTACGCTGACCAAGAACTTAGCTTTATCATAAATATAAGGATTTTCCATTATGATTTGAAAATGATTTCAGGCAAGCTATCAACCCTGCCGATTTGAATAAAATCCAGCCACCCATGATCTTATAGGCCACGGCATAGGCCAACGACGCAAGACAAAGCGCTCACAAAAAGTTTCCCTGAAAAGTCATTAATCATGGATCTATAGCGTTTCCCATTGACTATAACACTGTGGTCGACTTCGTTTTTGAAAAATTGGAATTCCCTCTGCCCATAGAACATACCAAACAGTGACTTTTGGAGGATGTCATGGCGTCGCAACTTTGGCTTGGGGACTATCATAAAAATTGAACATATTTTTTGTGAGGGTCCATTCACCGAACGTGCATTTTGTTAGCTCGCAAATCAAAATTCTTTCGCAAAATCCAAAAAGTGAATGCACACCGCTTTTACGTCTTCTTCGATACTCTGATGTTTTGAGGAAGCGCATTATCCACAAGAGTAAACGTGTCGCAAAAGCGATCCATGGTAGTTCGAATTACCGACTCTGCTGGGCGTTTATGACGACCGCAATGCAAAGCTCTGATCGAACCATTATTTTGGGTATTAATTTTGTAAGATTTGCAAACGTTGTTCTGGAATGAGACTCTTCACAATTAAATGGTTAACTAAACAGAGTATAATGAAGTAACAATTATTGCAAGGAAATTCAAAAACCGACATAACAAGTAGCTAAAAGCATCAAAAGTTAGTTGATTACCAAAGTAAAATAAATTGTTTTTAATTAAAAAGATTATATTAATTAATTATTAATAAATTATATTACTTGAAATATATTTCCACTGCAAGATGTCAATACCGCAGTCTCTAGTAGCCATTGCACATTCACTTTTGTAAATTAATTACTTTAAAATAATTCCATTTTTATTTAATTAATTCAATACAAAATGTCTTATTGATATGGCAATTATTGCTATTTCCGCTGTAAGCCACAACACACCACACTTTAAGAATTATTTATGGCAATCAAAGCAAGTATTAATAATAATTTTCGCACATATGTATGTATGTACTCATTTTTATATATGTAGTATGCATTTGTTTGTATGTATGCATATAAATTATATGCAAAACAACTTAAACATCTTCATGGCTTCATTGCCTCGTCTTCGATGCGATTTATTATGGGCTTAACGAGAAATGTTGTGAGCTCAATTTTCGCAACGCTTGCATTGAGGCGACACACACGCATACATACACAAACAAACGCATGCCAACAGAAGCACATAAAAGTTGACAAAGCCATATGCAAATGCAACGCTGCAATTGTTTTTTTATATGTTTTGTCACCAGACCTGTTCTACATCAGCATCATCAGCGCCATCAAAATCACATCACCAACACACCAACGCGCCAACCACTCCGCCGTTGCGGCTATTGCTGTTGCCGTTGCTGTTGCTCTCGCTGACGAAATAAATTACGAAATTAAAAACTTTTTACGCCTTTAAATTATTCAAAAACTAGATTTGCCGTGTGATAAGCTCATTATTGGCCAACAACAATCGTGTCATAGTTATTCATTTGCGTTTGAGCGTTCGCTTGACGCAGAATTTGATCTTGACGAAGCTGTTTTCGTTTCAGTTCTCTTTTATTGCTAATATTTTTAGTGTGACGATAAACCTTTGCAGTTGCTTCTTTGGTGTGATTTTTAGTAGCCTATTCCTTCGATCTGTATGTATTGATTTTATTGGCGTGAGTGTGCGTGTTTTGTGGGTTTCAAGGTTGAAATAAAAATTAAAAACTCTTTACACATGATACACATACAAGTGCATAGGCCATTTTTAACTCGCTAACTTGCGTAAGCGTGTCGTTAACGGTTTAAGACGCTCCGCTGAAATTATTTGCGCCAAAATATGGCGCGAGTTTCCTTGGGGACAATTCCAGAGCAAATAAATATTAAAAAAAATATTTTAAAATTAAATTCAATAAGTTACTAGTAAAGAATGTAGTTTTAAGGTGTCACATGGGTTTCCTAGGGAAAAAAACAGCTCTTTTTCAATATTTTTTTCCTCATATAAAAAATGAAATATTTTATTAGAATTTTTTATGGTTACAAGCGTACACATTGCGACGCCATTTCCGGTGAGCCCTCGGAAAAAGGATGCGCCCACGTTGGCAAGTTTTTCATCCTGTCATTTAGTTAAAATCTTAACTTGAATAAAAGAAGTGAAACTGAAATTTGGTTTTTGTGTAGGCATTGTTACAAGAAAACGAAAATTTCAGTGAAAATTTCTCGACATTTTGTTTTAAATAGTTGTGATCGAAAAAAAGTTTTTGGTTCAAGTCTTTAGGAATTGTATCTCAAGGACCTGTGTAGAATTTCATGAAGATCGGTTGAGTAGTTCTCGAAAAATCTTGCCAACCGACTTCAAAAACACAGTTTCGAGAAAAACGTGTCTAAAGGGCTTACTAGAGTAACGCATGGAAAATTATGCGATTTTCGTGAATTCTTTTTAAAGAAAGTACTCGAATCAATGCTTTGAACTTCTTTGGTATATTTTAAGATTTTGTTTACAAAAATATTGAAAAATAACGGAGTTATAGGCTGTCTTAGAAAGTGCCAAGAAAATTTCCCCAACTGTTGACATGATTCCAGACGAATGAGTAGCTGAAACTAAAAAATTCAAAAAGTTTATTATACCATGACCTATTATTTTTGAAAAATATCAAACACTAATAAAATGGCGTAATTTTGAAAAAAAAAATCGTTTTTTAGGTAAAAAATTGTCGTTGTCAGTCAGAAAGATCGTAGGCTATTCTATAGAAAATGTATTCAACGCATTTAAGATGTGTTGTTTGAAGTCGCTCTTTAGAACGCTGTGATTCAAAAACTATTCAAGATACGACCTTTCCGATTACCCAGGATATTTTTGGAAATATAAACTATCGAAAAAGCAAAAATTGTCATACTGGTATAGCCCCTTAAAGACGGTGCATTTAGCCCAGCTAGCCTCGAGCACACAAGTTCTCTAGGCAGTATCTTCGAAAATATTACTCAGATCAACTTGAAAATTTAGGACGATATCTGCACTTAATGCTTAAATAATTTCAAAAAATGCTGCAGGTTTAACACGATAATGACGATTTGTCATTACAACTTAATGAAGTGTTAAGTTAAAAAAAATCGTTAATATAATTAAATAAAAATAGAAAGAGAGATAGCAGAGCATCTTAAAATCATTTAATAATTTTTGAATTGATAGAGTTTCTAGTTCCAAGAACATATTCCAGGTAAGAGCTTGCTAGTTCTAACAAGTGACTTTTTATACTATAAAACGTTGTTTATTATTTTTTGCCGAAAATAGTTCAGTAAAGTTCGATTTGCGAAAAATGAACTTCAACGGGCAATTATTAACAGTATTCACTGTAAACTCATTCTATATATTAAAGTGATGAACATATTTACCAACGCAAACATATGAAGATACTTCAAAAATACCAAAACTACAAATGTGGTGTATATGTAAGTTTATGTGCATACGCATGGAAGCTTGGCTGGTATTAACCGCCATGATTTATGTTGCATGCATCAATTTTAGTGAATGATATTATTTTATTGCGTTGCTACTAATCCCCGATACGTGTGCTTGCTGCTTTCATATACAAATACACACATACAAAGTATACATACATATGTACATATATGAACATTTAACCTTGGCATTGGACCATGAGCTCAATAATAGTCCAATTACTCTAGTAAAACACACATACATATGCAAATTTTATGAGAAGCACTAAGAAGAGTATTGACTTTCATTCCGTAAATGGCAGCGTTTACTGTCACTGCACGAATTCACGGCTAATTTTGAAATTATACGCAACGTGACGAATTCATTTCAAATAATCGCTCATAAAAATGCATACTCGAACTGTATGATACTTAAAAGAGCGCTATACTGTAGATATGCATATGTATATCTAGACTAAGTAGGCGAACAAGAACTAGAGTTTATGTGGGTAAACCGGTTCTATACATAATTGGCAATTTTTATTATGAAATATCAAATAATTGTCAGAGCAATCTGAGCAATTCGAAAATTGGAACGCGTACATTATATACATATAGTAGTATAGTATAATAGTAACAATTACTGAAGCTTTATACTTCAAAACCGGGACCAGGATAAAGATTATGTCAAGAGAACTTAACTATAAATCTTGATAATACTACTACTGTGCCCAAAAAATAAGATGACATTGTATTTATTTTGAAAATTCTTTATTTATTCTTCCAAATCAATTTCATCCCCTTCAAAGTAATTTCCTCCCGATGCAATGCACTTATGCCAACGGATTTTCCAATCTTCGAAACGTTGGTTATAGTCACTTTAAGGGATGGCCTTCAGTTCCGTCTTCGCTGCGGCTTGAATCTCCTCTATCGTATAAAAACGGTGTCCCCGGAGCGGTCTTTTGAGCTTGGTGAAGAGCCAGAAGTCGCACGGCGCCGGAACAGGTGGGTTGAGTTTTTGGCGAAATGATCACGAATTACGAGGGCAGTATGGGATGGTGCATTATCGTGGTGTAAAAATCAAGAATTATCTTTCCACAATTCCGGCCTTTTTAGGTGGATAGCGTTACGCAAACGACGCATAACGTTCAAATAATATTCCTTGTTGACTGTTTGACCGGTTGGAAGGAATTCATAATGCACAACACCACGATAATCGAAGAAAACAGTCAACATGACTGCCTCTTTTGGCACGATATTCGCTCGATTGATCGGTTTTTTCGGGGTCGTAAGAATAGATCCAAGTCTCATCGCCAGTTATAATGCATTTCATGACACCCTGGTAGTCGGAAAGCATCGTTTCACACACTTCAACGCGACGCCTTTTTTGAAAAAATTCAATGTTTTCGGTACCAGTCGAAATTTGACGCGCTTGAGGCCCAAAACATCCTTCAAAATGGTATTGGCTGGGCCTTTCGATATGCCAACTTCATCAGCAAGGTCTCTAATTGTTAATCGATGGTTTTTCAACACCAAATCTTTGATTTGTTGAACGTGAGCTTCGTCGGTTGAGGTTGATGGTCGCCCTGGACGCTCTTCGTCTTCGACACGTTCACGGCCGGCTTGAAACTCACTATGCCACTTGTAAACACTTTCTTTAGACATAGTCTCATCACCAAAGGCTTTCTGCACCATCCCCAACGTATTCGCAGCAGAAAATTGATTCCGTAAACAAAATTTAATGCAAATTCTTTGCTCAACAAATTTCGACATCGCAAAAAACGAAAAACTCACTTTTAGCAGCTCACAAATCGACACGTATCTCAAACACTAATGAATATTTTCACATGAAATTTGACATAAATGTGACTGAAAGTACTACCAACCTAAAAAAAATAATTCTCCAAATCCTTCGACGCGCGCAGTTTAAATTCAAATGTCACCTTTTTTGGGCACAGTAGTATATATTTCTGCTTCTGAGCTATATTTCTTATGGCAAAAAGGGTATAAACGTATCTTTATCTTGATTTTGATCGGTCGGTTTATATGACAGCTAAAAGTTACAGAATAATCCGATCTGAATAATTTCATCGAAGATTATAGTGTACCACTTCAAATAATAATTCACGCAAAATTTCGCGCCGATAAAAAAATTTCAATTCAACAACTGGATTTTGATCGAAAAATTTGTATGTAATGTGATTATAAGCTATAGTAGTTTGATTTAGATTTCACACAGTTTTCGATGCTCATAACACAGCACGGTCTTCAGATCACCACAAATACAGAGCTTAGTTTGTCATGAAGTAGATTCGGCTTGGTCATTAGTTTGACTTTTTTGCGTTTAGGGTTGTCATAATAGAACCCAATCTCTTGGTTTGAAATGGCAGCTTGCGTGATTTCCAAAGATTCTGCGTAGCCTTCTTTAGTAATGCTTCTAGTTACTAATCTTCAGACTTTTTGGAGGCTCAGACAAAAGTGGTTCTATTCAAGAAGACGCGTTAAGTTGAATTTCAGAAGAAAAATATTAACATCAAGAGAGTTCTGTAACCAAAGTTGTGCCATTTATTTCCCTATAGCGTGCAAAAGTGCAGAGGTTCGAAGGGAGGCTTCACTAATAGTTAGATGAATGTAATAATAATAACGTAAATATAAATTAAGAGTCTTAACATAAACAACAATGTCGGACTCGAAATGCCACGCAGAATAACTCTTGCCAACAGGTGATAGTTCGGACTGAGTAGGTAATTGAGCAGTAAAGTCCTCCTCGATAAACAAAGACCAAACTCAATAAGACCCTCATTATTCCCGTCCTGATATACGAGGTGGGTTCAAAAAGTATCGCGAATTTTGTGTTTTTTCAAAAATTATTTATTTATTCATGAATATCTATTTTGTCCCCTTCAAAGTAATTCCCATGAGATATTATACACTTGTGCCAACGGTTTTTCCAATCTTTGAAGCACTTCAAAAAATCATTTTTTTTTTATCTTCTTCAGCTTCTCCTTCGATGCCGTCTTTATCTCGTCAAGAGAAGCGTAACGTCGTCCTTTCATGGGCCTCTTCAGTTTAGGGAACAAGAAAAAGTCACAGGGGGCCAGATTTGGGGAATACGGTAGCTGCGGCATCATTAGTGTGTTGTTTTTGGCCAAAAAGTCGCGCACAAGCAACGATGTGTGTGAGCAGGGGCGTTATCGTGGTGCAAAAGACAATTTTTGTTCTTTCACAAATTCACAAATTTCTGGCGGATTGCTTCGCGCAAATTGCGCATAACTTGCAGGTAATATTCCTTACTGACCGTTCTCTCCTGTGGCAAGAACTCATGATGCACCACGCCCCTGCAATCTAAGAAAACAGTCAGTTACGTATCGCGATACTTTTTGAACACACCTCGTATGACGATGACAACATCTGATGAATGATGTTTTCCAGAGATAGGTTCTGCGGAAGATTTATGATTTTTTGCGCGTTGGCCACATCGAATATCGCATTCGATGGAACGATGAGCTATACGAGATATACGATGATATTGGCATACCTGTAGTGCAGCGAATTAAGAGACAGTGGTTACGTTGGCTAGGTCACGTCGTTCGAATGGATGAAAACACTCCAGCTCTGAGAGTAATCGAAGCAGTATCCACCGCGGAAGCAGAGGAAGAGAAAGACATCCACTCCGTTGGAATCTCCAAATGGCGCCAAATTGCGAAAAGGAAGAACGACTGGCGCTTTGTTGCAAACCTGACTATAACCGCGTAAGCTGTGTCTATCTAAATAAAGAAGAAGAAAAAGTTAATTGGTTAAATTGGGTCCAAATTACCAATGCGTATGCGAACATCGGCCTAACTAATGTTGTAAAAAACAATTTCGTAAGGGAGACACTAAACCCTTTTGTCCACAATTTAACTTATACAGGATTTTTTAAAACCCTTTTAGAGTTGAAACATATTTTTATAACAAGTCAGTACAAAACTTTAAGTCACACACTTTACTCCCAAGTTTCTCCACAGCTACAATCTATGAGCAAAGTCGGTTCAGGGGCCTCGAGTGTATGAGATGCAGACACCTCGTTATATTTCTATCTGAATATAATATGTTTAACAGCTTTCGAATTAAATTTCCCAATATTAACGCATTCATCATTTATCACAACTGCATTCTTGAGTGATAAAACTGAAAACTTAATTGGCCGAGTATTGGATAATTGCCAACCACTATTTGATGAATTGTCAACGCGATTTTAATGACAAACTTGACAGTAGATAATTTTTCAAAAATCGGCTTTACACACGCACACACACACGCGGTGCGGCAAAAATGCAACAGTGGCGGCAATTTTGAGTTCAAACGAGTATGGTGGCCCAAAGGTGGCACCAACAAAAAAAAAAAAAGCAAACAACCAAGACCACGACTGACACCGCGGAGAAAATGTTGTTCACCTTTAGGCAACACCGGTTGGGCCGGTCGCCTGTGAAGGGGCTGACGAAACAAAAAAGCGGTTTTTACATGCCAAACACACACATACGCACACACACCTACATCTCAGTTTCAATTACACATATTTGTTTGTATGGTCATGTATGTATGTATGTTTGCGCATGCATAATCATAGCTAAATGCGTGTGTGCATAATGTGATTATGCTAATAAGCGCGAGTGCATAAACATTTGCATTTTTTAGTAGCACCATGCTCACACACACACACTCGCACACACACATTTGAACGTGACTAATTATACATTAATGTTGATGTGTGCATGTGTGTGTGCATGTAACTAAGTGAGTTGTAGGCTTTCAGTTGGATTTGATTGCGATAGACATATGGTTTGTCGATAATTGATTGGCAGCTCGGCATCGTCGGCTACCTGTTTGGGCGCGCATCCACCCATTTGGCCGGTTGGTCGTCTGGTCGTCTGTCTGCCGTTATGTCGCTGCCATGATTTGCATTAATTTCATTGTTTCCCCTTAAATTCGATGGTGTAGCTTAAATGTCATTTAAATTAATCAGAAAATGTGCATTAAGCGCTGGCATTTTTTGTCCATTTCTCTGAAATAATTTCCGTTAATTGTTGTTGCACTTGGGTATTAAGCATATACTTGTGGTTAAATGAAAACAAAGCACACAATTCAAATAGCAAAAACTAAACGTTTGTTCATTTAATGCATTTTCATTAAACTTTCAACTCTCGTCTCGCCATAATTGAACAGCGAGTGCGGCATATTGATGGCGCATCGTACAAAAATCTGCCGAAACTTTAAAAAACTTTAAAAACTACAAAATAGATACGAAAATATTGCTGTGTTTTGAATATTCGCTCATCAAGTGTGAATAAATTTCTATGTAACGACACGCTTGAGCATTTATTGCACAACTTCCTGAAGGTGAATGCCGAAAAAATGGGGTCCCTGGCCGCCAAACATCCAAAACCAAATTACTTAATCTGAAAAAAAACAATAAAAACAACAAAAAGTCCAAAACCAAATCACTTAATCTGTAAAAAAAAAAAAAACAATAAAAACAACGAAAAGTGCTGGCACTCTACATAAATAAATATCAAATTAAAAATATAAATTACAAAATTACATAAACAAAATTGAAGTACCACGAAGCAAAATATTTACCAATAAATATCAAATGAAATTAAATTAAAATTAAATCAGAAAGATAGTTTTTTGATGCTCGAAAGTACAAACACAAATAAATAAGTTAAGTAAATTTCATTAAGATTAAATTAAATTAAAAGTGAACATAATAAATAAATTTAAAATTGCTAATATCAAATGCAATAAACCTGTTAAAAATCATAAAAAACACAATGAAAACTAATTAATAGGATAAAGTATTAAATGACGCCACAAAAAGGGTAAACCGCTTACGCGGTTATAGGCGAGTTAACAACATCGCGCCAGTTCTCCTTTGCGTTGTTAGGCGCTAATTAGAGCTTCCAAGTGTAGCCAGCTTCTTCTCCAACTGGCCTTTCCAACTAAGTGGAAGTCTTTCTCTTACTCTGCCCGGCTGGTACTGCGTCGAATACTCTCAGAGCAGGAGTATTTTCATCCATATAGACGACATGACCTAGCCAGCGCAGCCGCTGTCTTTTAATTCGCTGAACTACAATGCCAATGCAGTCAAATACCTAGTACAGCTCATCGTTCCATCGACTGCAGTATTCGCCGCTGCCAATGCGGAAAGAATCATAAATATTCCGCAGAACCTTTTCTCGAAAAATCGTAGCGACGACTTATCAGATGTTGTCATCGTCCTGCCTATGCATCATGAAGCAGGACGGGGATAACGAGTGACTTGTAGAATTTGGTCCTTGTTCGTCGAGAGAAAACATTACTTTTACTACATCGGCGTACGATACGGCAGTTGTACGCTCTTGTAGAAGATTATACCTTCTCTATTTAGTTCTGCAGCTCGAATTATTTTCTCCAGCAAAAGGGAGTCCCCTTGTCTCCTTGTTTGGTATCGAACGACTTGGAACGGTCCTTCCTTGTGGTATTCCTCAACGTCAGTTTACTCAGCCGTATTCGTTTTGCGGGGACACCAAATTCAGACATAGCGTCATAAAGGCAGCTCCGTGCTTTCATGCTGTCTAAGGCAGCTTTGAAATCGATGTGAGAGTTGCGTGTGGATCCTTTTTCACGGGTCTTTTCCAAGATTTGGCGCGTGGTGAATATTTGACCAGTTGTTGATATTTCAGGTCTTAAGCCACATTGATAAGGTCCAATCGGTTTCTTGACGGTAGGCTTTAATCTTTCACACAATACGCTCGCTAGAACATTATATGAGGCGTTGATAAGGCCTATCCCACAGTAGTTGGCACAGATTGTGGGGCCTCTGTTTTGTGGATTGGGCAGAGCACACTTAAATTCCAATCGTTAGACATCCTTGCGTCCGACCATATTCTACAAAGAAGCTGATGCATGCTCTTGTCAGTTCTTCGCCGCCGTGTTTGAATAGCTCGGCCGGCAATCCATCAACCTCCACCGCTTTGTTCTTCGTAGTTTTTTTATAATTAAAACCACAAAAAAAAAAAAAAAAAAAAAAAAAACAAGTAAAGAAAGCTAATTTCGGATATAACCGAACATTTAACATTATCGAAGGTATCGTAGTCGAGAAAATACTTCCAGGTGCTGGTATCTTGCTTTAAACCCGATATATTTTCAGTGAAACGGAAATCCTTGTATTAAGTATAAGGGGCTTAGACCACAGTCTACTCGTATACTGATTAAATTCGAAAACCACATTATGCTTATAAAAATATTGAAATATCACATACATATATTGATCAACGAAGACGGTTTAAAGCCAGCTAGAGAGGTGAGAATCATTGTATCAGGCGTATTAAGGGTAGGCGAAGTATTTACCAGATTTTATTCAAAAATCTCTTGTAATTGCTTTGTTCGCCTGACGGTTGTATGCATCACTTATCCTAATCTAGTTAGATGTTTGCATTGAGTGAAATCGCTTTGAAAAAGTGCAAGATATTTTTTATAATTTGATATTTGATCAAAACTAACGTGTAGGCAGCATAAGGTCAGTCAGTGACCATCTGCTGTTCAAAAAGGGAAGAGAAAGTCATTTTTGCCAATTAATTTTTGTGTAAAACGACAGACATTGTAGATATTTTATAAAATGAAACGTAACCGAGCATCGGCGAGTATTTTGATTGATTTCGATGGAGTATTATTTGATTCAGCAAATTTGTCGTCTGACAGAAACTCAAATACAGACAATAACGGAAGACATTGTAGAATGTATTGGAAGAATTGTCAGATGGCGAATCTTCTGAAAAGTATGGTATATTGCTGGTGAAGAAGAAGACAGTATTGCTGAAGCTGATATAAGTAACATTCCGGTGTTCTTTTCACCGACAACAACCAATAGCACTAGAGACAGAACAGAAAATATAATTCGACGACACCCCGATTACAGCATATTCAGTTCACCGAATATCAAATATAAAAGAAACATTTGACCTGTGCTAGAGTTCACCAACATCGAGGGTGTTAAAAAATTGGAGAGAAATAGAATTTAATGGATTTTTGGGCATTTTGATATTAGGAGATACTTCAAATTGTATACTTATATGTGCAATACTAAAAATAAATAAATAAAATAAAATACTTTCTAAAATACATATAATTTAGAAACAGGCGTATATCGATCGTACGGAGAAAATCTCCGCAGTCTTTGAGATGAAGTTCATGGTCACTAATATTTTGCGTTGTAATGTCACTTACAACGTTTTTGGAAGTAACTTGTGTGCTGAGGTTCGTTAACAGAGATAATCGCAGAGCGAGAGTATATGATAAACTTGCTCCAATTCGGGATTTTTACAAGAAAAGGGAAGCTAACGTACCACTACTGTTTGTTCCCTATGAAAACGTAACAGTCGATGAGCGTTTAATTTCTTTTTGAGGCAGATGCCCATTCTTAGCTTACATGACAACCAAACCAAGTAAATACGGAATAAAGGCTTGGGTAGCTGCGGATATGCGAACAAAATTTTGCCTAAATTTTCAAATATATTTGGGAAAAGATTCAGCAGAACCGAAACGAAACCAAGACCAACGGGTAGGGTTGGATCTAGTAATTGGGAATGAATGACGGAATATAACAAACATATAACTCTTTTACAACTCGAGATTTGGCATTATTTTTACTGAATAATAATATGACATTGATGGGAACTATGAGAAATAATAAGACAATTCCCGCTACTAAACAGTCGTTTCTTCTTTGATGGATGTCAGCATTGTTCAATACATTCCTATAAAGTATACTTGTAAAATGCTTAGTGAATTAGGCATTCTTCATCATAACAAAAATCTTATTGAAAACCATCCCAAGAAGTTGCCGGAAATAAAAGATTTTTATAATTCTACAAAATCTAGAGTAGACAGAATTGACCAATTAGTAGAAACTTATACGTGCAAGATACAAACTAATCGTTGGCCCTTAGCTGTGTTCTCGAATGTCGTGGATGTTTCGGCGCTAAATGCCTAGGTTTTATGGACAGAAATTCACTCTAATTAGAATGCGTCAAGAACATATAAGCGCAAGATTTTCTCGAGAAACTTGGCCTATACCTTGTTCAGGGTGAAATAACTCGTAGAAAACGCGTACCTAAAAAACAGTTGTCGGCTGGTAAGGTCAGGAATGCCTGGGCAGAAGCAGAATACACAAGTACCTCGGCGGATGTTGCTCTAAAAAAGAGAAAAACAATTCAGCGAGCCACCTACGCATTCATTTATGTTCAAAAATCTAAGAAATGTTAAGAACAAAATAAAATTATAATCAATACAACTATGAAATGTTAAATTCAAACTTAATTTGTAGTCAGTAAAATTCAGAAATATTAGAAAAAAACTAAAATCATAAGTTTTTATAGGATACGCTTACAAAACTCCGACTAGGTCATTCCATGACCATAACATCACATGTGCAACTTTTTATTCGCATAACAGGAGGGTTAAGCTTAAATTCGCTTCAAGCAAATATTATAAAAACACCTTCCGACGGTGTGAAAATGGGTGAAATCAAAGAAAAAGTACGCCTACTTCCCATATAATTTAGTTTTAGATGATACAAACAAACGTTGTGAGGACGAAATGGTTACACTTTGTGGCAACTTTTTGCAAGAGTATAAAAATATATAATGTAAAGGAAATAATAAAAATTTCAAGCACAAAAATGAGATAAATTTATTAGAATGAAAAAATTTAAGTATAGTTAAATCAAGTATTAAAACCCACAAACTATACAAATTAAAGTTTTGAAAAATAATTATAAAATAATAACCTTAGAAATAAAATAGTTTAAAACTACATAAAAGCGCATTAAAAAATGAAAAAAAAACTTTAAACAATAATCTGACAACAACATGTATAACATATGTATAATAGAGTCATAAATTCCAAATACTCCACCTACTCAATTACCGTTACGCAGCTTAAGTTGTAAGCTTGTACATGACTTATTTACTTCTTTCAGTGTACACTTGACTTAAAAGTCATTGATTTTTTGTTTTTGGTTTTTTCTATTTTATTTTAAATTTTTTTATTTCTTAATTGTTATTATTTCCTTCATATCTTTGTTGTCGCGGCGGCCAATGGCTGGCTGAACGTACGTGTACAGTGTGCTTAAAGTTGCTTATTCCACGAATTGCCGAGCTTAACTCTTGCATAATAATTGGGAGCGATAAATTTAATTTGTATTGCTCGCAACGTGTAATCAAGATGATTCTTTGCCTTTCCAACTGCGTCAAAAAGCCACCAAAACTATGGTGGAACAGCAATGTTACCAACGCGACAGTCGTCAGCGACTTCCACTCCGCTGCGGCTGAAGTGCGCCCGTTTGGCACAACAACACAAAGGCAATGTACTCGTACTTGTTAAAAGCATTGTCAATAAAAGAGTACAACAACTTTTTTAATTTCTTGGCTTTTGTTTTATTTTCGTATTCAAGTGCGTTGCGCAGTGCTTTTACCCTTTCTTTTATTGTACTTATTGACTGTTTTTTAATTGTAAATTGCTTACAACAAACGTTGCCGGTGCCGAGCGTTGTTGGCTTTAAGGTATTTGCGTTATGCGCCGCTGTGGCAGCCACACCTTTTTAACAAATATTTGAAAAATCAAAAAAAAAAAAAAAAAAAAAAAAATTAAAATCCGCACTGACGAATTTGTAATTTATTTGAATTACGTAAGAGGCATATTATTATAAAGCTATATGCATATACATATGTATATATGTTGTATAAACATACATATGTATGTGTGGTCCATAAAAACATGGACTATGAATTCGTGGTTAGGGAAGTTCTTTCGCATATACCTGTATTAGGTCCAGTAAGAAGGAATCCATTATTTTCAATAGATAGCTTTAGTAATCTATATCTCATATTTGCTAAGAGCGACCGGTTAGCTCTATATAGAGTTAGAAATATCATGGTTTTTACTAAAAACACTTTTCAGACAGTTTTAACTCAGCATTGTTTTACTTCGAGAAAATAAAAAGTAACCACAGCTTACAGTTTTTTCTTCGACCAATTAGCAAAACGCTTTCCTGGGGACTAAGTGTCTAAATAAATTCTAACCGAAATCTAAAATCCGAAAATTGGCGTGGTTGAAAAGAGCATTTCATTGGAGATCTTTAAAAAATGTTTTGAGTTAAGATTTAAATTTAAAGCTTTAATTCCGCACTGCACTTGCTCCGCGTTAGCATTTAGACATTGTAATGAGTATCGCTAGTTGGGCCACAGAATCTAATGAAATAAAGCCCAGGCGTTGGCACTCTGAAGGATGTCTACTTCTCATGAACTACGTAACGGCACACCATTTGGTATACCTTAGGACTAAAACTGGTCTATGTATGGTTCATTAGCCGACCAGACTAACCTAACATATAGCACCCGAAAAATGATTTGAAATTAGGGAATCTGCATACTACGACGGCTGCTATACATATTTCTGGCCTAATAATGAAAAT
Source organism: Bactrocera zonata (assembly GCA_037783105.1). Lineage (NCBI taxonomy): Eukaryota > Metazoa > Arthropoda > Insecta > Diptera > Tephritidae > Bactrocera > Bactrocera zonata. The sequence goes on from JBAWJQ010002354.1 coordinate 1,932,886, forward strand.
AGGTATATTTATCAACGAAAATGTTGTTTTTTTTTTTCGTTGGATTTGGCTCGTCTTGGAAGACCCGCACTGTCGATTGCTGTTTTGTTACGGGCTCATACGCATAGATCCATGATTCGTCACCTGTGACGATCTTACAAACGTCTTTTGAGACGTTTTTTGACTAATTGTCAAATTAGTTGTCTCCAACGAGAACAAACCTTTTTTACGACCAGGTGTTCATGCAATATCGAATGTATGCTGGTGGGAGAAGGTATGTTACTTGACGGTCTTGCATTATCAGTTCACGTACGGCATCGATGTTTTCTGGCACAACGGCTGTTTTTGGACGACCTTCACAGAATCCGTCTTTGAGCGAGCATCGGCCACGATTGAATTCGTTGTACCAGTTTTTCACAGTGCTATAGGATGGTGCTTCACAGCCATACAAAGATTTTAGTTCATCGATGCACTCTTGTCGTGATAATCCACGTCGAAAGTTGTGAAAAATGATCGCACGAAAATGTTCACGAGTTAATTCCATTTTTTGGCCGAGATGAATTTTTTAATTCCCTGTAAATAAAACAATTCACGATTAAATGACAAAACGTTCTGAGTGATGTTATGCTAAAAAATGTCAAACTTTCCAATGGAAATGTCAGATTGCACCTGGCAACACTTAGTGTTGCCTAGTCCAGAAATATATATAGCAACCTATGTATGTGTCGTAATTATTAATGGTTTTATCATTTTTTTTGTAGTTGTATCGGCGCAAAACACCCCCAATTAGTTTTGGACAATATTACTGTAGACCTAGCATTTCAAATATCCCATTCGATAGACACTATCAATGTGGGAAGAGTTCTTGTTTTCCAAAATTCTTTGCAGATGCTTCTTGTATTTCTTTTATAAATAAATTGACTTTAGAGAAATGGAAGAATCAATTCTGACTTATTTCATTCTCCAATAGTTTCAATTGGCTGGCGAAGTCTCAATATTTTTGAAATTTTTGTGTTCTATCTTCGTGTTTCTTTAAGAAAAAACTGTCTTTTGATAAAATTTCAAAAGTATTAAGATTTTTATTTCATAAAATTATTGATGAACAATATAAGGTTAAATTTTCCTTTTCTTTGGCTAAATTCGCCTAAGCGACGTATCGCGAGTTTAGCAAACCAATAAAAATATTTAGTAGAACAAAGACTCTTTTTTTCTGGTGGGCTTATATACAGGCAGCCATAGCCTTTTGGCGACCATGCTTTAAGATGTCGAAACCAGAGGTCATCAACAGAAGCTGTATGGATCCCCTGTGCAAATTTGTATCGACTACTAAACGTTCTGCTAATTTATAAGTTCGAACACAGGAGTTCTTTCTTTTTTTATGGCTTCACAAAGAACTACATATAGAAGTCCACGTGTGATATCTCTAGATCAGCTATCTAACACCTAACCTAAACTTAGATACCTCACTCAACAAATGATAATAATAAAATAGTCTAGTAAAAATAGATCCATTATTTTTACATTAAAGTCATGGTTATATAATTATAATAGTCCCATTGAAGTCATATATTTACCGATTAGTTCCACAACACCTTGCTATTTGGAAGGGGTTTGATAATGCCACTGTCATAGAAACCCTCGTCCTATTAGCAAAAAACTGGGAAAATTTCTTGACTCAAATTTTTCACCATCGAAATTATTCGCCATAGACAGAAACAGGTAGTAATCACTTGGGGCCAGGTCCGGATTATAAGGTAGATGAATATAAGGTCAACCAAGCTCCTGGTGCTTCTGGAGAGTCACTATCGATGTACGTATCCTGGCATTGTCCTGTTGCAAGATAATTAGTCTCCTATTGGTTGATTTGGGCGATTCTTTTCTTTAGATTCCTTTATAATAGACGACTCTCTGCCAATCCTAGCAAACACATGGCAAAACCTACCAGACTGTCAATCCTGGTTTGGCAACCATATTCGTCAGCTCATTGCGATTCGATTACGAACAAGTTCCTTTGACTTTGTCGTAAAAGACTCACTTTTCATCAGTAGCACCCGTTACCTTCAGAAATTAAGTGATTTGGCTTCCATTCAGTAGCCACTCGCAGATAGAAACTCGGTCCATAGAGTTTGTTTGCGTTAATTCTTATGATACCAACATACAGAGCTTCTTTTCAGTTATATCCAGCCTTATTTCAATAATTCCAAACGTTTGTTTTTGCAATGTAAAGCTTTTGGGAAATCGAAGCAAAATAGATTATCGTATAAATGGTTGGATTTTACAACTTCCACTATTTAAACGATATTTTCGATAATTAGCGCTCCAGAGCTTGGTGCATCTGTGACTTTAAAATTATCGAAACAGAATCGATAAAACCAAAATTTCGCGTAATAAGCAACATAAATACTTTTTATATTTGCAGCAGCTTAGTTTGCGGTTTCGCCTTTATAAAAAAAAAAAAAATTATAATATATGATGTGCTTTCCCTTACGAGTGTTCCTTTTTGGCGAGCGCTCTAACAATATTGTACTGAGTGAAGCCATCAGAAAACTTTCTTCGAGATTTTTGAGTAAGACTCTTATCTCTCTAATGCCATATAGCGTAACCCAATCGCACTTATACGACGCGAGATACAGATTTCTAAAGCTATCTATTGGTTAATTAATGGAATTACTTTTACTGGACCTCATATTTTCTCTCAACAGCCTGAGAGCTTTTTCATGTAGCTTACCTCCACACAAAAATAAAATTAACTACTAAAATTGAATTTTTCTGGATAATGTGAAACTATAAGTCATTGAACATTTACAAGGTGCGTTCCAAAGTAAACAGTACTTTTTGAATCTAGCGCCTCCTGGTGGCGTCATCTATATGTCGACTAGTGCGTTAGAATCTTCAATCTTTATCGATTATTCAGTGAGACATTTCATAGATTGGAAGTGAAGTTATTGCGTTTTAAGTGTCAGTATGTTTGTGTTATTGGTGCGAAAATGAGCTTCGAACAAAGAGCCAACATTAAATACTGTTTTAAAATTGGTACAAATTTTACTGAAACGTTTCAATTCATGAAACAAGTTTATGGCGATGATTGCTTATCCCATAGCAGAGTGCACGAGTGGTTTCAACGTTTTCAAAAGGCTTGCATCGTCATACTGTGGCGGCCCTACCGGCCAACGAGCTAAAACACTCGTTCGACATGCTTTCGGACCGTGCAAAAAGCTGTATTGAATCAGGAGACTATTTTGAATAAAATAAATTGATTTTGCTGAAAAAAATATTTGTTCTGTTTTTTTACGTCTTGTTTACTTTGGAAAGCTCTTTGTATATTTGAATGTAATTATTCCACGATCACTTAGGCATAACCAATTATTAGCACCGAATGTGGTCTTCATTTGGGTATAATTTTCATAATTTGTGTTTTAGAGCAAAAATAAATGTGTTAATTGATTATCTCCGCGCATCGTAAACTAATAAAAAAGCACGAAAATTTTATTAACAATTTTTGTTCGGTTTCATGGTCATAATGTTTTGTGTGCGAACCAATTTTTATCTTTTGTGTCAAAAGTTTCTTGTTTGTCGTTCACAATTAACTTTACGATCTTCAACTTTGCTCCAAATTTTATGCTACCGAATAATCACGTTTTTTACCACAATATATGTATTTTGTCAAATCACTCGATATCCATACAAAGTGGTTGTTCCAACAAGTCACCAAAACATTAATTGGCTTAAATATTTCCACTTATGTATAAGGCGATGTGCATTAGGGTGCAACGTTTTATTAGGAATTGATTTTTTTTTATTAAATCAAGAAATTTTAAAGTTACAGGTATGTTTCTAAGTTTAAAGGAGATAAACTGCTTAAAAAATATTTTTCAAAAAGCATTGCCTTTGGTTGGTATTATTATGGAAATTATTAAAACTGTTTTATTTTACCCTTTTATCATCGTTTAATTTGAAACCTCAAGTAAAATTTTAGGCTGTTGTCATTGATAAAGCTTTTGAAATATTGTTTTCATTTCCATTTATTTGAAAGCAGCTAAAAACTACTTCAACTAATACAGTGTATATATTTTTATATAATACAATATCTTATTTTGTTTGTGATTTTAGAACCTTTTTCGAAATTATTGTATTTAAAGGGTACTTCAACACACTTGATGTCTTAAGTCACATTGCTGGTTTTTCGGGCATATTAGGAGAGAGAGGAAAGAATTATTTCAGCTTTGTCAATTCGTCCGTGTTATACCTTAATATGTTTTCTGATCAGAATTAAATTTAAGTGAAGTGAAAAACATTGGGAGTATTCAGACCAGCCTTGTTAATTCGTTAGTCGTTATTCGGTAGTTTTTTTACCTGTATTTTGTTTTTGTAAAATTAACAGACTATCGTTCTACCGAGTAACGAACTATCCATCTGTAAAGCTTGATAATTGATTCGTTACTCGGTAATCTCACATCAGCTGTTCTCCTGCTCCTCTGTACATCAATTTAAAGTACTTACCAGTGATAAATTTGATCTGCTCCACATAATTTTCAATTAAATGACTGACAATTTTTGATTTCGCACTTTGTTGAGGGATTTTTACTCTTTAATAAAATTGTATCACCTGTTTCGGAATAAAATTTACCATACTACAGAGGTAGAACTGAAAGTATGTTCACAGTTAAGCCTTTTAACGAAGTATCAACTAACGAATTACCAAATTAACAGGCTTCGGTCTGAATACCCCTATTGATTTAATGGGAAAATGTCAGAGATGTGTTTGAAGGCAATGGCAAGCCTGCCAAGAAAGAACTCCAACACGAAAAAATCTGTTTGCGTTTGGAAGGAATTGAAATTATAGTGAGATCTTCTATAAAAGAGAATTAGACACTCTTTTAACAATAACGCTAAGGAAAATTCGCAGAGATGCCAATTGAGAAAAATTTAATCATCTGTGATGAATATTTGAATATTTATAAGATTAATTAATTAAGATTACGAGTTTCAGCTTTTTTAGAAAACTCGAAAGTATTTGCAGGTTTTGTTTGAAGTTGACAGCACTATAATTTTCAAAAAAAAAAAAAAAAAAAAAAAAAAATGCCTACATAAAATACACGAAATTTAAACTATATATGTTTATTATTTAGAGATCACCGAACGGTTGTACGTATCACCTAAAACTAAACGAGTAAGATATAGGGTTATATATGTATAAATGATCCGTGTGACTGTCAGCCTGTCCGTCAGTACAAGCTGTAACTTAAGTAAAAATCGAAGATATCTTGATGAAACTTGGTATGCGGGTTTCTTAGTATAAAAAAAATTACGAGCTCGTAGATAGGGTTAACGAACCACTGCTATGCACACAAAACTCCGTTAAGCGAAAACTATAAACAATTTGGCACAGAATTTGAAAAAATGAACATATCTCCTAAACTACTAAAGCTACAAAGCTACCCAAATTCGCTCAGCGCAAATAATATAAGAACTCTATCGACTGTGTGAAAAAAATGTATGAAATTGGAAGATAAATTAAGTCACTCTCCATATAACGGTACTGCTCAAAACTACCAAAAGCGCAATAAATCAGTAACTAGGTACGCCAAAGACATTAAATTTTACTTTCGAGATGATATGAGAGGGTTTTATGGGAACCGGTGTGGAAATTGGACGATAGTCGTGGTTTGGTGGTATCTCGGGATCCGACCCAGCAATTTTGGTGTACGAAGCATTCTTCTCATATTCCTATATCAAAGCATAAAAATTGGTGAAATCGAATTACAACCACCCCTACTTTCCATACAACACCCCTATTTAAACTACATTTGATTATTTTACTTCACATTACATATGACGGCATAAAGGATTGTAGTAACAATTCCTTTAAAGTATGCCACAAAAGTTGTTTAAGTCCAAATAAAACTGTGCAAGTCCCTAGGGACCGAATATCTGGACCCCAGTCTTTATAGTTGACTTTTGACCCAAAATATCAGTGAATGTGTGACATATACATTTAAAGTTCAGTCCAAATCCTTTCCTGACAATAGTATTTAATGTTCAAAAAGTGTTCGAATCGAGTCAATACTTTCCTGAGCCACCGTATACCTAATATAATGTAAAGATTTTCGAACTTCCTGGTGACTTTATGCTGCATATATCTGCCAGTATTTGAGTTATCTCAATGAAAATTACTATATGTGTTTTACTCATAATACAAGTAGTATATATTTTTGCTAAAATAGATACAATTGGACTAAAACTTGACTTAATCTCCATAATCGAACATCCTGCTGACTTTGCTCCGTATGATTGGTTAGTGTGCGTGAGGTTCGCTAATGAAAACCAGGGAATATTGTTTTAGTATGTGGCATGATAATAGTTAATAGCTTGAATCGGGACGGTGCTACCCTAGCTCCCATATACTACACGAGGTGTGTTCAAAAAGTATCGCGAATTTTGTGTTTTTTCAAAAATTATTTATTTATTCTTGAATATCTATTTTGTCCCCTTCAAAGTAATCCCCATGAGATATTATACACTTGTGCCAACGGTTTTTCCAATCTTCGAAGCACTTCAAAAAATAATTTTTTCGTGGTGCAAAAGCCAATTTTTGTTCTTCCACAAATCCGGGCGTTTCTGGCGGATTGCTTCGCGCAAATTGCGTATAACTTGCAGGTAATATTCCTTATTGACCGTTCTTCCCTGTGACAAAAACTCATGATGCACCACGCCCCTGTAATCGAGGAAAACTGTCAGTTACGATTCGCGATACTTTTTGAACACACCTCGTATATAATGATTTTAGTTTTTCTAACAATCCCTTGCTTAGATTCCGACGCTGTGGTTGACGTTTTACATCTTAATTATAATAAATAAACCTTTCGTTCAATAAATTAATTGTTTCGTTGACTGAATACTATGTAGCAGCGCCTTGTTGGTACCAAAGGCCATCCACATCAACATCCTTTCATCCAGTCATGAAAAGATGTACCAAAGATCCTCTCTGCCTACAGAGCACACCAAACCGTGACTTCTTGTGGAAGTAACGGCATCTCAACAAAGGCTTGTGGATCAACATCTACTTATAATATCTTATCTGTACTCCAGAGTAAACATAAATGGAAACCGATCTATGGTTGTTCGAATTACCGATTCAGCTGCGCGGTTACGATGGATAACGTTGATCGAACCTTTTGTTTTATTAAATTTGAGAATTTGCAAACACTTTTCCGAAGTTGTTCTGTTCGCTACAAATTGAACTGAGTAAAAATCACATAAAAACTGCCAAAAAACTTACTCCGAAAAAAATGCGGATTGAAAATCGCACATATAAAAAAACACCAGTTAGATAAATAGCTATAGTAAAAGCACAATTTCAAATCCCAAATTAATAAATTATATATTTTGCTTGCAGAAAAATTCGCAACACCCTAATGCGCATGCAATTCGACTGCTCACCAACTGCTCGCATTACCATCAAAACCGAACTTGTTTACTTCCCTAACAGCTAATGGCGCAAGCGATGGCTTATTGTTGTCGCCTTATTATTATATTGTTTTTTGCTTTGTATCTTATTTAACTGTCTTTGTTTTTGATACCCATTTTTTTGCCTTAATTTATGTATGTCTTATTTTTTGCTGTTGGCTGTGTCATTAACAGTTTCGTTGCTGTTGGGTTTACATTTACGGAACCGGATTCGTTTGGATAAGCCGTTTGTTTTAAATGAAAACACAAAAAATATATTAAAAATACCATAAAACTGCAATAATGTAACTAATCTTACCTCATTTGTGATTGTCACTAGGCATGAGCGTATGTGCGTGTGGCTGTATGAGTGCGTTTATGTGAGTCGTCTTTGTTTATAAATAACTCGGCAAAGGAATGTGGTTGCACATACTAAATAGCCAAGAGTTGGTGCATCTTACCACACATACACACGTACACTCTGGGCAGCATTGCAATTAATTTCGCGTGAAAAAAGCTCACGCTCCAGTCTATGCAAACGCAGCTGATTTAAAAGCATGGAAATTCGAATGAAAAATGAATCAGCGTGCAGCAAGCAAGTTGCCAGCGTTTAACCTATATTGTTGTTATTGTTGTTGTCGACACATAAAGGTGTGTAGATTCATGAATGTGTTGGCCAGCTTGCCTGTTCACAGCTGAGTGACCAGTTAAATCAACTAAACTAATTACAAGCCAGGGTTTGACCATTCACGCTTCAAACAGTCATAATGCAACATTATGGCTTTTATACCCCACACAGGGTATTTAAATTTGGCCGAAAAGTTGCAACAGCCAAAAGGAAACGTCAGAGACCCTATGAAATTTACATATATATGAGCACAGAGACGATCTGAGTTGCTTTAATCATGTCTGACTGCCTTTCAGTCTCCCCCCAGCGGATAGGGGGTAGAATTTGCCTGTGGTAAGGTATGCCTGTTGTAAGAGGGAACTATAATCCGGTATGTACTATGGTTGTATTTTTTGGTTTGCTTCGAAAATTCAGCATGGTCTTGTCAGAATTGATGCTATATAAATCAGCTTGATCTGACATTACAGACTTTGAATGAATTTCCTACTACTGAAAAGACATTTGAAGTTCAAGCGACGAATGTCGCCAATCATTGAGCTTGATGGGTGCTCAACGCGTAGTTGCAAAAGCTACAAAGTCTAACCGAAAACTTAAATCTAGGTCCACGGGGAACAGTTAGCCCTTGGTGCTTTAGTCTGCTCATTGGGTTTGGGCCTTCGGGGATACTCGTGGTGGCTATGGTTTAAACCTAAAGACAGGTAAAATTCAAGTCAGTGTGGAGTCGCAATGCGGCCAGGTGCCGAACCCACAGCACGGCAGAGGCTTTAGATCGGCCTCCAACCCGACCAAGGTGGAAAAGAAGCCCCTTCCAACCGACCAATTGAAACTAAAAAATACTTGCAAAAGGCATGTTGAGGCGCTGATTAACGAATAGTTTTGACTTATGTGTTTTTAAGCACCGTGAGGTTAGGCCGTCGACGCAGGTACTCACGTATATCGCAACGATTTTGGTCCTTCTTCTCAATTCAGCTCGCCTTCAAACGGATGCCGTTTGCCTACCCAGAGGATACATGGTCTAAGACCGGAAGTCGTGAGCTGCTTGAGTCATAGATAAAATAATCATTTTTGGCCACTTCCAAGCGCTTAGAGAACTTTCATCACTTGCGTGAACTTCTGCACGACGCTCCATCCATTATAAGACATTGTAAAGGGTATTATAGCTTTGGTGCAGCCAACGTTTAAGTTAACGTTTTTCCACATTTTTTTGTCATTTTTTTGGCTGTCATATTTTTGCTCTAATAAATTCGACGCGTTTGTAGATGTGACAGAAAAATTAAATATCACAGCAACTAACAATTACAATTGCGGGAAAGCAATTATCGCTTAGTTGCATTTTTTGCTTTTGTTTTGCCTATTTTCCGTTTTTGTTGTTGTTTTTTTTTTTTGACGGATGAGTAAAAGTCGTTTGCACCATAAACGCTGACCCAAAAACAAATTAGCCGCCACCAAGCCAACTGCCTGGTAAATTAGCTAATCACGATGCGGCACCTCAACGTTTGTAAATTCCATTTATGCAATGATTTCACGCTATGATTTAACACACACACGCACACATGCGCACGCTTAGCGACGTTAACTAGCTGGCAAAAGCACTTTGGTTATCACATCTTCTCTCAAATAGTTTTAACAGTTAGATAACTAATTATAGTGGGTGATTTTTTATACAATCGAGGGCGACGCAAGAATGTGGAAGTCCAAAAGGCGAAAGTGTTGTTGTTGTACATTTGATAAATTGTTCGATCGATGCTTGCGCCGTTTTGAAAACAACAATGCTGTTTTTGTTGTTGCACCAGCATAATATACGCCTCCAACAGTTGGAGAACTTTACCTTGGGATAGTCTACGGTTAATGTAGACCACTCTTGCAGAAATTCTCACCAAAGATTGGAGCTGTTGGAAAAATGTTTTAGTATTTATTTATGTTTTTAGAAGTCGACCTATACTAAGGCATTCAGCACTAAATTGAAACGAGAATACTTCCGAAGTCATTCTGTAATTACCATCGGTCTTCTTTGTAGACCCTGTTAGTGCCGTTATTAGAATTTTTGGTACTATACCGGCCATGGAACACCAGTCCTTTCGCTCGAGACGGGGTCTTGTAAATCATTTTTGGGAAAAACATAAAGTGAAGTGTTTAGGAAATGGTTGGACCCCAAGCCCTAGACCCTTGTATGGTTTGAAGATCAAAACATGTTGGACCTGCAGTCTTTATCGAGCAAATATTATAAGTTTTGGTCCTTCGAGCCTATCTATTGGTTTAACAATCTCACTGCATACGACCTAATACATTCATATTGTTGATGGAATAAGATTCACTTTTGTATTACGGCGACCACTTATGTAATGTGAAGGGTTCTGCTTCTGCGTCGAAACTGACAAAGCGGCTTGGAGTTCTCTCTCCTCTCCTCTGGATTCTGGGCGTTAACCACCTATTTAATCTGAAATATGTAGGGCTCATCCTGGATAGGAAGCTTTCATGGAAACCGAATATCAAAGAGAGAGCAAAAAAAATCATCGATTGCTTTATACTGCTATAGAGGAGCCATTGGCAAAAGGTTGGGCTTTCACCGAATATGGTTCTTTGGCTCTACGACACCATATTCAACCCATTATGTTCTATGCAGCATGAGGTGAAGGGCTCTAGAAAATACAACATTTTGTCCATCAATCATGGCAATTAAGTCCATCTTTCACATAGTGCCTATAGTCCAGTCATTATAGAAGTTCAACTCGGAATTCGATATACCCATTTTTATGTCTGTAAATACTTGTATACAAGTATATCGAATTCCGAGGTTCTTACCTAATTTAAGCTTAAATGATTAGACTATATATACAATGTCAGAAGGTGTATGGAAGCAAAAGGGGCTGTCACACTCAGAGCATCAGGGTTATTAAAAGAACACGTATCTGAACACTCGGATATCCTCACACACTTTGACGGCATACCGAATCACTTGGAGCATAGAGTTGCCAAAGCTCCTTCTCTGCCCATATACCGATGAGGGAGTTGTGGGTGGGAAGAAGCCGTTTGAGGAGAGGGGCAGTGGGCTTCTTGAGTGCAGGAGGATAGGTCAACTGTTGGTGGAGGGGTTTACTATCAGGAGCTCTCTATCAACTCCAGCTTCAGACTTCCTGACTATTTTAGTGTCTTCCAAGTTAAGGTTGCAGTCATTAAGGTAGCAGCAGATCTACTGCTCCGAGGTTCAGTCTTCTTTAGAGGAGTGATCATTTACGATACTAGCGGTGAACTCATTAACTGAGCGTTCAGGGTTGGTCGAGGAGGGTCTAGCTTTCGACAGCATCGAGTACTTTTGTGTTAGACCCTCTCTATCACAAAAGTATGGGTGCCAAGTTATAGTACATGCGCTGTCGCAAAAGCCTTTTGGCCGAAGATCGATCGTAACAGATCTAGTGATCTTTTTGCCCTCTGTAAGGCTAGCCTCTCCTTAGTTGTGTGGCTTTTAACAGGCCATAACCCTATTGGCGTCCATGCTGTTAAGTTGGGAATCTTACCAGGTGCCATTTGATGAAGTCGTGTGGAAGAAGATGAGATGGAAAACACTCGACACTTCCTTCGTGGCTGTTCCGCGTTCGGGAGGTCAAGACTTAGCCTTAGACACTTGACCTTCTAACATCCCTCCGAGCTGGCAGAAGTGAACATATGTATTGGCTACTAAGCGTACTGCTATTTTATAATTTCGAATGCAGGAGTTCTTCTTTGCTATGATTTCACAATGGAATGCATATAGCAGTGTACGTGCAATCTTTGATCAGCCATTTAACCTAATCTAACAAACTCGAGTGTTTCGAAACTCTCTCATTTGTCGTGAATAACAGAAATTTGCCTCTTTTACCCTAAGAAGAATATTTCTTCGCATTTAAGATGGATTTCAGAGAATCTCAAAAACATCATCAAAAGTCGCTATGTTTGCTGCAAAGTCTTTAACAGCAAATAGCTATCAGACCCAATCTATGCCAAAACTGAAGTAAAACAAGTCTGTCTTACGTGACCGCTGCTCTTCTTAATTGTTATGAGCGAACATAGAGTATTTTTAGAATAATTATTCGTTAAAAATTTCACTATTTAACGCGAAGACATATAAACAGCAAACTTCTTAAGACAAAATTAAACCAAAATTAAGTTTACGGATTTGAACGAAGTGCATACATGTCACATTTTATAGCAACGAAAATTAGTTAAAAGCTGTAGAATGATTCATTTTCTGGTTCAAAACCATTTTATTTAAACTCAAAAAGAAATCTAGCCGCGTCACTTTCAATTTTATTGCACAGATAACATTTTATGGCCAGATTTAATTTTCAATTTCGCAAAGCGGCTCCTGCAACCGGTCGTTAACTGCCACTCCAGCGGTTCGGATACAACGCTGCATGATCGCCTTGACATTTTCAAGTTGATTGACAGTTCAGAATTCAAATTGGAGAATAAACAAGTTGAAAAAATATTTCATGTTTTGCTGCATTTAAACGAATGCATTTGCTGTTGTTGGTATGCACAGCGGCACTGCAATGCGGCTGCGGAAGCAAATGGCACAGAGGGAGCCACTTTTCATTTCAATAAGCCGCGCTCGGCAAACACACGGTGGCATAGATATTTAGCATATTTGTGAATATACGCATTTAGTATATTCGCCACCACATGCCGTGTGTGTAAACAATAAATTTTATCCTATTAATTTGCTTTGTCAATTGATTTGCATAGTTACCCAGTGGGAAAAGTTTGGCCGCCGAAATATTTTTCGAAGAGTTTTGTTATGAAAACACAAATAACTTTAATGCAAAATGCTCGAGTGGTTTCCCCTTTGATGTGCTTGATAATGTTACAAAAAATGACCCGGAGATTGCAAATAAAACGGAAAATACATTTAGGCCAATTTTTTTTCAGTCCTCGAAATACTTTTCATAAGCACTTTTTGGATGGATTTCAGCTCCTTTAGCGAATTTTGATTTGTCCCTTCGATCGACTGAAAACGGGTTCCACGGAACGGCAATTTCAGTTTGGACAAAAGGAAAAGTCACACTGAGCCAAATCTGGTGAATACGGTGGTTGATTGATGGTATCATCCTGTAAAATCCATGAATTATTCTTCCATAATTTCGGCCATTTTCTACGGATATTTTCGTGCAAACGCCTTAATACGGCCAAATAGAAGTGCTTATTGACCGTTGGTCCCTCCGGAACAAATTCATAATGCACCAAGCAACAAATATCGAAAATAAATAATGATCATCACCTTGATTTTTGGGCGGTTTTGGAGTAGCTTTTTGGTTATGGCTCGTTTTTCCCTCCATTTCGATGATTGTTGACTTGTTCCCACGTCACACTTATAAAGCCATGTCTGATCTGCAGTTATAATGCTTTCCGTGAATGGTGAATCCGAAGCATGTCCAATACGAACGGTTCACGCTACTCTTTTTGGAAAAATTCAGCTTTATGGGACGAGTCGAGTAAGAACGTACTCGTATTTCATACCCAAAATTTCCTCTAGCCATCTCTCGTAACATTTGTCTGATGATTTTCAAACACCATTTCCTTACGCTTTTCTTTAAATATTTTCATCAGTTTATGAGAGCGAAGGTCGTCCAGAACGAGGCATATCTTCAACAATTTCTCGATCATCTTTGAAGGCTTTTTACCACTCGTAGCACTGTGTTTTTTATGTGTTTCTTCATTAAGTACTGATCAATTATGACTCGGACTGACAAAAAAAGTACTTTTTCACGTATTTTAATACAAGCCTTTATTGTGGCTTTCGAAATTGGCTCATTTGTGGAACCAATCGCTGGATTCTGGAGCAGTTAGGCTGCCATAGATCGTAGATCCACGTCTCGTTACCAATAATGATACATTTGAAGATTGTAGGCTGCTCAACTACTTTGTCGAGCATCAATTTTGCGACTTCAACTCTAACTCTTCCTAAGACACTTCTGTAGCATTCTCAATGATTCCGCAGCCGTAATTCCATTGGAAACAGAAAATTTCAATCAATCAATTCAAAAAGCGTTGCTAAATATTTTCCTAGTAAAAATCCGCGAAAGTAAACAGCGGTCATATGGAGCACTTTGAGTAAAATTTGACATTAAACTTTATTCAAAAACTTAAGCGATTTCTTAAATTCAATACTTCTCGAAAAATTATCTTCGCTCGCATGGTTGAAACATATGTATGTATGTTGCTGTATTATATGCTTTATTTTTTAGAGCTGGGAACTTTATTCGCAAAAATGTCTGAATATTTTCTGGGAAGTTTTCATATGTTCCAAAATGTGACCGAATTAAAAAGTAGAGCAAAATAAAACTCAAAATATGAGCATGAACTGGTGATTTTATTAACTTGTTTCAGTTGAGAATAGTCTAATATAAGCCACATAAGCAACATTTTAATTTATATTTTGGACAACAAATGAGGTTTGAGGAGCAAAACTGAATTTTATTATTTCGAAATTATATGAAATGTGGATCGAAGATACTTTCCTACCTATAAATATTTATAAATATGTATTTCTTCTAATTTCTTGTTTCTGTAAATTAATGACATACACTCTGTTGCATAGCAGAGAGGGTAAGGAAGAGGACTTAATTAGTTATGAAACCTTTTTCCGGCAGTGTATTTCCACATATTTATTGTCCCAACTAATTAGCAGCGATTATTCAAATTACAGCACTTTTAGTGCGCATAACTCTGCTCATCTCACTGTTCAGCTATACCACTAACGGTTATTGATAATTTTGCACACATACCAATTAAATAACGACAAAAGTCGTTGCTGAGTTTGCTGCATTTTACGCTAACAAAACCGCAAACTAATCGCAGAGCTTCGACAAACAGTTAGATCAATAAAAACAACATATTTAAGTTTTAATAATTTACGAATATTTGTTTATAGTATGTAAATATATACATATGTATAAGTTTGCATGTAACTTTATATCACGGCGCTTCAATAAAAAGGAGGTTCCCAAAGGACTGATATCAAAATTACGAAGTTCAGTTTCAACTCTCAGCCAAAAACACGCTTAGGAATGCAATTATATATATATAAAAATAGTTATACGTACTTACATATATATATACATGTAGCGTCCTCATATTGCACCAACTTGCATGCACAAATATCTACAAGTCTTCAAAAGTTGCATTCGCGCTCTTTCAGTCAACCTTACGACTTGGCGTTGCAGTCGACGCCAGCTGCGCCGCTGACAACCTTTGTTGAATTTAGTCTGAAGCTGCACAAAGTTGAAAATAAAAGTGAGCAGCTTTAATTTGTATTTTATTTTTTTGTTGTTTTACATACCTTCTGATGTGAGTTTTTTGTTTTTGTTTTTGCTTTGTCTTTTTGCTCGACTGCCATTAAAGAGTTTGTTGGCTTACCACTTACCGCAGCCGACGATCAAGTGGTGGAGATGGCATCGACTCCTGCCTGAAAAATTCCAGTGTTAAATGCCACTTGAAGCACTTAAAAGTATTCGAAAAAGCAAAAACAAAAACAACAATAACACATACCAAAAACTTAAGACAAGGGTGCGCACTTACATATCTAGTATACAGATTCGCTTATGCATCAGTATCTGGGAAGCGTGCCGGTAGAAAATTCTCGACCTTCGAGTGTTTCTCGTGCAAGTTTAGAAATTTTGTTCCTTTGTACAAGCAATAGAGCATAGAAAGCTTCGGTTTGAGAATATTTTTAATGAAGCTCCTCTAACCAAAGCGTATGCCGGAGACCCATGGTTCTAGATATCTCAGCTTAAATTCATTTTATATTAATATCTGAACACGATCAAGCTTGGGCACAGCAAGTGCTTCAACATTTTTGCACTGGGACTAATAATAAAAAGACTTCAAAAGACTTTTATTTTTTTGCACTGGAGCTTTTTTTAATCTGGTTGCAAATTTTACTTCTTCTTTTTAATTGGCGTAGACACCGCTTACGCGGCTAGAGATGAGTCTACAACAGCGCATCAGTCATTAGTTCTATACGCTGTTTGGCGCTAATTGGAAATTCCGTGTGTAGCCAGTTCCTTCTCCACCTGATCTCTCCAACGAAGTGGAGGTCTTCCTCATCTTCTGCTACCCATGGCGTTAGTACCCATACAGAGCTGGAGTGTTTTGTCAGGAGAATAACAGGACTGAGTCGATTTAAAAAAATTATTGAACCAATCGTTACAATTCTTTAAAAACTTCTTAAAACAAGCTTCTTCTGTGTCACAGAAGGCAATCTCCGGAATAGCTTTGGTGCATGCTGCTTGGATTCTCTTTCATCGGCTTTTTCAGGCAAGGAAGGAAACAAAATAAGTCCAGGGGGCTCACTTTTGGGCTGTAGGGCGACAGCGGAAGCGTTGGGATGCCGGCCTCGATTATGTAGCTGTTAATAAGAAAGGCGGTGGTACAACTTTCAATCGGCTCCGATTAACCCTTCGTTTCGGTAGCTTGAAGACTTCCACGTAAAACTTGGCGTTGACGGTTTGCCCAGGAGGAACAAATTCCTGGTGAACGATGGCTTTGATGTCAAAAAAGACAATGAGCATCGTTTTCACTTTGGATTTGCTCATTGATCAGCGACCTCTACCCGGCCCTCCAAAAAGGCCTGATTCCACCGAAACACACCATTTCTTGCTAAAGCCACATGTGGGTAAACCAGCTTGATCACATTAAACGTATTTGTCGCAGATTTACCGTCCTGACTCTCCAGGTGCTCGGAGACAGCTGACCAACCGCTCGATCGTTAGCTAAAAACGCCCTTTAATGATCCAGTCGGTGCGCGTACACTCCAATGTACAGTCGTGACGGAAGAAAATCAGTCCTCTTACTTTCCGGACAAACCCTTTATGTCAATCTTATCGTATATCTCGTACAGCTCATTGTTCCATCAAATGCGATACTTGCCCTTGGCAATGCGCAGAGGCCCTTAAATCTTCCGCTGAACTTTTCTCTCGAAAACTGGTAACGCCGACTCCGGGGAAAGCGGAAAGCGGTTTTCGATGCGAAATGATGTCAATATCAGGGGCATATGCCTTCTTATACAATATTGTACCTTCTCTATGCAGCTCTGCAGCTCGAAATGTTTTCTGCAGAAATACATAGATTAAAGAAGTGGAGCGATGGAGAGTCGGTATCGAACGGTTAAGAGAGGTCCTTCCGGATCCTGATGGAGCTTTTGGTATTGCTCAACGCCAATTTACACAGCCGTATTAGTTTTGCAGGGATACGAAATTCTGACATTGCGGCATAAAGGCAGCTCATTTTTGTGCTGTCGAAAGCAGCTTTGAAATCGACGAAAAGGTGTTTTCCAAGATTTGGCGCATGGTGCAAACCTGGTCGATAGTAGATTTTCCAGGCCTATAGCAACACTGATCAGTCAAATCAGTTTGGTGACGGTGGGCTTTAATCTTTCACACAATGCGATCGATAGAACTTTATATACGATGTTGAATAGACTTATTCCACGGTAGTTGGTACAGATTGTGAATTGGATAAAGCACACTTAAATTCCGATCGTCTGACATGCTTTCGTTCGACCATATTCTGCAAAGGGGCTGATGCTTACTCCTTTTCAGTTCTTCGCCGCCGTATTTGATTAGCTCGCCGACAATCCATCTGTTCCCGAAAGTGTAAAAAAAAATTATGAAGACAAATGTACATAATTGCGGCTATGTCCATTAGTATGGGGTTCTGAAAAGTAATTATATCTTCTTATTACCAGCTCTAGTGTATTTTAATTAAGTTTTAACATTTAATGGTTCATAAATAACATGACCTTATATAAATGACTCATATTACGTTTTTAATCACTTTTTCGATATTCATTGCTAAATCAATAAACTAAAATTTTCGGCCCACAAAGACTTCTAGGCCGACGAGATACCTGTAATTAAAGTCTTGGATCAATACTGAGGCTAGGCCTCCTTCTGATTCCCATGAACAGATCGCGGAGAGTGAAGAGTGTTTAGCGCTCTGTAACTAGAACCAATATTGGCCTAATGGAAATGGTTTATACATATAATTTTTCAATTAAGTTAAGCATTTTGAGACGTCGAACACGCCCGGTATTGTAGAAGAACAATTCATGGATTTTTTTATACGCATCAAGCCACAATTGTGACCAAATTTTAAAGCAATGAATAAAATGATTAACCACCGTATTTACAAGATTTGGCTCCGTGTGAATTTTTCTTATTCTCCAAACTGAAACTGGCGCTCCGTGCAACCCGTTTTCAGTCGATTGAAGAGATAAAACAAAGTTCGCTGAAAGAGCTGAAGGTCAACCCAAAAAGTGCCTATACAAAAAGTGCTTTCGAGGACTGAAATAATCGTTACCATAAGTGTATTCCATCTGGTGGGGATTACTTTGAAGTTGAAAAAAATAAATATTGATGAATAATTAAATTTTTTGGGATTTGTATGTACTTTTTCGCCACAATGTATAAAAAAATTACCCAAAATGGCTTATATGGACGGACACCATAATATCACAATAATACTTGTACAAATACACAATATATGTACATATGTATTTCCCGAATTTTCTTAGATTCTTGAAATAAGGAAACAAAAAGTTCTGTTTTATAACACAGTCAAATTGTTGACTGTTTAAAAAAAAAACTGAGTAATAACTTTGACAAAAAAATCAAAATCTCTTATTTTTAATTAAATTTGAAATTTTCTCAAGGAGAGTGCTTAAATTAAATTTTCTGAAAAAACTTCCTTTTTTTTGGTTCATAGGTAGTTGCCACTGCAGAAGTTATGAGGTGATTTTGAAAATTTTATTGATAGAAAACTGTAAACACCTACTTGAAAATAACAAATAATTATGAATAATCATATATAATTTATAAGTATTTGAATTTTAGCTCTTTAAAGCATAGATTTATGCCAGCTTCGGCTCTACACAAGTCAGAAAAGCCGCTCATGAAATTTGGTTTGCAAAAACTAAGCGCGCTAAGACATTACTTTCCAAAACAGTGGAGTTGCCAGCGCTAAAGTCGCTGCTGCCGCGGCTGTACAATGTTAAAGTGCCACAATAGTAATTAAACTTTGGCATTTTTGAACTGAAATGCAGACAAGATAGCAGCCAGCAGCCAGCAGTGCGTGGCCTTAGACTCCAGCCATGCATGCTTGCATATAAAAATGTTCAAATCTACACATATGTAATATATATTTAGGTATATGCATGTAGTGCAGATGTAGACATGAAAACGTATGAACTAAAGCGCACTCGTGCCGCTGTTGCAATACGCTCTTGTTTACATATTTTATTTACATTTTCTTTGCAATGGGCTTCAGCTTCAATTTCTGCTGTTTCTACTGCGTCTTTTTCTTCGCCCTCTTCTTCTTCTTCTACGGCTTACCACTGCCATTTTCGCGCACTCGTGGTGTTTGCTTTCATTTAAGTTGATAAATATTGGCTGAGCGCATGCGGTCTACATGAAATGCTGCAATCCACATACATGCATATATATGTATGAGTGTATGTGTGTATTTGCTTGCCGCTATTTGTTTGCGTTTTTCATCTTTCATGGCTTGCCATTAAATTCCCTTTCCTTTTATATAAATGTGCGCACACGAGAGCGCTGCTTGCAACAGCTGTTGCAAGTGCTTGTGTGTGTGTGTGTGTGTTGGCAACGCAAGTTTGCTGCTTAAGTCTTTTGTTGTGCGCAAATGGGCATTTGTCGCGTTCGGTCGAGCGCGGTCGCCTGTCATTCGCGCTTGATTGCAATTTGGCAAGTTCGCTGCTTAAGTCTTTTGTACGCCAAGCGCTGAGCACTTCCACCTGGCACAGGCCAAGGCGCCTGCATATGTTTTAAAGTGTGCAAAAGTTATAAAGCTTCTATTTTAAGTACACACGGGAATTTCCAAGTGACTTTAGTGATTTACTCTTACTACCATCCATCACATGTGTGCCTGTATGTATGTGTGTATGTGAACGTGTTTTGGCAGCGCATAAAGCACACTAATTCAATATCAAACAGACAATCGGTGGCAAACTCCGTTGACATTGTTGCCTGCTTCTTTTATGACCGCATAGCCGACAGCGTCGACCGCAGGCGCAGCCACTGCCGCAGCCGCAGCAATTGCAGTCAGTTGAAAATAGTAAACAGCTCCGAGCTAAAAGCCATTGAGGTGTGTGTAGTAGGTAATTGGCGCGCCTTAAATCGCTTGTAGACAGTGTTGGCGCTCGTTTGCGCTCGCGCAGCGCACGAAGCTGCATTGTTGTTGCGCTCATTGGCGCTCATTAACGGCAACTTCCTTCTTCTGCACGCACACAAAAACACACACACACACGAACGCTCATAAATAAAGCGCACTCTTGGCGCTTAAGCTCTTGGCCAACAACCAAGCTGCGCACCTCTCACACTGTGCGGCGACTGCGCAGCTCGCTGCTGCCGCCGACTTAACAGCTGTGCACTGGTTATTGGCACCAACAAGCTGGCAGCCTAGCAGCCTACAACCTACAGTTCGCTCGAGACATTTTAGTCTTCAAACTTCAGTACGCCAGTTCACCAGCCGCTAGCCACTGTGCGCCGCCGTAGTAAGTCTTCATTCTACAATTAAGACGATAGTCTATAATTTTTTTTTGTTGTTTTGTGTTGTTTGCTGCTATCCATTGTCTAGTCGTGCTGGCTAGCTGCGGCTCGTGATAGTCTTAGCGAGTCTTCAGCGCTTGGTGCGCTCATCATTTTGCCATTTCTTGCTCGGCTGGCAACGAAACCAAAAGTGATTGTTAAGTGCGCGCATTACCGTGAAGTGTGCCAGTGCCTGTTTGCCTGCCAATTCGCTAGTCAGTCATTCTGCCAATACAGCGTACGATCTGTTTGCCGTTAGTTGGTTATTATTTTTTTTCTGCTTTTTACTTGTGCTTAAAACGATTTTTTTGAGACTTTATTGAGTGTGTGTTACCTTGGAATGCATCGTCCAGTGGCGGCGAAGGCAACAACAGCAGCCGCACGCAGTTACACCCAAAGCGATCGTGTTGTGATTTTGGTGCCTTTTGTTTGCAATTGCAAAATTTTTTTTACGTGTGTTGCAAGTTTGAAAATCTGCGCCGAATACGCGATATTTTAATATACATATGAAGTACTTTTGTGATTTTTTTTGATAAACTTTATTAAAAGTTTTTGTGAAATTTTCTTGAAACAACAAATTTTTTGAGTTCAAGCTATTTTTTTCTCCTTAATTTATTTTCTTTCTGTTATTTATACAATTTTTTTTATTTAAATTTCTTGAGTGCAATAAAAAACATTTTTCGAGGTCTTTTATTTTTTTCTAACTTAATTTTTTTGGTTTTTAAGTATGCTGTATCAAGCTTCCAAATTTTTTTTAGTTTTTTTTTATGTGCAAGAATTTTTTTTAGTGTGAGATCTTTACAATATTTGTTTGAAGCTTTTTCTTTAAATACTTGTGTTTTTTTAATTTTTTGAAATTTTTAAAGGTTTTTTTTGTAAATTAATATTTATTTTCCGTTTGTTTCTGAAATGGAGATGTAAAAAATATGAAACCTCCTTGAGTGCTTATTAAAAAGTGTTCTTGATTAATTTTTTTTATTTTTACTCCTACAAAGTGTAATTTTGGGAGAAATTTTAAATATTTGTTTGAAGTAACTAAAATTAATGGAAATTTTGTAAAAAATTTACAACGTAATTTTGAGAAAGAGCAATAAATCAGTTGTATGCGATAATTAAAATTATCTTTAAATTAATATAAATATAAAAGTAAATTTAAATTTAAGAAGTTTTTTCCAAATTTTTATTTTTGCTTACTTATAAATTTTATATTTTTCCTTTTTTATTGAAATTATATATTCGGATTCGGAAATTAATAAGTTTCATTATTTCAAATATTAAGAATAAAAAATTCTTTGAAACTAATTTTTTCTTTAATAAAAAATTGTGCTTTAATTAATATGCAATACATACTTTTTTTGAATTTATTTTTAATATAAATTTGTTATGGTTTTTTAAAAGTTTATTGTAATTTTGTTAATATAAATACACAAATAAATTTAAATAAAAGAAATTAATTCTAAATTTTAATTTTTCTTTAAACTTAAATTTTAATATATTTTGAATACACTTTTTAATTTTTTCTTTGTATATTGAAATTGTCTATTTGAATATTTTACTTTTATGATCAATTTTTTTTTATAAATTTTGAAATTTTATTGTCTTCAATTTTATTAATATAAAACTTTTTGCTCTTAGCAGCTTATACCAATTTTTTTTCTATGTTTTTCTAAAATAAAAAAAATTTTTAAAAAATTTATAAAAAAATAATTTTATTTATTTTTGTTATAAGTTTTTTAAAGTATATTTTCATTTCATTTTAATATATATTTTATAGTTTTTTATAAAAGTTTATTATATTTTTTAATATAAATAAAAAAAAAATTTAAATCAAATAATGCTTTCTATATATTATTTTTGTTTTTAATTAAATTTTAATATATTTTAATACTCTTTTTTTTTGTTGAACTTTTCAATACATATGTATTTTTGTAAAAAATTTTTAAGTTTCATTAATTCAAATTTTAATCATTTAAAATTTTTTTGCTTTTTGAAACTTTTCCCAATTTTTTTCTAATTCTTTCTAGAATTCTTTTAAATAATTTTTAAGAAAAATTTATAAATATTTTATTTAATATAAAGTTGAAAATTAGTATTTTATATTTAAATTAATTAAAAATTGTATTTTTAATAATAGTAATAGTAAAAATTTTATCAAAAATGGCTTATAACTAATTTCTTACATAAATGGATGATATTTTATATTTAAATTTATATAAAAATCAATTAATTTGCATTAAAAGTTAATTAAAAATAATTTGTTTATAGTTTTTTAAATTTTTTTATTAATAGTAATAATTTAAAAAAATATTTTTTAATTTTTAAAATAAAGTTTAAAAAATTATTTTTTATTTATTTTTTAAAGTTGTTTAAATAGTGTTTTTACAAATTTTTTCTTTAAATTTAAATTTTAGTCATAATATTTTTATAAATTTGATTTTTTAAGAAATTTTTTATAAATTTTTACTTTTTTCTTATACCTAATTTTAATTTATTTTAAAAAATTTAATCAAAAAAATGTTATTATTTATTTGACATATTGAACATTTTATTTATTTTATTATTATGTTGTTATTAAAAATATATTTTCTCACACTTTTTTCTTAATTTTTTTTTTATATATTAACGCAAGATATTTTTTTTAATTAAAAACGTCCTTTACTTTTTTTTTAATATTTTTATTTTCAGTTGTATTCCTTCTTTTATTTTCAAAAGTTTTTTAATGCTTTTTGTTATTTCTTAATTTCCATATTTAATCCATAATTTAAAATCGCCTCTTAACTCTTTACTTTCCTTCAAAAAATAAACGCGCGACACCAAGTAAACAGTTATTGCACGGCATTTAGTATTAAAATTACTCGGCAATTACAACAACAACATATGTGGCGTGTGCACAACAAATTTAAATTGCAAACTACACCAAAACACAACAAATTTTTCGCAAATTTTATAACAGTAATTAAAATAGCGCGCCGCCTGCGAACAAAATCGGTCGATCGGACTAAAAAAATAAAATTGCATATTTTCAAATAAAAAATAAATGAAATGCAAAACATTTTTTGCATTTATAATTTAATATAAATTTTTTGTTGTTGTTTTGAGTGAAAAGTGAAAGTCGCAAAACTGTTGAACAAAATATTTGACGGCTAAACAATACATTCAGCGGACAAATAGACATTTCGCTAGCAAAAACTCTAAATACCGTACTGTGTGCATGAACTCTGTGTGTTGTTGTTTGACATGTTTTGTTTGCAACAACACATACGAGAAAAAAATCAATAAAAAATAAAGTTTTCTATTTAATTTTACTTGCAACTGCAGGTGTACATATAATTGCGGCCCGCATTCAAACGATTATTGAATATTGAGCAGCGAAAGGAGTGATAATCAAATATTCAGTGCACAAAGTTTACAACAATAATAACAAGAAATTACAACAACAAAGGCAAATATGTTGCTGAAAATGTAAGTATGAATTAAAATTTTTAAAACTGTTATTGCATCACTGCTAACGGTAAATTACATAATCGTGCGAGAAGGATTTCATGCGGCTTATCGCTGGCGCATATTTATTTTGGCGAGACTGGCCTCATTGACCTTTAAAACAGTTCGTCATTTTTTCGTGAGCTAACAAACTTCTTTGGAACAAAAATTAAAATTTAAATAGAGACTTAAATGTAATAAGTGGAAACAAAAATTAAAAACATTATTTCTGATGAAAAAATCTTTAAGAAAAGTAAAATTTAATTTAATTAAAAAAATTTTAGTTACAAAAATTAAATTCTTGAAAAAAAATAATATAAAAAATTACATACGTACATATATACTTTGATAGAAATACATATATATTTTTTAAGTAATATTTAATTGAATTAAAAAAACTAAATTTCTGATTAAAACAAATCGTTAACAGTAAAATCTAATATAATTTAAAAAATTTTAATTACAAAAAATAAATTCTTGATAAAAAAAACTAATTAAAAATTTATTTAAAAATTACAATGCACTTTGATAAAACTACTTTCAATTTAATTAAAAACTAAATTTCAAATTTTAAAAAATTAAAAAAAAAAAAATTAATTTAATTAAAAAAACTAAACCTAACTTAAACTAAAAACTAAATAAAATTAAAAAAATTAGATTTTTCATTTAATTAAAAAAAATTAATTTTTGATAAAAAAAATCTTTAAGAAAAGTAAATTTTAATTTAATTAAAAAAATTAATTTTTGATAAAAAGAATCTTTAAGAAAATTAAATTTTAATTAAAAAAAAAACAATTGTAATTATAAAAATTGAAGTTTTGATAAAAAAAATATTCAAGAAAGGTAAAATTTAATTAATTTTATTGAAAAAATTCAATTTTTGATAACAAAATAATATTGAGGAAAATAAAATTTAATTTAATTTAAAAATTATTTTACTTAATTAAAAATTAAATTTTTGTTAAAGAAATCTTTAAGAAAACTAAAATTTAATTTAATTAAAAAATTTAATTAAAAAAATACATTTTAGGTAAAAAAATCATATTGAAATACATACATAACGCACTTGAGTACATAATATTTGTTACAACAAAAACGTAAATAGTTCTTAGTTAGACACAGTTATGTACATCAAAATAGGAGTTAAGCTTCATTTATTCAATCTTTAAGATATAGTGTTAAGCTTAAGAAAGTAAAAACGATTACAGCGCATGAGCATAAATTTAACTACGAAAGTTCTGCATAGGTCAAGTTATGTGCAAAGGCAAAATCGCACACAAATTATTGGCATTATTTTTGAAACAACTACTATAATGCTGACAGCCTTAACAAACTCATACTATTTTGTTTCAATATATGTATACTTGACAAAATATTATTATTGAGTCCAACATTATCATATCAGTATCTCACTTATTCTCAAGCATCTAAAAGATGTCTTAGTTTGTTCAAATTCTCTTCAAAAGCATTTGTTTTTCGGTCGGTTCTCAAATTTTTTTTATCAGCAAAAATTTTAAATACAATGTTTTTATTTTTCCACCATTTTTTACTCCTGAAGCAACAGATGAGACATCGAGTTGACTCGCGTTTCAAGACAACTGCATTTTTTCATCCAAAATATGCCATTTTATGTCCTAATCTCGTTGAAAAACTAATTTTTCTAAGGCTGAGCGCAATCTATAATTTTTTATCGCCGAATCAGGTTTAGTTATCCTGTATAACAACAAAAACAAACTATCGGTCCATCCATTTTCATTTCAGCTTGAATACAATTTATTTTATGTTTTAAATCTGAGCAAAGTGCTAATACCCAAAGTCCAGTATATAGTATAAGCATGCTTAGTGAATAAAGTATCGCTAGCAAGCACAAGGTGTCTATAAATTCTCGTGTTAAACAAGAAAATTAAATTAATATTAATATTTTAAGCACAAAGTTGCATATGAAATCAATATACCGTTATGTACTAGCTGGTATGTAAATGCATGCATGCCTTTCAAAGCAACTATTTTGTAGTCATCAAGAATGCATTTCATTTTTCCATCAAGTTTGCCTTCAACACCATCGCTCAGTGTCTTTCTCAGTGCATTTCTTGTCGCTGACTCTGCGAAGAAACTCGTTTTGCAGCCAAACAAACACACGGGAACGGTGCACGTACGTGCGAAGCACACATATGTGCTTGTGTGTGTGGGGAAGGCAATGGTGTGCGCATTGAAGCGCGGGTGTTTGGCCCGGGTGAAAAATGCATGAATTATGGGCGCGTTCATTCCCACATAATTGTGAGTTTTCGCGTCACTCACACAGACACCACACAACTGAATGTGCCTAACAATGACTGTTATGTGTTTGACTACAAGCTTTTATCTGCATATATGTATGTATATGTATGGGCGTGTGTGTGCATGTCTGTCTGCTGAATCATAAATTACGACTGCATTGGTTAATTTTGTGCAAATTACTTGTTTAACTGAGCATGAATGTTATATTAACCGTTTGGCTTGCCAAAAGAAAACGGTAAACATGCGTATGTGCAGATTAAAGCAACAAATTTCTAATGCTCATCAGTCAGCCAGCAGGCGTATGTACATAAATATGTGCTAACGTACTTATTGAGTAATAAACTGCACTGCCAAGCACCCACACACACAGCTTTGGAAAAAACAGACATATGTATACATGTAAATGTATAATTTATTATAATCCGCTCACGCTCAGCTTCCCGCCAACTCGCCCATTTACATGTGTAGTATTATATGTAATGAAACTTCCGAATTTTCAATTTGTGTTGATGCGCAACTCTACCCACAACTACAACAACAACAACAGCAACTAAACATGGCCAAAGCATGTTATGAAAAACAATTTAGCAGCAAAAATAAACAAAGCACAAAGCACATCAAAGAGATTATGTGTGCAATTAAAAAATAGAGATAACAAAAAACATCAAAAATAACAAAAAAAAGAAAGGTCGTGAATTTCGGTTACACCGAAGTTATAATACCCTTTACGGGTGTATTATTTCTGGCATGGATTATAAAAAAATTTGTATCTGGTTCATGTTGATCAGTTGTTTGGAAACTATATGCTAAAGGGTGATTGATTCCGAGGTTACCTACTTTTTTGAAAAAAAAAAAAAACACAGCAATAACATGCTAAAGAATACTCTTTGGCATTTATTTTTTAAATATTATCTCTTTCAAATGTTGGCCGTGGCTACGTCTCAGATAGTCCATCCATTGAGTTCAATTTTCGATGAGTCGTTCGCGCATTTCGACTGGTAACTGGCGAATGACACGCGTGATGTTTTCCTTCAAGGTTTGAATCGAAGCGGTATTGCCCATATAGACTTTTGACTTTACATATCCCCAGAAGAAAAAGTCTAACTGTGTGATATCACAAGATCTTGATGACCAATCGATCGGCTCAAAACGTAAAATTATTTGCTTACCCCAATAAATCCAATTGATGCAATTTGTGGGAAGTAGCGCCATGTTGTTGAAACCAAATGTCGCCGCGATCAATTTTAGGAAAGAAATAGTCGATTGTCATGGCGCGGTTACGTTCTGACCGGCATCATTTTTTAAGAAGTACGGATCGATGATTTCACTGGCCACAAACCACATCAAAAGAGTGTTTTTTAGATGAAATGGCAGCTCTTTTCAGGTTGCTCTTCGCTCCAAATGCGGTAATTTCGTTTGCTTACATACCCATTAAGCCAGAAATGGGTCTCAGCGCTGGACGAAATTTGTATGGAAACCGTCGGATCTTCTTGAACTTTTTAAGAGCTCTTAGAGCCAAGCAATGTCGCTTCAGTTCTTGCACAAGCTATATTTTGTAACCATTTAATTTAAGATTTCGACGTCAAAGGCGCCAAGTCGTTCCATATGTCAGTCCGAGTTATTGTAAACGGCGCCGATTCGACTCTCCACGGTCTTCGTTAACACGCTCAGTTAGGGCTGCTATATTTTCTCCACAGCTGCTATACTCGTATAATTATCCAATCATGAATTCTGGGTCTGAAGATGGGTGATGCTGTTACGAATAATACACTCAGTAGGCCAATTATGGTTGATTGAAGTGCGCGAAACACATTCTTTACAGAATATGAATTTTGGTTACAAAGTTGAACGATTTGTTAGCGTTTTTCAGGCGTAAATCTTTCTATGATGAAATGTCAAAAAAGTGAACAAAAATATCATCGCGCGTGACTATTGAAAAAGTACCCCTACTTAGATCACTGAATATAACATTCCGATCTGCACAATTTCTTCGAAGACTGCATTATCCCTTAGATAATAGTTCTTGCTAAATTTCATCAAGATACCTCGTCAAATGAATAACTACTCCGATCGTTCAGTTTGCAAGGCAGTGTATGTGCTTTAGTAGTCCGATATTGGTGACTCTAACAAACGAGTAGCTTCTTGGGGAGGAAAGAACGATAGCAAAATTTCAGAGCGATATCTAAAAAACTGAGGGATTAATTTTCGTATACACAGACATACAGATCGACATTGATAAATCGACTCAGCTCGTCGCGCTGATCATTTATATACAAACTTTTTTAGGGTCTCCGACTTTTCAGGGTTTCCTTTTTGGATAATATAAATTTCGCGCCCTTTTTGGGGTATAAAAACAACACTAATAATACAAAAAATAACAAAACTAATGAAAAAACAACAATTCAGCTAAAAAATATACGTCAATTAACGAGCGCTAAAAGGAAAATGTTTATGATTACAAATATTTGTTGTTGCAGTGAATGTGTTTTTTTTTGTTTTTTTTTTTTTCTATGTTTTGCTTTTAACCGCAATGTGCAGCTTATGAGCTCATACTCAAATATTATGATTGCACTTTGCAGTAGTTTACAAATCACCTTTTTTATTTGAGGGTTTTTCACACATTTTCATAGAGCGGGAATTTCCGTGGTAATAGTTTGATAGTTTAAAAGAAACAGCTTTATTCTGGCATGAAATTAAAATTTTGCAATAGAAATCAATGTGCAATTTGCATTTTTAAATGTGAAATTAAATTCGAATAAAAACGATACAATCAATTTTCTGTATATATTATACATATATAAACAGAAGCTTGTGTATATTTGAGATTAAATTTATTAATTTAAGTAAAAAACTTTTAAAATTTTACAAATATATTTGTTTCGGTAAAAATAAATGTTAAGTGGAAATTTTTTTTCAAAAGTTCACAAAGTAACGCATTTTGGTAAAAAATATTGCTTATAAGTAAATAAATTTGTGGAAGCAGACAACAAATTTATCTACTAA
The DNA here is from genome assembly GCA_037783105.1 of Bactrocera zonata. Taxonomy (NCBI): domain Eukaryota; kingdom Metazoa; phylum Arthropoda; class Insecta; order Diptera; family Tephritidae; genus Bactrocera; species Bactrocera zonata. Next base: position 1,962,280 of record JBAWJQ010002354.1, read on the forward strand.
TAAGCATTATTTTTTACCAAAATGAGTTACTTTGTGAACTTTTGGAAAATATTTCCACTTAACCCAAACAATATTTTGAATATACGTAAATTCTACTCTCCTAACCACGAATACTACACCGAATTTGCGCTCCTTTATATGGCCACTGTACTAAATGCCACAAGCCGCATCGCACTTCTTGGACGTTGGTGATGTCAACTTTTACTCTAACGAGGACATCAATCAGCTGACACCATCCCATTTAAAGGACCAGATATTCCAGGTGCAGGCTCTTAAATCGTAATGCTCAACACGTTTGCAGGGTCGTCACTAAAAGTGGTCATAATCTTTTCATTGTTGGGGTTTTTTTACTATTACATATGTAAAAAATTGTTTCTGGACGCTCAAAGAACTTTCCTCACTTGCGTGAACTTGTATACATGGCTTCATCCTCGAAATATACTAAGTGTGAATTAAACTAAGAGCTGCTCTCATAGGCATCCCTGCTGCAGTGCGAACTACACCTATAAAAGCACTTAAGGCAATTTTTCAAAAGTTTTCTAAAGGAGCTCCCCGTCAGTCTTATTTTTAGGCAACCGGACCACTGTAAAGTTTTTAGGCAGAAATGGTTTCTATTGAGGTAGCGGTAGACATACTGCTCCGCAATGTTAAGGGGTGTCTGTCCTCAGTGTTTGTCATCATTACAAATAGCAACAAGCTGCTTTTCCAACAGACTCGTTTGAGTGCCTGCTCATTGCGGAATAGCTGGCAACTGCAAAGCTGCCAAGCTACTCAGAGTTCCTTGCTCCGCCCACATTGTAATGGGACCGCCTTAGATCTCCATTGACGTTTTGAGTTCTAACTCTGGACCAGTGTATTTCATGTGCGTTTAGCAGGCGCTGGTCGACAACTCGCACCAGTGCGACTGCAAGATCATTTTGGCCTAGAGTGGGTATCAAGTCAAAGTTGGAAATATTCAGGTATTTTTTCTTCCGTCAGCCGACCTTTGCAAGACTTAATACCGCGAGCCAGGACACATAGCCGAAACTGACAACAGACGTATCAACAAATTTGTGGTAGGTTCAAAGCGCTTGGTCGATTTGTGAGGATCTTATGATCTATAATAAAGGAGTTGTGGCTATCCCAATGGTTAGATATAAAGAGTGGTGTCGGTCTCTTTAAAGAAAAAATGCGTCCTTAAATTTTTATCATGCAATTTTTATCGATTATTTCCTTAGATAGATAGATAATAATTGGAGTTTTGTACTGCGACTGCCTTCTATATCACATATGCTCACAACGGCCCAACACTCTGACCAATTCCAGGAGCTTGCTGGGCGCGCTCCCTATCCACGTAGATGAATCCAAGGGCCTTGACATTATTTCCTTCAGGATTGAGGAAAATAAATAAGTAGAGCCGGACATTTCCATATTGTTAGGATAGGTAAGGTAAATAGTGTGATTTTTCGTAAGGCTTTTTATAATACTCTAAAATGGGTAACTAATCTCTTAAGGGGGTATTCTAGTCTAGAAATCAAATTTTGGGCAGTTTTTTGAATTTTATTAAAAAAAAAAACCAAAAATATTTTTACTATTCATTTTTGTATGGCGTTTTTATTGATATCTTAAAAATACAGAAAAAAAAATTTACAAAAAAAATATTAAAAATTAAAATAATTAGAGGGGGGGCGAGACAGGTGTAAAAAAATGGCAAATCCTGGTGACATTGATCCTGACTCTCTTGGTGGTCTGAAAAAAAAAAAAAAATCAAAAGAAATTCTTAATCAATGGGGATGCTGTTATAGTCCCTACCTCAGAGAACACGAAAGTTTTTTTTTTTTTTTTTTTGAAAAATGGCGACTGCCTGAAAATAAAAATCATTTTTTACGCTTTTTTTTGAAATTTCTGAATTTTTTTAAAGTATTAAAAACAAAAATTTTGACACGAGGCTGGTAAGGAAGGATATAGGATTATATAAAGAAGTTTCACACAAAATTTCAAGTAAATTGGTTGTATAGTACTTGAGATAATGCCGGTACGGTGTGGAAAAAAGTAGTTTCGAGAAAAACGCGTTTAAAAAAGTGAGTCAAATTTCAGGCAGTCTAAGTCGGCCGAACCGGGCTAGGTACTGCGTCACTAAAGTAACTGTAGCTTTTAAAATAATTTTAATTTTTAAAATTCTTTGAAGGATATGTTCTCAAGGGTCTAAACTTTAAATATATGAAAAAAAATCGAATTCTTCAAAATTCTAGAGTAGAATACCCCCTTAACTATTGATTGTGAATTCTGGCAGCGTCAATATAAGATTGTGTTTGAGAAAACGTCACGGACAATTTTAAGTTAGTTTGATCAGCTCTTACTCAACTGGTCAACTGTTCATTACGCAGAGAATTAAAGCCGAACCTCTAATAACCTCTAAGAAAGTGGGTGATAAAGACCATGGAATATGCCATATTCAATTGTATGAAACTCCTGTCTACAACCACTAAAAATAATATTAATTTATTATTTGGCTTTGGGTACTATTATCTTAAACTAAAATCTCCATTAGAAAATGTACATTCTCCTCAATGGAATTGCGCCCTAAGTTATGAAAAGTACACAATCGGCTTCTACAGTTCATAAAACAAAATGGTGGACACTTTTAAGCGAACAAAGTAATGTTATTGGAAATTTATATCTAAACTACGCAACTCGATCGCAGCACATTATTGTTTTAACCGCCTGAGATGATTTCAAGTAACATTTCAAAAAATTCATTTTCATTTCAAATTTTTAGTTCATTCAATATATTGAAACAGCGAAAGTCCTTAAAGGCGAAGCGTTTTAATATGACTAAAGGCATACAAATATCTTAAAACATACATTGTTGGAATAATTTTGAAAAGCACTGTGTTAAGCATCGCACTACAGTAGAACAAAAACTAAAAACAGCTTACTTCCAATGTTTTTTCTTCATGAGCGCCTTGACTTATTAACCGCGCAAATTAAAGCATTTTTCATTGCTACAATTGTAGCTCGGCACGAGTTCAACGCTATTTTAAGTTGCCACAAATAAATCAAGGTGTGATGTGATTTTGCCAAATTTAGCATGCGCGCCTTTGTAGCTTCGACAATTGGCCAAAATTAAAATGCATTAATTAAAGCAAAAAAAAAAAAAAACAAAGAAAATTATCATAAAAAATTCGTGAGTCACTGACATTAATTTAATTATTTAATTTCTGCACAGACACAAATACACACCTTATAAGCACGCATACACGCACGCACGCGCAGTCGGTGTGGTCAAATGGAATAAGCGCAAAAAGCTCGAAGGTTAAGTGGCCTCTTTTATTTTATTTGCTTTTTTCTTATTCATGATTCTCTTGTTTTTCCAATTATAAACTGAATCAGTTGCATGCTGCTTACAGCAACTCAAATTTACCCTTCAACTATGAATAAACTGCTTAACTATGCAGCGGCATAAACGCCACACACACAAGTGCGTTTATAGTTTTGTGGCGAAACCCTTCTTCAGGCCAACACACAACTTTGCAGAAATGAAAATAAATATTAATAACAGACAGCAACAACAAACACCGCGGAATGCAGCGCAAAAACGTGTCTGCGCACTTATGCAGCGATGGAAAATATTTAAATTCACATTTTATACAACTTGTTTTGTTGTTGTTATATTACTTATAATTCACATTCACATCTTTTTGTGCTCGCCAACTAAACACAGCGGCGCGTGAGTGAGTGAGTGACTGTCAAACGCATCCACAAGGCGCAGCAGCACACATAACTTCACTTACATACATATGTACATACACACACATATATATATATAGTATATATATATATATATATATACATATATATACTATATGTATATATATACAGGTATATATTATACATAAATGAATGTGAATGCCGACGGCTTTGTTTATTCCGCAATCACTTGCACTTTCAGTCTTTCGCTGCAACAACAACAGCATTAATAAGCAAGAAAATACGTTAACTTGGGTTGTACCGCCACTATAATACCCTCCACACATAACATAAGTAAAGAACTTGTTTCCGCTCCTTCAGCTTGTATGGCAGCTATATGCTATAATAATCTTATCTTTGGAGAAGGCGAAGGCTTCTTACAAAATAATCTGTGCCAAATTTCGTGAATATAAAAGAATTTTCTTTAAAAAACCTTGATTTTTATCGGCCAATAGCTTCCAATATTTGTTACAGTGTCCCGAGTTGACAACATATTCGGAGATTATAGACTTGCTTTGGACATTAGGTTAGGTTAGGTTAGATAGCTGATTGAAGATCGCACTTGGACTGCTAAATGTTGTACTTTGTTAAGCCATAGAAAAGAAAAACTCCTGTGTTCAAACTTATAAATTAGCAATACGCTTAGTAGCCAATACAAATATCCACTCCCGTCAGCTCGGTGGGATGTTTGAAGGTATGCGCTCTCAAGTGTTTAAGTTGTGACTACCCAAACGTGGGAAAGTCAAGAAGGAAATGTTGAGTTGTTTCCACATCAACTTCTTCCATACTGCTTTTGCAGACGGTGTCTGGTAAAATTCCCAATCATACAGCATGGACGCCAATAGGGCAATGACCTGTTAAAAGCCCCACAACAAGGAACAAGCTTGCCTTACTGATGGTAAAGAGAACAATAGACTCCTGGGCAAGCTTCCGCGAAGTTCAACTATCTAGTAGTAGACCACAGGAGGTTACGGGAGGGTCAACTCGCTCCCATTCTGCCGTTAGCGGTGGTTAGGGTGCCTTTCTTTGCTAGCTCATCAGCTTTGCAATGTCCTGCGATTCCGCTATCGCTCAGTTCTCACACCAGTCTTATTACATAGATACTCGAAGCTATTGATAGCGAGTTTAGACACTCTATGGCCAAACCTAAACTCATTGTAAATGAGTTCAAGGCTATTATCGCCGATCTACTATCTCAGTGAATGGTCACTTCTCTGAAGGAGGCTGCACTCCGGAGCAGCCTTAATGGCTACGACTTCGGCTTGAAAGACACTGCAATAGTCAGGAAGTCAGAAGCTGGAGTTGATAGAGAGCTCCTGACAGTAAACCTTTCAACCAATCAACTTAAACCCCACGCTTTGACCCATCCCTAAAGAAGCTCACTACCCCTCTCCTCCAATATTTTCTTCCCACCCACAACTCCCTCTTCGGCATATGGACTGGGAAGGAGCCACTAGAGTTCGGTTTGTCGACTTCATGATCCAAATGATCCATTATGAAGTCAAAGTGTGTGAGGATTTTCAAGTGTTCAGAGACGTGATTTTTGAGGAACCCAGATTGTCTATCCCTTAGCAACTTTCGCTACGGGAACTATCTGCAAGAGGGCGTTAAGTGCCATAGTTGGAGTGGACCTTAGTGCACGACACATGCTGGTGAACGCCCCCCTTTGAACGCTCTCGAGTTTCTTTGCCAGTGTGGTCTTATCTGGAGGCCTCCAACACATAGAGATTCCATAGAGAATAACGGTCTACACTATGGTGTCATGGCTTACCTTTTGCCAATGGCTCCTATAAAGCAGTCTTTCTTCGGTATTTTTTGGACATTAATCTGTGTCGAATTTTTTGAAGATATCTTGTCAAATAAAAAGTTTTCCATATGAGGACTTGAATTTCATTATTAAGTTTATATGGCAACTCCTTTTTCTTCGGCTGCTAAGTACAAATGACGTGACAAACTCAATATGCCCTGTTGAGGGTATAAAACTGTCACGCTCGCTGGTTATATTTGCAGTTTGCTGCAAAAGGCTCGCGGCGACCGCTCAACATGTTGTATGTTGTTGTAGGCCTGCAAGTTGTTTTTGTACTTTATGTTTGCTATTTTTTCTCCCGACCACGAGTTGCCTCAAAAAGTTGAAGTTGTCTACCTTTGCAGCGTTTTTTCCACCGCAGAAATGTTAATACATAGTTGTAACAAAAACAAAAAAAAAATTACGACAATATGAAGCAAAACAACAAAAATAATAGCAACATCTACGGCAAAATATTTATTGTACAGGGAAAAGACTGCCCGAATGACAAACAGAAATAAAAGGCCATAAATATCAATACGATTGCGATTACGTTCGCGCCGCACACACACACGTGCACACAGCTACTACAACAACAGTGAATGGCTAACCGGCTGCAACTGAGTAATAACTCTGCCTGGGCTAAGGCACTCAGCATTCACCACTCGGCGCACAACTTGCGTTTTCCAATCCAATCGCTTGTCACCTGCCCTCACTCCCCTCCCACCCGCGCGCTGCAGAGTCTAACGTTACGGCCACGCTCCATTGCGTCGCGCAGCACTGCACTGCCCCATTTTCCTGCCGATATTCCATAATATCGAGTAATAACCAGTAACCAGTGTGCGATAACAACCATAACCGGAGTAAAGCGCTTGCCTGCTTCTTGCCTTTGGCTTTCGGCGCTGCCGCTGCCGCGCTCGCTCTTGTGTTGTGGCCACCAGCGCGCCGCTGTTGAACTCGTAAAAACAACTGCACATTGAAATGGGTTAATTTCGTGAGACTCTTTTGCTCCTTTTATTATTATATGTGCATAACAGTTTGTATGAGTAACTATACCAGTTATTGTTGTTGCTTTTTATCTTAGCGAAAGGGTGCTCTGGTGCTTTGCCATGCAGAGTGTTACCCAGCAAACATTTGATCGATCAGTTTGTATGGCGGTTATATGCTATAGAGGTTCGATATCGGCGATTCCGACAAAATTGCATGTCCCAAGGCAGAAAAGGATTTGAGCAAAGTTTTGGTTTAAATACAGACAAACAGTCGGGCAGAGAGGGCTACATCAACTCAGCTCGTTACGCTTATCTTTTATGAATATATTTTGTAGGGTATCCGGTCATTTTTAACATAAACATATATCAAGTGGATACTGTTTGTAAAGCTGGCACTTTTCAAGCAATATAAGCAGTCATGTATGGTAGTCCCATATATTGCGTAAGTCCTGGATTCTTTAACTATAAGATCATTTGGGCTTCATCACTACAGCTATTTGTAGTTCATCTCTTTTTTTATTGACCTAGACACCACTAACGAGGTTACAACAGCTTGCCACTCGTTCTTCCCTTTCGCTGTTTGGCGCCAATTGGAGATTCCAAGTGCAGCTAGATTCTTCTCCACCTGTACTCTCATATGGAATGGAGGTCTTCCTCTTCTTCTGCTTCCCCCCGACGGGTACGTCGAATGCTCTCAGAGCTGAAATGTGTTCATCCTTCCGGACGACATGATGTAGCCAGCGTAGCACTGCCTCTTAATTCGCTAAGCTATGTCAATGTCGTCGTATATTTCGTACAGCTCATCGTTCCATCGAATGCAGTATTCGCCGTTGCCAATACGCAAAAGACCATAAATCTTCCGCAGAACCTTTCTCTCGAAAACTCGTAACGTCGACTCATCAGCTACTGACATCGTCCATGCCTTTGCACCATATTTCAAGACGGTGATGATGAGTGGCTTGAAAAGTTTGGTCTTTGTTCGTCTAGAGAGGGCTTTATTTCGCAATTACCTACTCAGTCCGAAGTAGCATCTGAGGCAAGTCGTGAGTGCGACGACTGTTTGTTTGATGACAGGAGATATTCGTCTTGCGCTCGTTCACTACCGGACCCATTTGCTTCGCTTCCTTATGGATAAAGCAAAACTAACGGCGCAATTGATAAGACAAATGATGTCAAGAAGGTAATTGAAAAATCGTTGAATATTAAACAATTAAATTTTTTCGATTTCGGTGCAGGCTTAATGCAACATATGATAGCTCGAGACCATATTAAAACACCTCGTCCTCGATAGTGATAATTCTAAATGAGATTTCTAATTACTTTCGTGGAACTTTAGTTTTTTCCCCACTTCGGTTAGTTAACGAATATGACGCGACTCGACTCTAAAGCATAAACCTCATTCTAAGTATTGACTGTTAATTCGACATAATGAGTTAATTTGAGTTGCGGATTTGATTCCACATTACCTCAGAGGTGATAGCAGTTTTGTCACTCTTTAGATGCTTGACTTCGCATCATGCAACGTAATTCCATAGTTTTCGCTGGGTTTGACCCCCAAATAATGGCCGACGGTTAGTCAATGTCTTCCGTGTAAATTATGATATGTGACGTTCTTCGATGTCTCCTCAAGAGATCTACTTTCCGCCAGTTATAACCAGCTATCAAAATATTCCTTCAACGTATTACGCGAACTCTTTATGTTCCAGGTTTTGGTTCCAGTTCCCCAACAGAGCCTTAATTAAACTTTATATATATTTTATATCCAAAATGCTGACTGCATCCCAGCTGCTGCTGTTACATTGTTACACACCTACAAATTGTAGCTATTGCTGCCACATTTCAAGTATCTGCGTGGTAGCAGCAGCGGCAACGGCGGTAAAAATAGTTGACAACTAAATGAACGACTAACCGGTTTACCAGTTTACCACACTTGGCTGCCGTGGTGGCAACAAAGATGCGGGTGTGTGTGTGTCGATATATACACATGTGTGTATGTGTAGGTATACCGCAATATTGAAAATAGATTGCTATTGCCTGTTGTTGCCGTCTTTGGTCGCATAATGAGAAATAGAGTATTTGAAACAAGTTCCCGGTCTGTTTTACTCACTTCACTTTTCAGCGCACTTTCGCTGCGATTTTGCGCGCTCAATAAAGCTTTGCCTACGAACTGGTCCACGCACACACGGACATACATTACATGCGATTTACATCTCTATAGCACACACACAAATATATATATATATACACGTATGGATGGCAGAAAAATAAGTAAATTGTGCTGACTTGGCTCGAACCGCTTAAGCATCTTGGCAGTTTGCCTTGAGCTTTGCTTTGTTGCCATCTACATATAGTACATCAACGGCATACCTTTGGTATTTCAATCAGCAACAACATAAAAATAAGAAAAAATATATGAAAAAATAAGAAAAACCACCTTACAAAAAATGCATGCAAAAGCAACATATGTCTACGTACAGACACACACACATATGTATGTGTGTGGCTTTATTTATTTCTTGAGATTTGCGGCACATTCGCTGGCATATCGCATCAGCCAAGCGTTCGACCTCAGCGATTCGCATCGGTTCGGCTTATTGGCGCATTGTTCGATGTGCCTGATTACCTCTGGCGTGTCTGTCCGCTATATCGCCTGTTATATTCGCTGTTATTTGGGCTTGGCAAGCATCTGCCGCTCATTGCACTAAGCGGTGCATGTGCAGAAATCACCTTTTTTACGCCCAAGTACATTCGTATGCATGTGTATGTGTAGTGTGTATGTAATGTGGCTAGGTAACTGTATCGCGGCACATTTGCGCATGCGCGTCGCACTGTTGCTGGCACATACCGGTAGGTGGTCACTGCAGCGCTGTGGCAGAGCAAGTCGATTGTGATTTATTCGCGCACGTATGTACATACATATTTGCATCCCCAATATATTATTATAAATCGAAATTATCAACCGGGTAGGACATATATTCCACCTGAAGAGACCATATATTTCTAAATGATACATTGCACTGCTTTCGGCGGTAACTAATCTGGATGAATCTGTTAAGCTAAGTTAAGTTATGTTAAGTTAAGTTATGTTAAGTTAAGTGAAGTTAAGTTAAGTTATGTTAAGTTAAGTTAATTTATGTTATATTAAGTTAAGTTAAGTTAAGTTAAGTTACGTTAAGTTAAGTTAAGTTAAGTTATGTTAAGTTAAGTTAAGTTATGTTAAGTTAAGTTAAGTTAATTTATGTTATATGAAGTTATGTTAAGTTAAGTTAAGTTAAATTAAATTAAGTTAAGTTACGTTAAGTTAAGTTAAGTTATTTTAAGTTAAGTTAAGTTATGTTAAGTTGAGTTAAGTTAAGTTAAGTTAAGTTAAGTTAAGTTAAGTTCAGTTATGTCAAAATTAAATTAAGTTAAGTTAATTTAAAGTAGATAACATGTCAATTTATAGTTAGATTCCACTTCTTTTATCGACGTAATGTCTTTATAAGTTATATGAATAGAATAAGATGCTTATAACGTAAATATTTTCATATTAATTATTTTAAAATTATTATTAATTATTGAAATTAGCAATCAAGCATAATTTTTTATTATGTGAAAAACTCAGTTGGGTTTTCAAATGTTACAGACTTTGTCCGTCTTATTTTAAGCAACTCAATTCCTGTTAAATTACTTCTTTAAGTGAAGCTATTTAACTGGTATAAGCATATAATGTCTTTGACGAAGCCAAGCTATGTTAACATCCGTCTTAAGCGAAGGCCTCTTTTTAAAAATGTTCTTGCTCAAGTTGAATCTGATTAGTGCGAATGTGAATACAGCTTCCCAAATATAGCATCATATTTTGAAAACAATCTCAGATAACTTTGATTTCCACCCCTAAAAGTAGTGCTGACCTATCAAGAGCTCAGTATTTTCTTCTTTCCTATTTCGCCTATGAAAATTGGAAGTTAGGATAAATCTGGTCTGTAAAATAGTATCAGATTCTTTGTTTAATATCTCCTTTTATATATCAGTCTGGCAGGAGTCTTCGCATGACTTCCAAGTTTAGCAAAGTTATATCGAATCTAGAAGTCTTCACAATATATGGAAGTTGGAATAAAAAAAACTTTATAATTGATTCTTAAAGTTAGTCAACGTAATTTAATTCATGACATAGAACGCCATTTTCATTTCTGACATCTGAGTACAGCATTAAAAGACTCCCTAAACTCTGAACCCAGCTTGGAACCCTGCTGATGGTCTCTAGATAAAGAAACCACAAAGAGATTGATTATCCTTAAAGTCATCAGCAAAACACTTGAATCAACTTGACGGGTTTAGAACTGAAGCGTTCGGTTTTTCATTGAAATCATCAATGAAAAATGCTTCTGAATCACTAAAGTATTGCTAGAAACAGAAAACTCTTCAGAGTACCAATATGTTCACATGTTTTGTATGAAGGGTCCAATCGAAATGAAATACCTTATGAGCCATAAATAATGAATTTAATAAAGAAAAAAATATATATTTCTTTAGGAACTTGTAAAAAGAAGCCATTTTATCATTGTCCCTCGAAATTAATAGCAACACTTAATTTCCTGCTGGGTTACCGTCGTACACCTTCACTTTCTGTTGTTAATAACTCGTATTCTCTTATGCAAAGCTATAATGAAATGGCAACCAGTCATGCGACAGACGACTTACGGCATTCTTTAGTCGCATTAACCAATAATAATTACAGTTTGATGTACAAGCCTGCATACATACTGACATACATACATAAAAAAATACAAGTATTATTATGGTCCAACCGGTTTACCCATTTGCCCCATCACTTATTGGCACTTATTTTACCATCACCAGCGTCGTCGCCATTACTTCGGCTAATTTATTCGTCCTTCTACGCGATTATGCAAATTTGCACATTTTGTATGCCGTCTGGCCAAGTGAAATATTTAATTACAGCCATTTCCTTTGTCCTTGCAGTCAATTAATATGCTGTCTGGCGCTGCTGGCCAAGGCGCAGAACTCCATCGAACAGCTGCCGGGCGAAATACAATTCGAAACTTCACACAAGCGACCGGACGAAAATGACTTCCAGACATCACATAAAATACCAAGACATTCTTTCTTGCCAGAAACAGATTTGGACTTACTGCAGGGCACCATGAATTTATTGCCGACCAAGGAACGCCCCGAATTGAATCCTGTTTTGAGTGCGCTCATCAATGAGGATGTAATGAAGAGCATCGAGGCTAAACGTGCCATTGAGGAAGAGGAGTTGGAACAGATTAAAGCCGAAATCGATGCGGAACGCAAGCAAAAGGAAGAAGAGGAACGTAGAGTAGCCGAGACCAGAAATGCGGTATTGACTACAGCGGCGCCGATAAGTAAAGCCGAACTCGATGATTCCAATATCGGCCTTGTCGATCAGGATTTTAACTTTGTAGCTGCCGGTACGGATAATAAGAAGTCACGCATTGAAATCAAAAAGGGACCTAATGGACAAGACTATGAATACGAATATGTCTACTATTATGAAGATGAAGAAGATGCCAAGCCATCGGAAGCGCCAGCTAAGGCTGACTCAAGTGAACGCGGCAAATCACGTTACAGCAACATTGAACGCACCACAGCGGCGCCAGCTAGCAACAGTCTGGTCAGCAACAAGGCCAAGGGACGTTCATCGAGCTTAAGCGACAGCAGTGCTGATGATGTTGAAGCCGAACGTCTGCCAGCCAATACACGTTTCCCTAGCCGTGGCAAGAATGTGGATGCACAGCCAACGCCCGCTATAGATTCGCTTGAAAACGCCGCCGAGAAGAAGAAGATCAGCGTTAAACGACCCAGCTTGGAACTGGTTGATAGCGCAACCTTCAACACGGACGAGAAACAGGTGAAGGGCATCCGTAATAGCGATACTGAAACGAAATCGGCAATCGCCATTGAACAAGAGCAAGCAGCTGCCGCAGCGGCGGCTGAAAAGAAAGAGGCCGAAGAGAAGAAACGCCGTCAGCCAACTATTGGCAGTGATGAAGAGAATGTGACCGTTAAAGATGTAGCAGATGAGGAAGTGGAACAGACCACCTTGTCTATGGAGAAGGCCGCATTAGACTTATATGCGATTTTACAGAACGAGAACTTCAACATGGATATGACGACCGATGCTGATACTGAGGTGACCACTGTGTTGCCAGATACCACAAATCCCGATGACGAAGGTCTGACCACAATTGTGGATGAGGCGCCTAGCTCAACCACCTCTACTACTACAACAACTACCACAGAGGCAACTACAACGACAACAACGACTACAACAACCACAGCGGCGCCTTCATTGTTTGGTGGTAAGCGACCCGGCTTGAACTCAGCCCGTCCTAATCGTTTCAAGCTGAACAAAGGTGGCAAGAGCGAAGCAAGCACAACAACGACAACAGAAGCGCCCGCGTCGGAGGCACCGAAAACGGGCAAGAGTAAGTGTTGCACTTTCAATGGAATTCAAAAATGGTTTTCACAAAAATAAACTCTTTTGTTATTACAGATCGTTTCTCACGTCCTTCGATTGGCGGTCGTGCACGTCCGGGCGCACGCACCACCACCGCAGCACCGGCGCCAGCAGCCGAAGAGGAGGAAGAAGTAGCAGCACCCAAAGAAGTGAAGCCTGTGAGCTCTGGTTTTGGACGTGGCCGTCGTAAGTTCATACATAATTGTTGCCTATTAACAGAAATTTCTATTAACTCACCACATATATTTCCAATGCAGCACGCAATCGTTTCAATTTACGCAGCACAACAACCACCGAAAAACCGGCCGGCGCTGACGCTGAGGAGGCAAACGAGGAAGCATCCGTTTCTAGCACGACAGCACGCACGGTGCGTGGTGGACGTCCACAATTGAGCCTGCGTGGTCGCAGCCGCACCACCACAGCCAAACCTGCCGCCGAAGAGGAGCACAAGGATGAGGAGACAGCCGCCAGCGCCGCCGAAGAGAAACCAGCACCGGCACCAGCGAAACCTGCATCACGTTTCGCACGACCAGGTGGCAATCGTTTGTTGCCACGCGGCAAGCTAGCACGCACCACTGAAGCACCAGCAGCTGATGACTCAGCCGCGGATAGTAGTCATCACAATGACGTCAAGGGTGATGAAAATGGCGAGGAGGGCGCTGAGAAGGCGGCCGAGGCGGAAGCAAAGCCCGCAGCACATCATGGACTGAATCGTCTGAAGACGCGTCCACAATTGCATAAGACTGAGAACGCCAAACCAAAGGCGGCACCAGCGCCAGTGGCGCCACGCAAAGTCAATCCACTGTTGGCCAAGCGACGTCTGCAGCTCGGACACTCCACCACGGGTGAGTCTTGGTATTATTAAGTTCACTGGTACAAATTAGAGTTTGTGGTCATGAAGTTGAGACCTCTAATACATCTTATAAGCAATCCCATATATTGGTATAACCTATGATACCACTATAAACCTCTAATTACCATAGCCAGAAACACAAAATTCTCTCAGAGAGCCCGGTACCCACAAGTGGCCCCGTTGTAAACTTTGAAAATGGCTGTTCTTCGCCTCTTTTGCTTGAAATTCCATATCGTCTGAACTACACAACTCACTCGGAAAAAATTTATTTTATTATGTTCGAATAATAATATTGTTGTATGTGTAGTTTGAAGATGGCTAAAATCTGAAGACAACAAGAGCTTCCCACTAAATGCCTTTTTTGGAATCCAATCTCTTCCTTGACTTTATAGCAAAAAATCAAATATCAGCAAATGTTAGGTAAGGTGAAGTTAGGCAATAAGCCAAGAATAGTCCAGTTTTGGTCAAAGAGAAGTAGTCATCCCTTAGGACGCCTGGGCTTGGCGCGAATTTTTACATACTCTACGGCTTCATTATCGATCCTTCTCTAGTGTGTCATACCGTGGGGATCCTAGATTCTTACAGCGTAGTCTGCGCATTGCGGGACAAGTGCACAAGAGGAGTATCTCTGTTTCCCCGAAGCCGTGCTCTAAACATTTCCTTCAGTCTTCTCGATCTATCAGCTCCATTCCAGTTAGTATTCCAACCATGGGTTTCTCAATGTTGATCATGTTTTCGGGTGTTAGCCGTACTCCATTCTTGGCAATCCCGTCGACCATTTCATTGCTTGCTTCTGGCAGCACTTTCCACTGCTGTCTGGCTTCCCAAGACATTTCTAGCCGATATGCGATACGAGGTTACTGCCTTGATTGCTGCTTGGCTGCCTACATATGTAGATGTTGACACTGGAATTGCCTACAGGTGCATTAGAGCCCAGCTCCGCGGTTTCGCAATAGAAAACACCTCAGCTTGAAATATATACTGCAGTGATCCGGCAATTTAAAATGTTGGCTTATGCTTATCGGTGCAGTTTATCCCCGCACTAATTCCATCCTCCATTTACGAGCCATCAATATAGATCATCTTTTCCCATGTTTATTTTTAACCTTCCTTCCCGGTTGAAAAGTGGGGTCATGTTGCCGGTGTTTGCCCAACCGCCATTATACATACAAATTCTCCTGTAGCCAGCAGTCGTCCAGCCGATTTTTCTGCGCAATTTTTAACGAAGACGTCTAAAGGTGGCAGGTTTAGTACAAATATCAGCAAATGTATTGAAACAAAACATGACTACGAAAATGCTCTTTGAAAAATTGATCCAAAACGGTTCCTGACTTTGTATATTGTAGGGTAAGTGGAATCGGTTGGGTGCTGAAAATAAGTGTGTTCGGTCCGTTTTCATCCCTACCTATTATGCCTTCGATTGTCTTTAAACCATACACAACAAATTTTTAAATTCATTTCGACTTTAATTTCCATTGTATTGACCAATTGCATATCTTTCTCCTCACCCCACCCACCGTAGAAGCGCCCGCTGAAGAGGACAACGCCACCGCTGCCGAAGAATCGAAAACGGAAGAGGAAAGTGCACCAGCAGCCGCTTCCGCCGATGCGCCTGCCGCCGAAAATGCTGACAGCGCCAAGGATGAAGCCGCCGATGAAGCCGAAACGACAACAAAACAACAAGCACGCGGCTTGGGACTACTAACACAAAGAAGGCGTCTGCCGTTGCGCAAACCCGGCACCATACTGTAAAAGCTGTGAGCGTCCGTATGTGATGAAATAAATCCCGATGTGTGTGAGCGATAACCATAAGAAAGAGCATTAATAACGGAGGGTAGGAAGCAAAAGCGGGACACAACTGTTAACCTCACTGCAATTAGATGCTCCACGCTTGGATTGATTTAAGACAAAAACAAAAATGAAAAAAAAAAAATTGAAACAAGAAAAATGAAGACAAGAAAAATCATCGGAAAAGATTTTAATTTGTATGATTTAATACTTTAATTATTTGTTGTTTGTAGTTTGACTTGAAGACAAAAGCAAGAATACTCGTTAGAAAACCTATTTGGCTTTATTTCGGCCACAGTCGATTTTTATTAATTATTTTAATATAACATATATATATATATATATTCTTTTTTGTTTTGTAAATGCCCACTCGCTTCGCGGCTTAAGCTGACAGCGAGCTGTAAGCCCCCTTTTTAGTACTCCACTGCCAGTGTTGAGTGTAGTATCTACATATGTACGCGTAGTTTAAGTGTGTGCCTTTTATTGTATAATTTTGTAAGCATTTATAATTACATACATATAAACAAACAAACATACATACATACATGACGAAATGTATACACAAAACGAAAGCGAAGAAAATTTCCAAATTATTCGATTATTTTTATTATGATTTTTGAGTAAAGTTATAATTTTTATATTACATATGACACACATAAACGCCAAACATACACACACATACATGTACACTTACATATTCACACACGCCAACACAAGTAATGTAGTTATGTACGATTTTAATGTACTGTACAAGTACTATTTGCCCAATAATGTGTGAAGTTAAATTGAAAATTTGTAAGAGAGAAAGACAAATAAAAGAAAATTTATCTTAAAATATAAATACTGCACGAGCTATAAACTTTGCCGCGAAGACAAAGCCTACATTCAGGCGTCAGTCGGCGCTGCATTGCTGCATGCGGCGTGGTGCTTCGCAGTTATCTCACGGTCATAACACACACAGGCAAATGGCGCACCAAACACTTTGAATAGCACGAGTGTGCATGTGTGCGTGCGAGTGTGAGTGACTGCATGTGTGCAAAGCTCATTGAGGCTAGCTCATAAACTGTGTTTACAGCTTCGTTATTCCACTCGTAAAAATCATGAGCAATAACAGTTTTTTTATTACATGAGTGTGTGTGTATGTATGTGTCCTCATAGACATAAGTATAAACATATGTGTACGTATGAATGCATATATATGTGTGTGCCTGTTGGTTATTCTGCTGCGGTTGTTATGGTTAGTTTGTTGTTGTCGTTGTAGGCTGGCAACTTGGCTGGTGTGTCGTTTGTTTTGTCTTCACCTCGTTACGTTTCGTTTGGTTTCGTCTTTTAATGGTCTAGTGCCAAGGAAATGTCACAAAATTACCTGAATGCCTGCGGTAATGTGAATAGAATCACATTTCCAAGTCGCTGCATTCGAACTTTGACTTACTTGCGGCCTGCGGCGTGGCGTACTGAAGCATGCAAGGGTAAATGGCCACAACTGTACAAACATATGAACAGCGAGATGTAAAAATGTGCTTCAAATCTTTTGCAATTTTTGGTTGTCCTCTTCGAAATTTCTTTATGATTGGCCAAGATAGACAAGTTCGCAGTTATACTGTTATCCGAATACTTTTCGGTTGGTTGAGGAAAAAGCTCCCGTTATCGTCATTTAGTTTTAAATATATCTTGAAAATTCAAAAACAAAACTCGCAATTAAAAACTAAAAAGGTACAAGTAAGGTAAGAGCTAAGTTCGGGTATAACCCAGCATTTCATACTCTTGCAACTTTCACGTATTAAAGCCAGGGAAGTACCTTCAGGTACATAAGGCTTGTTGGTTTTTTGGAGTCTGCGGGAGCTTTCACCCGATTTTATTCCTTCTAATCACAAATATGCACCGTTATAACAAAAACACTTTCTCTCAATTTTATTAAGATAATTCAGATGTTGGCCGATAAATGCGGCATAATCACCCAGAATCTTTATATTAGGTATATGGGGGCTAAGGGAAATATTGACCCGATTCAATCCATTTCAATGACAATAATCGATAATGTATCACTTTCTATCGATAAAAATCGATATTTTATTTTCAAAATTGATAACATTTCTTTATCGATAACAATACTCGATAATTTGTAGTTTTTTACTTTAAAATTTTTTAAATTATTTATTTTTAGAAAACAATTTTATCGATATTATACCAACTTCTTCATGTCGATATCAATACCCTTTGTTATTAAATTTCAAACTTGAAAAACAATGACCATGCAAACCTTTAATAAAAATGGAATAACTGTGAATTGAAAAACATTATTATCTTTCAGTAGACCATTCTATTCATGCGCAAAACTGTGTCATTAAAAGCAAGAGATAATTTCCAATGAGAAATGTATTATTGCTAAAAATTCCATTCATCATTCAAATTATTTGAAATTTTGCCAATTCATCGATAACAATTTTTAATTTATTGAAATTATTTGGGTTTTTGACAATTTATCGATAACATTACATTTTTTGATTTGATAATATGTCAATATCGATAACATGTTTTGATACATTGAAAATATTTTTTATTTTTACCAATTTATCGATAAAACTTTTGGATACATTAAAAGTATTTGGATATTTGCAAATTTATCGATAACAATAAAAATATTTAGATTTTTGTCACTTCATCTATATCAATAAAACGTATCGATAACACTAAAATTATTACGATTTTGGAATTTTTATCGTTAACAATTTTTAATGAATTGAAATTATTTGGATTTTTGCCATTTTATTGATAATATTAAAATTATTTGGATCTTTTCCACTCTTTCGATATCATTAAAATTTATCGATAACATTAAAATTATTCGCGTTGTTGAAAATTTATCGAAATCAACTTTTGGTACCAAATAATTTAAAACTGTCAACTTAACGATAACATTAAAATTACTAGGATTTTTGGCAATTTATCAATAAATCTTGTTGATACATTCAATGCATTTAATTTTTTTTATTTTTATCTAATTTTTCGATAATATTAAATCATTTGGAATTTTGTCACTCCCTCAATGTGATAAAAATTTAGCGATAACATTAAAAATAATATTGGTTTTTGAATATTTATCGATTACAATTTTTGATGCATTGAAATTATTTGAATTTTTGCCAACTTATCGGTAACATTTAAATTATTGGCTCTTTGCCACTTCATCGATTTTATTCAAGTTTATCGATAACATTAAAATTATTTGGATTTTTGCAATTTATCAAAAACAATTGTTGATAAATATGCGATATTTTTACGATTGAAAAGTCAATACTTTCCGATTTTTTTGCTATCAAATAAATGAAAATTATTTCCAAAAAATATCTAACTGTTTTCAAAATTCTATTTATTTAATCGTCGAATCTTAAATCCGAAAATAACGTTATGAACACAGAATAGAAGACATCGATCTAATATATTGGAAAAAGTAGAGATCTGAATTGACAGGGCCTCATCATGAGTTACTGGTGCAATTTATAATAAATAGAGGTGTGTTTAAGATTTAAGTATAAATATATGAAGCCTCTACTAAACGAAATTTGGAACCAGTTACGTATGGTATAACCAGTTAAGAAATCTTCTGTGAAGTATTCTATACTCGTATAATAAGTTAACGTTGCATATTGTCCACAGATCACGTTTTACTAATACAAAATACAAAATTTAATCCAAAGCATAATTGTATTAATGCCGCATACTTTCGTTACACACTGTACTGGTACTGAAGTACGACTGCTTATTATTTGTTTATGGCCTTGGCAGGGCTCGCCCCTGGAAATGCGCCGCCACCGCAATGACAATGGGCGCATGTGGCCTAAATGCACTGAGGTATGTTTGCACTATTGTTTGCAACTAACTGAGTTGCAAGGACGTGGTTAGAATTTAGAAGAAAAAGGATTATAGGATGCACGCCGCATGTGGCTTATTTGTGGGTAACAACAACAACTTATGTATGCACTCGCATTATGTACGAGCTCAAACGTTGCACTCACTTCCAACTCGTACATTCTTATATTCATGCATACATGCCGATTGTGTGTGTTGAATATGTATACCGTTATGCGAATATGATGATGATTTGCTCATTAAGTACTCACTAACACATATACAAATTAGTTGCGTTCTCAAGCAACTGGCTGCTGAGTACCCAAGCAAGGAGTAATTTGATAATCACGATTTACCTACAATGCCGGCATTGTAATCCAATCCAATCGTGTTACTCATATTCTGCGTGTTGTAAATTAGGAAAGTTGTGCACGCAGGCGGTAAGGAAAGCTGAGCAATTAGAACTCCAACATTATGGAGGTAATGAGAACTCTTTCCACATGTGGTCATAACCTAAATTAGTAAGATTTAAATTTCGATTGAATCTATGTTAATAGGGAGTTGCATTAGCTTAATTTCTGGTACCATCTGATCAAACTAAACTCAAACTCGGGCTGGTCCACCTAAACCGTTTATATTCGTGTGAAGTTTGATCTCTATAAGTCAATTAGTGTGTGTGAGTCAGGTGTTTGTTTACGACACGAAAGGGTTATTCGCCCATTTCTAAGATGGAGACAATAACTGAGCAACCGGTTTGCTTGAGATTTTCTGTTGCCAATGGAATCACGGCTACGGAATCGTTGAATATGCTGCTGAATTATTTTAAGGAATCTACTTTACCTCAATCACAAATATTCGGGTAAAGACATTGAAAAGGAGTCACATGCGAATCGTTCAACTACCACCTGATGACAGCAACTTTGACTACAGTCAAAGAAGTAGTGCTTTAAAATTGAGACGTTGGCATCACATAGATAACGGTAGATCCTAACATGTCTAATGTATCCAGTCAACCCTTTTGGTTAATGTTTCAGATATGAAGCGCGTATCAAAACAACTGAATCTTTTAAAAAAATGGCTTTTGCTAAAACTCTTCATTTCATTTAATGAGCGAATTATCAGACATCATCAAATATTTCAGAAGGAAAGAGACTTAAGCTAAATTTGAGATATCTTAATGAAGCTTGGTGTGCAGATTCCTTGGTACAAAAAAAATTTCGAGTTCTTAGATGCCCACAAATCGCGCAATAAATCCTAAACTAAATGCTTAAAGACGTAAAATTTGCCGCCTGGATGGTATGACAAATCTTTATAGGGCCGGGGGTAAAAATTGGACGATGGGCGTGGCTCACTTTTTGGTGAAATCCCATATTTCGGTACCCCACTGACCGATTTCGACAAAATTTGGTTGTGGCATTATCTTCACATGTCACGTTGTGAAAATGAGCGAAATTCGACTTGATTCTTTTACTTTCCAGTACACAAATCAAGAAACAATTAATATAACGGGATAAAACTTTGCAAGAATAATGCCTTTAGCGTATGCCAAATATCGGTCATTGAGTGAGATATATAATTGAAATTCAAAGATAGTACTTCTCTTATAATGGTATATCTATATGTTACTCTAGAATTTTGAAAAATCGATTTTTTTTCATATATTTAAAGTTTAGACTTTTAGAAATATGACCTTGGAAGAATTTTTAAAAATTCGACTTATTTTCGGAGATGACGTCCGTGTTCACTAGAATTGTCTCCTAAATTTTAAACGCATTTTTCTCGAAACTACTTTTTTTTATAAAATCCTAAATATTGTTCCTGCCAGCATACCATTTTTGTTTTTAATATTTAAAAAAAAAATTTAGGAATTTCAAAAAAAGCGTAAAAAATTAATTTTATTTTCAGGCAGTTGCCATCTTTCGTGTTCCCGGACTATAACAGCATCCTTACTGATTAAGAATTTCTTTTGATTTTTTTTTTTTCAGACTACCAGGAGAGTGAGGATCAATATCACCAGGATGCGCCATTTTTTTTTACACCTGTCTCTCCCCCCTCTAATTATTTTAATTTTTAATATTTTTTTGTAAAATTTTTTTTCTGTATTCTTAAAATATCAATAAAAAAACACCATAAAAAAATGGATAGTAAAAATATTTTTGGTTTTTTTTTTTTAAATAAAATTCAAAAAACTGCCCAAAATTTGATTTCTAGAGTAGAATACCCCTTTTAAAATGAATGTTGATTTGGACCAATACTTTCCTTAGCCCCTATATACTCAATATAAATATAATCGAACTTCCGGTTGACTTTGTACCGCTTTTATCGGCCAATATAAGAGTTATCTCAATGAAAGTGGCCTAGCGTATTTTACTGATAACAGTGTATCTTTGTGCCTAAAAAAATAAATTTGAGCGAAAATTTGACTTACATCCCATATAGTTAATTAATATCAAGAATTTTCGAACATCCTGTTGACTTTACTCTATATGATTGTTTTTTAGTATGCAACATGTTAATAGTATGAGGTATTGGGAAAAATATATAAAATCTGGTTGATGCTACCCCAACTGCTATATACTACCTATAATGATTTTCGTTTCTCTAACAACCGTATGTGTCTGTCAGTATAGTATACGTATACATAAAATTGCTTGGATCTTGATCCTCAGTTGACGATTTACATTTTAAAGTATTTCCCTGACTTAGATTCCTGCAAATAACAAGAGTATAAAATGTTCGGTTACACCAGAACTTAGCCCTTCCTTATTTATAATTTTTTATTTTCGTATTTGGGATTATAATATCAAAAAATAATAATTCAACCCTGGACTTATATAAAGTTGCATGTACTCGTACTATCATCAAGAGAAGCTGCAGAGCTTGCTGTTTTAATTAAAATTGCGCAAGGCTAGTGAATTATAATTGCTGTTATCCCTGCCATGGATTTTATAGGAAGCACTGTTGAAAATACATATTTGGCAACATTGCTCAAATTTTTTACAGAAATCATTAAATTTGAATATCAGATAAATGAAAAACCATGATGTTTATGTTTCATATACTTAATTGAATTAATTTGAATGAAATTACAAAATCTTAAAATTTAAAAGCAACAAAAATTGCTGTCATTGCAGCCACGAGCTGTTCAAATCAAGTCATTCCTATTGGCATAAGCTCTACTACTGTATATAAATTTGTAAGAATTTTGCGTTTATCTGCAATTATTCCAATTATAAATATTAGGTTAATATTAGTTTTGGTAAATTGTTCAGTTAGAAACGTTCATAAATATCTAAAGAAAGAAAAATGCATATCTTAATTAAAGAAATTCAATATATGCACACTCAAATACTCTCAAAGTTATTTAGGCAATTGCTCTTGGACAGTTTTCTGATTTTGACATTTCTGCTCACTCTAATCAGGGTGGCTAATAATTGATTATAAGCATAAATTGTCGACAAACAACTCAACTGCTTGCGATAGATAGTCCACATTCAGTCGTAATGTATAGGGTGATCCAAGTAGATGTACTTTTTTCAATGGCCATTTTTTTACCATTATTATTAATATGAATAATATTTGACCGAACAGACCACGTCCAGCACGCAGTGAAGGAAATATGGCAGCCAAAGCTGAGAGTGTACACGAAGACCGTCGCGAGTCGATTCGGCAGTTTCCAGTCGAAATGGTCGAACGAATCATCGAAAATTGGACTCAACGGATTGACCATCTGAGACGTAGCCGCGGCCAACGTATGAAAGTGTTAAGGGGGTATTCTAGTCTAGAAATTAAAAAAAATCGATTTTTTTATATTTTCAAACTTTAACTATTCAAGAATATGTGTACAAGAGGATTTTTCAAAATTCAAATTATTTCCGGAGATATAGGCATTTCTATGACCCGGCATCCAAACTGGTTCGGCCGCAACGCGAAACTTTAAACGCGTTTTTCTCAAAATTGACTTTTTCGGAACGATACCCACGATTTCTCAGGTTCTACTGGACCAATTTACTTGAAGTTTTTATAGAGCTTTCTTTATAGGCTTGTCTATGGTTGGAGCTAGCCCCATCCCCAAATTTTCATTTTTATTATTTTTAAAAAACTCGAAATTGTCAGAAAAAGTGATAAAAAAAAAAACTTTTTTTTCAGGCAGTCGCCGTTTTGTGAAAAAATTTTTTCCCACTTTTCCGTAGCTCCGGCCATTACGACATTATTTTAGATTAATACTCTTTTTTTTCTTTTTGGTTTCAGATAACTAGGAGGGTTGAAATCATGGGTATGGTCACGTAGAAATTTTTAGAGACCCCCCACTTCGTCAGCTCATAATTTTTGAAATTTTTTACTTTTTTTAGGTTTTAATTTTTTTATTAATTTACAAATAACTAGTAAAAAATGGATAGTAAAAATATTAATTGCCTTTTTTTTACGACACTTTAAAAATTACCTGAAATTCATGCTTCTAGACTAGAATACCCCCTTAATCTTCAAAAATTAAATGTCGGAGAATGTTTTTTCGAATGATAATAAGCATTTCCCATTAAATTTAAAGTTTCTGCGTTTTTTCTTTAAAAAAGTAGGGAACCTGAAAATGGATACAAAAAGCTATGAATGTAAGGAAAATATTTTCTAATAGCGTTAAGGATCTGAATATTTTCCAATTATATCGATCGACTTGAAATTTTTAACCGAGCTTCTTAGATATATTAATAGCGGAATCGAAGGAATAAAGTGTTTGGTTTTTAAACCATTCTCAACATTAGCTTTCGGCAAAATTTGGAGTTAAGAAAAACCAACATTTATAACAATGAATCGTAAGTGTTCTTTTTTGTATTAATTTATTAAATAAAATTACTCTTAAAGAACTTTCAAGAAACCCTTTTTTCCAATTTGCAAGTGGATATAACTCCAAAAAAAAAAAAAAAAAACTGCAGAAGAGAAGAGGTTTAAAAACTACATGCAAATGTATTTGCTCCTAAGAAAGCTCATAGATGCTATAGAATGCATGTGAACCAATAAAGGCGTTAAGCAGCAGCTTAGGTATTCTCGAATTTCTATTGACAAGGAAACTGCTTTGCAAATTTCAGCTATCTGTGTTCCCTTCGTTCCTTCGTTCCCTTTCTTCGTTTTTGATATTTTTTAAAAGTATGAAAAAATTCAGTCAAATCCAAATGCAATCAAACTATTGACTTAATCCGGAATGACTTTTATACAGTTATTTTCGTACAGACCGCTAATAAAGATGTATATAAAATTATACATTACATGGAACTCACTTTGCCAATTCCACTTAGCTCTCAATTATTACTTCGGCTCAGCACGAATGAAAGTAAATGCAAAATGCAGAAGACTTGTCCATTGACAAACTGAAACGATTTCAGGTATCCAATACAATAATGTACAGATTATTTGTAATGTCACCATGTCTTTAACGGTATTGCTTTTGTTTATCTTACTCAAAACTGATAATCTGCTTGTTATAAACTGGCCGATGTTATTGTAAAAGAACGATTAATTCCATACAATTTAAATGCAAGATAAATTTTGTGTTAGTTGTCAGACGGAGCTTTGAAAGTTTTCCATTGCAACTGCACAAAGTGTTGGCACTAATACACTCACAGATATGCAGAAATGCGAAAATGCTTAATTAACAAATATCAAATTAATCAACCGAAAATGCACAATGTTTTGAGCTGAAACTACAGAAATGTTAATTTATTGGCAATGAAAGCTTGCTTATGCTCCGAAACCGTATTGAAATTTAAATTAACTGCGACAAAGCTAATTTATGGTTTCTGGGTGTGGGCAGCAAAAAGACTTTGCTATTGAGATACGAAATTAAGTTCAATGTACAATTATTTGAATAATTTGTTGGAATGTGAAATTCAAGAACAGAATTGCATAATCTACACGAAATTACGAGGAAAACATATAAATATTTTTGTTTATTTTTATTGACTACAAAAGGATTATTTCGCTACTTCTTCTGATTACGCTGAGTTTCATGAAAATGTTTACACTTCAGTTGAGCTCTTGAAATAATAGGTTTAGTAAATGGTATGGACAAACATTTCGACCCCAGCCAATTGCTATAGAAAAGAACACACTCTAATTTATCTTGGATGGAAATGCTGTTACTAAAGGCGTTAGGTCAGTTTGGAATTCTAAAAAGCCCTAACATCACATTCTCTGCTGGGGGTAAGAAAAAAAGAACAAAAAGTTTCGAATTTATTCTTTCTGTCCTCAATAAACATATACACATTTGCACATCTGAAAAGCAAAATTAAAAAATACGGTTTCGCGATAATCGCGTTTAAGTTTCTAGGCTTTTATACCCAAAAACCTCGACACTTTAGAGAATTGGATTAAATGGGTGTTCCTCAGCCTACAAAGAATCTTCTTCATTATTGTCGTAGGCTGAGTTTACAAACGCGCCGGTTGTTTTTCTTTTTCACTGTCTCGCGCCAATTGGAGATTCCAAGTGAGGCAAGGTCCTTCTCCACCTGGCATTTCCAACGGAGTGAAGGTTTTTTTCTTCCTCTGCTTCCCCCGGCGGCTACTGCGTCTCGCAGAGTTGGATCGTTTTCATCCATTCGATCGACATAACCTAGCCAGCGCAGCCACTGTCTCTTAATTCGTTGAACTATTTCAATGTCGTCGTATGTCTCGTTAAGCTCATTGTTTCATCGCCTATGCGCCAACAACCATAAGTCTTCAGCAGAATCAATCTCTCGAAAACTCGCAACGTCGACTCATCAGATGTTGTCATCGTCCATGCCTCTGCATCATGTTGCGCAATGTCAGTTTACATAGCCGTATTAGTTTCGCGAGAATACCAAATTCAGACAAAGCGCCATAAGCACCTTTGAAATCGACTAACCCATGGTAGTATGCGTAGATTGTGGGATCTATTTTTTATGGAAATGTTCTGCAAAGAAGCAAATACATGCCTTTTAACAGTTCTACGCCGCCAGCCGCTTTGTTGTTCTTCAGATTTGCTATTTGAACTCCTGAACTTCTTAACGGTCGCGCGATGGAACGTCTGTTTCAACGTCATCGATTGGTGAATCGGGTTCACCAACTTCTGGTGTTACGCTTTGACTGTCATTCAGCAGGTTAGAGAAGTGTTCCCTCCATAATTTTAAGTACGCTCTAGGCATTAGTCATAAGACCATATCTTGGGGTTCCACAAGAGTATGCTCGGGTCGTGAAATGTTCTGTTAGTCGCCGCATCTTTTCGTGCATTACCCCTGTCGCCCTGCTGGTCAAGCTCTTTGTACTCACGCATTTCGGCCTCTCGTTTTTTCTTGTTAGGAAATGCTTCTCGGGCACTTCTCAACGAACCAGGTGTTCTTTTGCCTTTTCCGAAAAGCAATGGATTCGTTTTCAGCTTGAAATGTCGTCACTCAGTCGAGTAAAAAATCGTTCGGCGGTCTATTGTGATTGCACGGTGTCAACGTCGACCCTTCTTTGTGTTTGATGACGTGCGTTTTTTGCTGCAAAAAGGAGCGTGCTGCAATCAAGATCACTATCCGAGTCAATGTTATCGACCTTAAATTTTCATCTGATCTGAAAAGCAGGTAAAGCAAACTAGATCAAATTTTTGTAGTCTACATTAAAAAAACAGACACATGCGTTTCTCTAATAAGTTTAGAGAAGTCTGATGTTTTCAATAGTTGTGCGTGTCAGTGATCCATATTTCGAACACCGAGCCCAGTCACAGAAATGAGAACAATTTTGAACCAATTCCTGTTTAGGACTAAGTTAAAAATCCTCTTTTATGCAAAAAAATTGCATCTACGGAGTTCCATCCCTAGCGAATCGGGCTGCGCAGAAGTATATGTATCATTATGACGCGGACCGGGTTATTGATCCTCCAATGAAAGAGCGTTGAAATGTTTTTTTAGCAATAGAATATTCTCTAAAATGACATTTATCCCACCTACTGGAGCAATAAACTGTTGGACTATAAATTACTCTAAATTTATTTATAGAGTCAGAGCCCTGCTTACAAGTAAACGTAAGTATGAAAACTGCGTTTTCACGCCAGTTGTGCATACTTTACCTGAATGTACCCGCATATTTATCCGGCCAAGGATCGGTAGCATTTCTCCAAATTACTTTAGGGATGTTTTCTAACGCTACGACAACAAACACAGTAGAACAGCGATTTCATTAGATGGTATTCTTCTCCTCACTAATAAGTTAAAATGTGTTCAAATCATTTAATAAAAAATAGAGAAAATTCGTAAGAATCAAGCAAAAGTACACAAACTGGAGCTTATCATCAATCATAATCTAGCAGATGGCTTTAGTTTTTAATTGATTTTCCAAAAGCTTGCATTCTCTCGCTTTTGTTTCCCTCTAATTTTAACACAAAACGCTTGCACCTTTTCGTAGTTTTCTTATACGAGGGTTGTTTGATAAATCTCTCGACCACATTTGGCAATGGTGAGTGGAATGTATGAGAAGCCAATGTTGGGTCTGGATTCAAATTGTGCGTTGTGTTGCGAATGGAATTTCGCCTAGACAAACATATAACTTCTGCATCATTTTCAGAATTGACAAAGTTCGTATTGAAATGTATCAGACACTTGAAGCTGTCTGCAACGTTGCACAACCTTGTCAGGTATTGTTTTTGAATGCAGCGGAGCCTAGCGTTTAGCACATCTAAACTATTAATGCCAGAAAGAAGAAACTTATTGGCATACCCAGAGGTTTTAAGAATAAAAACAAACCTTCAACCCAAAAGCTGAATAGGCGGCTTGTTGGAAAGAGAGTTTGAATGAAAAGAAGTGGTCGTCATTGAAATATGCAACCAGAGTCTAGAAATCGTACGAACCAAGTGCGCTGAAAGATAAAGTTCGGTAGATTATAAGAAAGTATTATAATATGTTGATAGCTTAACATAGTATGAATAAATATTTATCTCAACTTAGATTAAACAGTTTGTATGACAGTTATGTGCTTTAGTAGTCCGCTCTCAATAATTTACTTCTATATTTTCCGAATTTCGTGACGATATCTCGTTCAATAAATACGTTTTCCTTACTTTAGCATGATTTTAATTTGTCAGTTTGTACGGCAGTTATATACTATAGTGGTTTGATATCGGTGGTTTCGACAGATGAGCAGCTTATAGGGAAGAAAATGATGTGTGCAAAATGTCAGATCGGTAACTCAAAAACTGAGAGACAGTTCGCGTGTATACCGACATACGAAAATAATGGACACAGCTCATCACAAAAAGATGCCAAGAGATTTGATGGAAATTTTGGGTACGAAACGCATTCTTGGTTGATTCGTCCCGACAAAGCTGCATTTTTTCAAAAAGAGTTCGATTGTGACCGAATTTAAAGCCATAAAAGCAATCAATATCAACGATTATGTTCCTTTTCTGAATTGCTGAATTGTTTTCTTGTTCCCTTTCTGAATTGCCGCTCCATGGAACCCATTTTCTGTCGATCGAATAGATGAAACAAAATTCGCTGAAGGAGCTGAAGGCCATCCTAAAAGTTGCTTATGAAAAATGTTTCGAAGACTGAAAAAATCGTTGACAAGTGTACTCATATTACATCTTTTAGACACCACTTTGAAGGCGACAAAATAAATATTGATCAATAATTAATTATTCTCCGAGTACTTTTTTGCCCCAGTGCATACCTGGTTTTATTGCCATTTCGAGCGTACATTTTCTTTACATAACATTCAATTGCTAGTAAGACAAAAAACTGCTGGAAGTAATAAAACTATTGCTGTCAAATTCTTCTCACTCAAGTACTGAAGCCATTGGATGACCGCAAACGTCGTAAATTCATTGATTTTGCCTTGGAACAACTGGAAAAAAATTACGATTAAAAAAAAATCATCTTCTCAGATGAGGCTCACTTTTATCTAAGTGGTGCGGTAAATAAATAAAACTGGTGGAGAAAATCCACAAATCATTCATTAAGAACCATTGCATTCACCTAATTGTTTTTGGTCTGGTGGAATCATCGGTGCGTAAATTTTCGAAATGAAGCTGGTGACACCTTTACTGTCAATGGGGAGCGGTAAAGATCGATGATAACCAACTTAGTATGGTCCCAATTGGAAGAAGTTGATATTGACAATAACCGATTAAAAGCGAGAAAAGTTTTGAGATTCGAACTATTTCTTACGAGATTATTTGTAGCTATTGGTCTTTAGCAATAAACCAGACTGTCTTCAAGCTGTAAAAGTCAATATTAAAAATGGTATTCCTGACATACGACTTGATTTAGTTGAATAATTACTCGAAAATTGGGTTCATCGCATTTGTTCCTGCAGAAGAAGTTGTAGAAGCCATTTGCATAATGTTATATTCAAAACTTAATTGTATCAATTTTACTTCACATTAAATAAAAACATTTGAATTTTCTTAACAATTTTTTTTTTTAAGAAACCATAGCCTTCTTTTTGGAAAACTTTGCCTTTTATATGCTCTCCGATACTTCCTACTGTGGGGAACAAAAACTAAGTGGGGAACAAAATGCTCATAAGATACGAGATGCAGTTTCAGAAGAGGTCATACTAATTACACAAAAGATAATATAGAGTAACAGGACTTATCAAAATGCCCTCGTATAATTCCACAAAAACTTGACAGCATTGCATAAAAATGTTTATATGAAGAATCCACGCGTCGTGTGCATTCTGTAGCTTCTAAATAGAATGCCAGCTGTGGACCAACAATTTTGTACGTATGTACAGATGTATATATAACTATACATAGATTCGTAACTGCCTTTCGACAGCCGAGTGCACATGAAAACCGACATGCAACTAAAGGAACGCCAAACAAGCCAAAAACACAAAAACACCGTTATTTGCACGGCTTTTGAAGTACCGCAGGATAAGTAAATCTTTACGGCCTATCCACAAAAACAACAACAAAAGCAACCATACCGGAAATAAAGGCAAGCAAATCAAGCACGAAGCATGAAGGAACAGCTGCAAATGCCAGACTGCTTACATGCAACGCACACCGCCCGCCACCCAGCCATAGAACAAAAACAACCAGCCTACAAACTTAAAGTTGCCGAAGTGCAAAAAAATGTTCCAACTGATTACGCCACTAATATATCGGTGCGAGCGAGCGGCCATAACAACTGCAACTGAGACTATGCCAGCGATTACGAGGTGGAATACGAGGACGATTATTCGCGCCGATACATGCAACTCCTTGCAACAAACACTCACACACACACACACTCATGCATCCGCACTAGCAAAGCCTATTGCAGTCGCAATGCATATGCGGTTGCATGTGTGTGTGAGACATAAAGCACCATCGAGTGGATTTCGCGAAGCGCTCGCCTTTCGTGTGACTGCATTTGCGGGCATTTGTTGGCGAATTCGCATGCATGCCGTCCGTCAGGCGCGCGGTCGAGCGCATGAAAAGCAAAACACGCAAAACATATCCAAGTTTTAAGTGTGGGAAAGCAACAACAAAATGTTGTTGTAACAACAAAAAGCACATGTGCGGTGATAGATGGAGCCGACGTGTGTGTGTGTTCGTGTACTTTTCAATTGTTGGAATTTCTGACATTTTGCACTTGGCACTGCAGAGTTTGAGAGAAGCGTGCAATGGACAATGTACATATATATTTATAGGCCGGATTCTTCTCTTGCTCATGGAACGAGGCGTGAGATCATTATTGGTAGAGAGGTATACTTATTTTCGCTAAAATTCTATGGAACGGTGCTCTGTGGACTCGTCTTTTACCGATTAACGCTACAACAGGCGAGTGCACTTTATTCAAATAGACGATACCGGAACACCTGGGGCAAAGAGCGCGACAGTAAGCATTCACTATCGTTTTTTTTCATATAGAAAACCGCTGGATGTAACGACTCTATATTCTCCGCCTAGTAACCGCACTAGAAAAGTTACTGCCTTTACAATCGATGGACAATGGAGTGAAAAACTTTGCAGCAAACTTGGCGGCGTTAGAATCTTCGGCCATTGCTCAATAAGCAGGCGTTGGTAAATAAAATAGACCTTTTGGGAGAGAAGTTTCCAAGTCACACTAGAAGAAGGTAGATCGTGCAGGGGCATGCGACTCGCCAGCGGAACTTACAACATCTACGCCGATAAATCAAAATGGATACTGGAGTGGGCGCCGGAATCTGCTGTTCGGATCTGGATCTTAGGCGTCTCTTCAAGTTTCCGAAATACTACTGTGATCAAGTGGAAAGATGAATTTTTAATTTATAGTTCGCGTGTTTTTTGAAAATGGGGGTACTGTTAGTAACATTTATGGTAAATTCCACATCAAAATATTCATTAGTATTTGAAATACGCGTCGTTTTGTGAGGCTCCAAAAGTGAATTCTTCGATTTTTACTATGTCTGAATTCACTGAACAAAGAAGTGCGATAATGCACCATCTCATACTGCATTGGTTATTCGTCATTATTGAAATGGACAAAACTCACCTTTCAATTTAATCACAGTAGTAATGCAGGAAAAAAGGGCCGAAATAGCTTACACCGTGTTGTAACATAACAACATAAAGAAGAAGAATACAAACGTTGATAGACAGGCAACAATGTCCTTAGAAGCAAGTATGCAGTAGATGTAGTGGCTGCATATTTATTGTGTTCCAGCCCAAACAGGATTTGGGGAAACGAGATTGAGATTGTCAAAATCCGTAAGATATGTAAGTAATAGCGATGCGACTCACAATGAAATTTCCAAAAGGGTTGTCTGACAGATCAGGGTGAGTTGGATTGCTTTAAGAACATGCCGGATTCCCATGATAATGTGCAAGAGCCTCAAAGAAAACCACGCATGCTTTTTAGTCACATGGTCTCGAAAGGTCTGCAGGACTGTTGTTGTATTAATGACAAGTCACAGCATATTGGTATCATATACGAGCCATATAGACATTAGTAACAACCATATATGCAGAAAGTATAGTGAAATAGGCATGAGAGAGACGCTGGAACACCTTTGTTTCACCGCAACCTTATTTACAAATCACCTTAGATATGCGGAAACGTCGCGGTTCAAAGAACTAGATGAAGTTTCAGAAATAGATTTGATATCCGCTCTTAAAGCCTGCAAAATACAGAGTCTTGTATAACGAATATGTCAACTCAAATTAAACTGACCCTCTATCTGGCATTTTTAAGGATCAGTAGACTTAATATCTATATGGCGTGGCAGCTGGCCGGTACAACCTAACCAACTAAGAACTATATTCAGAAAAAATAACTTATGCAGCTAAGATTTCAGAATGAATTTTATTAAGGAGGAGATGCTACAGAGCATTATAGTTTTATTCACTTAACAGTTGTAGGTATCACCTAAAACTAATCGAGGTTGTACAAACATATTATATATACATAAATGATCAGGGTGACAAGAAAAGTTGAAATTCGGTTGACTGTCTGTCTACCTGTCCGTCTATCCGTCCGTGCAAGCTGTAACTTGAGTAAAAATTGAGATATTTCAATGAAGCATGGTGTGTACGTTCCTTAGTATAAAAAAATTTACGAGTTCGTAGATGGGCCTAATAGGACCACTGCCACGGTCATATAAAGTACCATAACTAAACACTAAATTAAGACAGAAAGCTGTAATTTGGTACAGAGAATCGCTGTAGCGAGGGACAACTGTGGTAATATTTTTTTGAAAAAGTTGTGGCCCCGCCCTCTAATAAGTTTAATGCATATATCTCCTAACCAATTAAAGATACAGCAACCAAATTCGTTCAGCACGAATATTAAAAGAATTCTTACCGACGGTGGGAAAATTTATGAAATCGGTTGAAAACCCCGTTCATTCCCCGTATAACGGTACTGTTCAAAACTACTAAAACTGCGATAAAACAATAACTAGATGCGCCAGAGATGATCGGAATGGTATGACAAGGCTTTATAGGAGCCAGGGTAAAAATTGGACGATGGGCGTGGCACGGCTCACTATTTGGTGAAATCCTATATCTCGGGACCGGACTGACCGATTTCGACAAAGTTTTGTACATGGCATTTTTTCTATATTGTTATATCACGCTGTGAAAATGAGTGAAATCGGACAATAAACACGCTTACTTTCCATATTGCACAATTTTAAATTTCCCTGCATTCATTCAGTTTCCAGTACACAAATCAAGAAGGAATTAATAAAAAGACATAAAACATTACAAATAATGTCCTTAGTGCATGCCACTTTATGACTAAAAAATTATTCAGATCCAACCAAAACTGACCCTAGGTACCGAATATTGAGACCCCGATACATATATTTGACTTTTGTTAGAAAATATCGGTCAATGTCGGGAATTGAAATTTATGGATAGTACTTCTCTGACAATGGTATGTCTTTATGTCAAAAATGGAATGGAAAAATTAATCGTACTAATACTTCTTTTCGTCCTCATATACCTAATGTAACGATAATCGAACTTCCGAGTGACTTTGTACCGCATATATCGTCGATCTGTGAGTTATCTCAATAAGAATTAACCAGCGTGTTTTACTCATAACAGAGTATCTGTGTGCCTAAAATAGATTAATTTGAGGGAAAACTTGACTTTTCCCCCATATAACTAAAATCAGGATTTGGACATCCGACTGAATTTACTCTATACGATAAGTTTTCAGTATGTGACATATTAATAGTATGTGCTATTGGAAAAATTTGGTTGATACTACTCCTCTTCCATATACTACATATACTGGTTTTCCTCTTTCTAACAAACTTAATGTGTCTGTCAGTACAGGTGTTATATATAGTATAGAAATATATAAAATTGCTTGGATTTCGATCCCCATGTTGTCGTTTTACATCTTAAAGTATTTCCATTGCTTTGATTCCTGTAAATTGCAAGAGTATAAAATGTTCGGTTACACCCGAACTTAGGTTTTCCTTACTTGCTCCTTTTATTTTATGTTCTTGTTATTTTATGTTTCTTTTCCAATTGGTCTCAACATACTCTGATTCTTAGTCACTTTCTACCATTTTGAAAGGCGTCAGCACTGGCCTCATACTACAAGTATCGAGAGTAATTGTGAATGACGCTAATTGGAGTAACTCATAAACACAACTCTATGTATACACAAAATCTCCTCTTGTTGGACCAAATCAATTTTTTTTTAGATAATTACAAAAAAAAAATTGAAAATTCAAAGAAATTTTTTTTTAGGGAAGAAAGAAAACTGGCTCATACAATGCGCGAAATAGTGGGAAAAACGTTTTTCGAAAACTGTTTTTGTTTTAAATTTTGAATGTTTTAGAATTCACGCTTAAATAAGAATATTTTATTTATGTCTAATTATTAATATAAATACATCATTATTATAAATGTTTTTTTTTTTTTTTTGAAATTTAAATATGATTTCAGTAATCTATATGACCTCCCTTGTTATTTATTACTGAAGATGTACGAAATGGCATTGGCCTAATTAAATTTTACAATTTTAATTTGATCATTCCTTTTGGATTGGTCTTTTGAATTCCAAAAAAGTTTGGCACTCAGTCTCATTAGCCTATACATTCTTGGATAGAATGAAACATAAATTCTCGATGGGATTTAAGTTCAACCTTACCGACGGCCATTCCGACACACCAATGTTTTTGCTTTCCAAAAATCCTCGAGTAGACCCACCAAACTGCATTAACACGTTATCCAGAAGATCTATGTATTTTTCTGAGTTCATTTTATGTGACACAAAACAAATTAGAGTCTTTCCATGATGTCCGAATGGAGCCATATCATAAGCGATCCTCCTTTAAATCTTTTGCGAAAAGGGTTTTTTTCACGACGATTATCGCGATAGTAATATTGAAAACCGTCAAGCCCATCTAAAGTAAGCTTTTTCTCGTCACTAAATATGACGGATTGCCACTCGGTGTCTCAAAAAAGGTACTTTTCTGCAAACTGAAGTCGCTTTCAGGCCCTTGTGAGACGCGCCGAGTAATGACTGGAAGGTACAATTGACACCGAATTTGTCTGATTTTTTGAACTTCACTTTCTTTTATTGGTCGGCCTGTTCGAGGTGTTTTAACATAGTTTTTGAAATCCTTTTTCGTTTACGAGTGCGGTGCCAGCATTTCTGTATAAAAATTAATTTGAGGCAGGCATTAAACTTACTTACGCGAATACTTCATTAATATAAATAAACAAATAAACACGTACCTGGTCAATCAATTTGCAACCTATCTGCATCTAATAGCGCCAAACAATGAACACATACGTACTTATTTCGGTTTAGCTAAGCCGAAAGTTATATAGCGTTTGACATAAAAAATATTTACATACTATTCGACTAACTGTTCCTACCGTTAAGGGATTAGGGGTAGTTAGAATTTTCAAAAAATTATTATTTTTTGCATTTTCGTTATGTAAGTGTAAAAACATTCCCTGAAAATTTCACGTTGATCCGATAATTAGTTTTTGAGTTATTCGAGAAATAAGAAAGAGAGCTCAGGCACTTCAAAGCGTTAGTGTGAAACTTTAAACGCGTTTTTCTCAAAACTATGTTTTTTGTATCGGCGACAACTGTAACTCGAAAACCGTTCAGTAGATTTTAATGAAATTTATACAACTTTTAGATTAAATAATAAACTCGGGTCTGATTGGAGGATTTTTATTTTTTCGAAAATTTCAATTTTTTAAGACCAATTAACTGTTGATTTTTTCGCAAACATTTAGAAAAAATTTCCTGAAGCCGCCATTTTGTTAATTAAAAAAAAAAAGAAAATCCTTCGTTCAGGCCCGGAATTATCTATTTATAAAACTATTTTTTTTTTTGTCCTATTGTTTTTAGATGAATCTCCAAGGACTTATGCTTGTCGCCGCAAGTACCTTTTTTTAGAACAAGGTCAACAG
Organism: Bactrocera zonata; assembly: GCA_037783105.1. Taxonomy (NCBI): domain Eukaryota; kingdom Metazoa; phylum Arthropoda; class Insecta; order Diptera; family Tephritidae; genus Bactrocera; species Bactrocera zonata. The sequence continues at coordinate 1,998,610 of JBAWJQ010002354.1, forward strand.
AAATAACAATAACTTTGGAAATTAAAATTTTTTTTTTGAAATTTTCGAGACTTCAAGTCAACACATTCTATAATAATGCTACATTACTACTTTTGTAAAATAACATGATTTAGTAGCAAAAAAATAAAAAAAAAATACTGAAAACTCTCATTTTTTCATGCCTCTGACTACCCCTAACCCCTTAAGTGTAGTAAGGCCACTACAAATGTATCCAGCAACAAAAACTAATACAGCGGTATAAGACCATAATTTTATTGCATTCATGCATTGTCCCATATAATTATTTCGTGCAGTGTATGTATTTAGAAAATTAAAAAATCTTGACACGATTCTAAGAGATATCAAACCTCTAAATACATTTCTTTGATTTTGATGAAGGTCTCAGGTAATCATTAGTTTGGATCTGAAGCCTCTGTCTGTATTAATGATTGATTTTGATTAAGATCTTAATATGTCGACAAAATGGTGCAATAGGGGTATTCTCTTACTCTTGCAAAACCCTTGCACGGTGCACGAATTGCAGATATTTCCTCTTGGTGCACCAGCACAACAACAAACACACGCAGAAAATTATTTGCAATGGCTGTAAAATATGTCAGACTAAAACCCATGTTTACTCTCGTGCAATGACACGTAAAAAAATAATTGCAACCCTGTGCTAGCTGTCATTTTACTTAAGGAGGGAGCCTGCTTTAGAAGTTTCAAAAAATCGATTATTTTTTTTTTTTTGCTTAAATCTCTTTAGAAATAATCTAAGAATATGCCCCCAAAGATTTAAAGTGGAATTCGAAATATTTGCGAAGCTAGAAGGGAAATAGTGACCGAGTGTCTAGCGGATATATGAGCAATTGGGCAGAAAGCGAAAACTTTGACGCGCGATTTCTCGGTTTTTCATTTTTACGATTTTCTTAATTGGCGGGCAGGATAGAAAAAAAGTAAACGTCCTATCGAAACGAATTAAAAATGCGTTGTATTTGGAATTAAATTCTCTCCTAGGCGAACCGAAAATATCTCAAGAAAGTTAACATTAATCCAGTTTTTAAACGATTTAAAGTAAATTTTTTTGGTTTAAAAATGCATTTTTTTTTTCAATCTGCGAAAAATTGTTGAGTTTTTCACTTTTTGTTAAATTTTCTTGGTTCACCTAGGAATTACACTATTGAAAATTAAAAATTTCATTTTGTTTTTTTGTTTCAGATGAAAATTGCGACCGGCATCTTGCCCGCCACACACAAACTGCACACTCGAGGCGGCTCCGTAAATGTCGTCAAACATGAAGAATATCTCATGTAAAATAATAAAAAAATTTGAGAGGACTCTTCAAGTATATACAAATAAATCCTAAAAGTTTCATTTCAATCAAACATTTCTTTCCTTTACAAAAAAATCCTTGAAAATATAGGTTTTTTGACGCCTCTAAAGCAGGCTTAAATACATATTTTGACGTTAAATTGTTGAGGAAGGTAAATTTTAAATAGATTTTATAATTTCTATTTAAATTATAAAGATTTGTTACAGTTTTTTTTTTTGTTAAAAATTAATGCTGAAGGTGAGCCAATTCACAATAGCCATGCACAATAGTCATTTACAATAAATTGACCGAATCAGCCGTTCATATATCACTAGATTCTGCAATGGGTGCTCTCGTGCCCTTGTATATTTCGGTATAGGATTTTTGCAATCTGCAATCTGCAATGTTTCTCCGTCTAAACAGCTTAACATTAACGTCGCTTAGTATACACTGTGGTCAAATGACACACACGGTTGATTTCGACTATCGAAGTCGTTTGCCAATTAATAACTCATGCCTACATTTAGGCTACAAAAAAGTTTCCACACATTTCTCAATGTTCTCATAACTAAAAAGATGCTTATAATTGTATATCGCTCGGTCAAGTGGGCGAAATCGGAGCAAAGACTCAATGGGAAGCATTTCTTCAGCGTACACAACGCAGTCACAGCTGTGCCTGTTGTGTGTGCTAAAAAACGAGGTAAACAAACAGAAAAATTAAGCAAATATATATGTATATATGTACATACGTATATGTTTATAACAAAATACACGCTTTCGAATTGCAAGCTGAAAGAGAAATGAAAACAAAATTTCGCTGCGCCTTAATGTAGGCAACGGCGGAGAACAACTTACAACAGCTGAGAGGCACGCTCGCTTGCGCTCAGCAATACAACAACACTACGCTCACGTGGAAAATACTGGGAAATCGACGACAGCATGTCGCAGCATCCATATTTATGGACTATGGCAAGTAGTCTTCTTCACACTATTGCCTCTAAATAATGTGGCCGCTCGACACTGGTTACGCGTTCGGCCAACAAATTGCTGGCTGTCAGTCTGTCGTGGATTAGCTTGGCGTACGAAACGATTTTCACAGCGAGAAAAGCGCGAGACAAACGTGCGTGCATAAGTATATGTGGTGGAATATATAGAAAGAAATATATATATATATGTGAGAAATATATAAGTGTCTGTGTTTGTGTAAGTGTGTGCTTGAAGAAACGCCAAGAAACTGCGACAGCTGAGTGTATGGAAAGAAAATTAAAAGTGAAAAATAAAGGAAGAAGGGAAACTAGTGTGAATAAACGCAGCAGCTGATTTGCTGCAGGGAAAAGCAGCAAAAAAATATTTATAGAAATTAAAGTGTTTCAGCGTAGATTTCGTGATTTCATGATTTCATTGTGTACGTAAGCGCGAATAAACTGCAGACGCACACACGCACACACCCGAACCAATACAAGCATATAAATATCAGCAAGTGCTGCGTGTCGCTGCGCGCCGCGCACGTGTGTGTGTATGTTTGTTTGTGTTCTAAAACGGAATTCGCCGCGTGTGTCTGTGCTGCGGGCGCGCGACGACGCGCAACAACGCTAAGTGGCTCCATGCACTCGCTACAGTTGGACGGCGGACGCACATAGCCTACAGAATTTTAATGCGTTCACTAAATTTTTTAACGGTAATGAAGTAGCGCTGGTGTCGATTGCGTCGGCGGCAAGCGCAAAAGCTGTCTCACTGCAGATAACGGCATATACACTTATTTTCGTAGGAATTCGCAAGTGTCGGCTGATGTGAATGACCAGCAAGTGGCGGACGCAGACCAAGTGCGCGGGTGCTGGGCGCATGGTGCGAGCGGGTGGTAGGGGGTCTGCTAAACTAGCGTTGCGTTGCTGTTAAAAGCATTTTAGTGTTTGATTATTTCTTTTATTTTTCGATTTTTTGTCTCGCAATGAAAGGATTTTCGAGCGAAGTATTATACATACATACATAGACATACTTGTGAGTGTGTGTGTGTGTTTGAGCGCAAGTGTGCGCATTGCAAATACTTTTGAATGAAACCAAGGCTGCACACACGCCAAACGCAAAGCAATGCGACGAGTCCTAAATACACAGCGCTCCATTTGCTCCCCCCCTACCGCGCTCACACACTTGAAGCACATGCGTTGTACGTTTCTGTGTGTGTGTTTGTTGCTTACAAACGTTTCAATTGTGGCACTGACAGCAATACCGTTATGCTATGTCGGGTCTTGTGTGCTACGCTTTGTAAATAGCTTTGGCAATGGGCGTTATATATATATTTTTATATGTAGTAACTAACACACATATACACAAACGGACATATAAAGCATATATTTAATTTCCCTTTCAATTTTTAATTTTTAATGTATTTTCGAGTTCATTTTACCCTTGCTAATCACAAATTACGTACAAAACACACCATTGCACACACACACATACATACACACATACTTATAAGCAAGCTTGGAGGGTGGCTCGTGTAGCGGCTGCTGTGAGCGTCTCTGCATTTCAATGCATTTGCATATTGTTGCTTCTATATAATTATGAAAACCCATTTACATGATGTTCTTCAACTTAAAAACAACAACAACAACAATATACATATAAGTGGCGTCTGCGAGTAAAGCGCTGCAAATTTGTTTTCATTAAATTTTCCATTATATTTTATTTGATTTCGTGCTCGATTATTTCACTGTGTACGCGTCCACTTTCGCTTTGGTTGACAAACTGAAAGGCACGGACAAAAACAACAAAAAACGCAAAAATAATACAAAATAATACGCGAGCAACGCAGCAACAAGAAAATCCCCAATAAAGCGAAAGCGAAAACAATTTGCAAAGGTAGCGCGAATTTTCCCCCATAAAAACCAAAATTATCTAAACGCTAATAAGAGGTAACGGTAAAGCAAAAGCAGCAACAAAAACAAACAAAAAATCACAAAAAATAACAACCAAATATTTCAGCTGAAATGTATGAAAAATTTGTTCACTTGAAAAAAATATCAACTCAAGCGTCTACCACGAAAATATAAATGACAAAAAAATGGCGAAAAAACGAAAACAAAAATATACAAAAAATAAAACAAAAATATAAAAAAAGTAAAATTTATGTAAAAGAAAATTGCTCGGCATACTTTAACAAATTTAGTGGGGAAAAGTTGATGCGAAAATAAATGAGAACAACAACCACAACGGCAGCAACAACAACAGCAAGCACTACAACTACAACGTGAGCGGCATTCGCAGTCGCCGCCGCCTCTTTTAATCTGTGCCAAAAAGAATGAAAAATTAAATCACCGTCGCATATAACAGCAGACGTTGAAATATTTAGTTCAAGTGCCAGGCGCAAGAATAAAATAAGCGCAAAAATAATGACACGATACACAGCGATACACACAGACTCTCAGCTACATATACATACATATATATGTATGTGTGTATAAATGGCAAGAAGCAAAATTGAAAAATCTAAGCAGTTCAAGAAATGAAAAAAGCAGCCATTTAAATGAAAATGGACATTTTTCAGCCAAATCAGGAGTATATAAGGGATATGCCAAGCTGTTTAAGGGGATAAATGGGATTATAGCGGTTTATTTTATTATTTATTTACTTTTGAAAGCAACTCCAATTAAACTGCAGTTTCTCAACGCTCATTAGCGACCGTCATTTAACTTAAAAGAAGTGATACAAATAAAAAAATAAAAAAAATAAAGAAATGAAAAAAGAAATTCCAGCTAACGGCGGCTATTTGGGTGTTTTAGTTTAGAGCATTAATGGCATAAAATGTGCCTTTATCCTCTTAAACTCATTATTAAGAATTAAAACTACAGAGTGCTCCATTTCGAGTTTCCCTATATTTGCATTGCATTTTTCATTGCATGGCGGACGTGGTCTATTCGGTCGCATATTATCAATAATGCATGCTGGGTTTCAAAATGGATGATGGTGTTGCTAATAGTACGCTCGGTAGGCCGATTATATTGACCGTAAGACATATATATACATATGTAAAAGTTTGGAAACCGATCTAAAAATATCAATGCATTTCCAGTGATTGCACAGCTGATCATACTATAATGACAGCCTTAATACAATAGTGTGTAACAAAGTACTGATAACTGAAGTTTTTTGAAATACCATACTAGTGCACGGAGTGCACCACATCTTGATAATCGAAGAAAACTGCCATCATAACTTGATTTTTGACCTGCTTTAAAGTGTTTTTTTCCGCTTCGGCTCATCTTTGCTACGATATTCGGCCGATTGGTCATGTGTTTCTGAGTCGTGAGCATAGATCCAAGACTCATCGCCAGTAATATTATATATGTTGAAAAACATGGTTTCACAGACCTTAACGCGGCTGTTTTTTTCAAAAAAAATTAAGAGATTTTGGCAACAATCTTAGTTCCAAATGATCTTTCAAAATGATTTTCACTGATCCTTCTGATATTCCACTGATGCCAGTAAGACTCTTAACCGTCGATTCTCAAGCACCAATTGTTTCATTTGATTATATTATCGTAAAGCAGATATATTTTTTTTAGGTTAGTATGACTGTAAATAATAATCAGCAAGCGTCTGTTTGTCAGCTTTATCTCCGAATTGCACGTATGTATGTTTTAGTTTCACTGATAAACGAACTTGCTTCATTTTTAGTTTTGTGCGGACCCGTTGGAAATGTTGCGGAAGGCCTTTGATGATCAAATTATCTCACAAAAATCCCTTTGATCAACCACCGACCTCTACTGTCGATGCCTGCTTCGGAAAAACGTCGACAGTAATTGGTTTTATTGAACGGGGATTATTTTGAAAAGGACAAAAGTAGTTATTCCTGAATAAAAAAATTCTTTCTTAAGAAAAAAATACGAGGACTGCTATATATATTTCTGGCCTAATAATGAAAATAGGCATATTTATCAACGAAAATGTTTTTTTTTTTTTGTTGGATTTGGCTCGTCTTGGAAGACCCACACGGTCGATTGCTGTTTTGTTTCGGGCTCATACGCATAGATCCATGATTCGTCACCTGTGACGATCTTATAAACGTCTTTTGAAGCACCGCGATCGTATTTTTTCAGCATTTCTTTACACCAATCCACACGAGCCTTTTTTTGAGCGATAGTCAAATTGTGCGGGATCCAACGAGAACAAACCTTTTTTACGGCCAGGTGTTCATGCAATATCGAATGTATGCCGGTGGTTGAAATGCATAGGCATGCCTCTATCTGAAGGTATGTTACATGATGGTCTTGCATTATCAGTTCACGTACGGCATCGATGTTTTCTGGCACAACGGCTGTTTGGACGACTTTTACGGACGACCTTCACGGAATTCGTCTTTGAGCGAGCGTCGGCTACGATTGAATTCGTTGTAACAGTTTTTCACAGTGCTATAGGATGGTGCTTCATAGCCATACAAATATTTTAGTTCATCGATGCACTCTTGTCGTGATAATCCACGTCGAAAGTTGTGAAAAATGATCGCACGAAAATGTTCACGACTTAATTCCATTTTTTGGCCAAGATGAATTTTTTAATTCCCTGTAAATAAAAAAATTCACGATTAAATGACAAAACGTTCTGAATGATGTTATGCTAAAAAATGTCAAACTTTCCAATGGAAATGTCAGATTACACCTGGCAACACTTAGTGTTGCCTAGTCCAGAAATATATATAGCAACCTACGTATACTTGTATTTTAAAACTTCTTCTTTAGTGACTTATACAACATTTACGTGGTTATATATATTTTCAAACTTAAAACTTGAAATAAAGTTTTCCAGTTTATAGAAAACGTAAAACTGTAAACTAAAAGGTTATTTAAATGTTTTATATGGGGAGAAGGAGAAAAGCGCATCACAACTGCTCATGCGTCGAAGAACATGCTAGCACAGAATTTTAAATCAATTGCCGTCAGTTTATTTAAACAACTGGTAAAGTTTGTTCGATTCACTACTCTACAGAGTTTGGCGAATCGAAGACGGCTCTTACCTCGGAAGTTCTCTCCAATGAAATGATGTTTCATAGTACCAAAAAGCTGTGCGTCAATAACGTTTAAAATGACATCGCAATCCTCTGATAGTATTTATTGCGGTGATCGATAGAAACAACAAAAAATCAACAACGAAATTTACGTTACTTTAACTGATTCAGAAAGAAGTTTTACTAATCATAAATCTTATATATTCAAGAATATAGTGCAGTGAAACTGAATATAGTCCGCTATAAAAACAAATAGTTAAATATAAAGCACTTTCCAAGGCTTATGTGTAAAAATACGTACGTAATCAACATTGACCCAGACATTATCTATACGACGATCTCGACAAAAGCTTAGTGAAGAAAACCAGTTACCTGGGTACAAAACTGCAAAAATCATGAGCAAAACGAACTGGTCACTGTCTGGTGGCGACACACGCCCGCAAGACGAGGCTGACAGATCGAGAAAACTGCAGAAAATGTCTGGAGCAGGGCACTAGGGAAGCAATGGAGCATCTCTTGTGCATTTATCCCGCATGGGCAAGAGGACGCTGTAAGCATCTGGGATCCCCACATTATGATGCAGTGGAGGAGGTATCGACTTTTCGCAAATGACCAAACTGATCTATGCGTGGCTTTTTGACCTACCAGGTTAACATAACAAAAAAGATAAAAAAAAGAAACGATATGATCGAAATTGACCCGGACCAAAAATAAATAAATAAATTGACATGTGTTTTAATACAAAACTCTTTATTATCTATTAAAAATTTAGGGAAAAATTGTACCTATTTGGTTTGCATGCACAGTTTCAATGAGTCAGTCTGGGTAAAATTTGATCAGATGACATTATTTCTCATCAAACATCGTCATGGGTGTCGGTTGAAACATATCTAAATGAAGGTGCCCTCAGTTTTCATATAATATTTAGTGACATATTGTAGTGCATTGCAAGTGCAAGGACAAACTCGCCCAAGTCAACAACAAAACCATTATTAATGATTATAAATATGTAATTAAATTTGCTCAACGTTGCACTTTGCTTATAGCCACAAGCGACTAGTATGCAAATAACTAAATTGCGAATAATAATACTAAATTTGCCAATTAATATCACTTCCTCAATGCATTGCACCTAAAAGCAGATTCCGTTTCCGGAGTTGGTTTGCGGATCCGATAGTGCTTAATTGTCAATGACGAAGTAGATAGACCAAAGTTGGCTGACAACAGTACAATCGTGGACTTTTCGGCTGTAACTACAGATTGTCCGAAACTACGTCTTTATTTTCGGCAGAAAAAGGTTTATATGTATCACCCTCTGTAGTACGTTTTTCTCATATTTCCTAAGAGAATTTATCAATAATACAATTAAGGCAATTTTCATCATTATGTCACATAATTTGTGTTAAAAGAAAAATACAATAAAAAACAAAAAAGTATTAGAAAAAAAGACTTGAAATGCAAAAATTACTGTTAATCGACAACGGTTCTAATTTTGCTCTTTGGAAAGCAATGCAACAGGTGTACAGCTGTCTTTTCTTATTTCTTAATTTAATTTTCACCTATAGAATTTAAAAATAAATTAAATTCGGCTTCTAATCTCAATAAAAACGAAAATTTTTTTATTGCTTCAAATATTACTGGCTCCAGTTCTGGAAAAAATCACATTCTACTATGTGGAATTACACCAAAGACTGCGAATAGCGATACGAAAATAACGTGTAATTGTATTTGGCGGCTAGGGAACCTGGTGAGGGAAACACACGCAACAACAAATAAGAATAAGAAGCAAAATGAAAAAAGAGGAATAACTGCAAAATAAAAAGCAAAATAAATTGCCAATTCAAAGTGCTGTCCAAGCATTTTTCAGCACAGCCGCCAAGTTGCCGACGCGTTACCGCGCTTAATAAAAGCAACGACGCTTGCAATGCCCACTTCAATCCACTTCGACTCACTTCTAACTAAATGCGTATGTAACTATGTATGTGTGTGTAGCACCACTGTATTACGCTATGGCTCCCTATAGTTGTGCTCGCCTGCCCAAAGGCCTCTTCACTTTTACTCACTTCACAGCGCCAACAGCAATAACTAGCCTCCTTGTTTACCATACATACATTTATTATTCTTGCAGCTTTGTTATCTTCGTCACACTACTCGCCCACCACCCATGTCTTCGCTATGCTTTACGTTTAACTCTTAGCCTCTATGCGCGCAGTCGACAGCCGCCTGCTGTGAAGCCTGAATGACAAGGTTTCGCCTTGCAGGCGCACACACACCACTCACTGCTATCTCTATATAAAAATACTTGTGTGTGCACACATCCATACATAAGTACTTGCATACAATTGATTGTTGGCGTGTAAACGCACCCAAACAGCTGGGTCGCCATGGCGGATGAGCGACTTTTAGTTGTCGTTTTTTGCCCTTACACTTTCTTTTCATATACACTTAAATGTAGTTGTTGTTGTTGTAGGTGTTATTGCTGTTTTGTATTGCCTTGCCTTGACGCGCCACACTCTAATTTGCAGGGCACGCTGCCACGGCGAGTGCCGTTGATTTGCGGTCTTGTTGTTGTCATGCCTGTGGAGGCAGTTACACTTGCTGGTAATGGTGGTTATACCCTGTACAGGGTAAATTAAGTTTGCCATGCAATTTGTAACATCGAGCAGGCAAGGCCGGTGACTCTGTAAAGTATATATATATATATACATATTACATATATAAATGAACACTGTGACGGGATGAGTGGATTTAGTCTTCTCCGTCGGTATATGTATGTATATACGAATTAGTCCCTTAAGCTTTTATACATGTTCTTTTCTCCTCAAAAAACTGCTTATTTATCAGAACCGTCGATATCACACCACTATGCCATACAAACTCGTCGCTCAATATCAAGTCCTTGTATGAAAAACTTTTTTATAAGGCAAGATTTCTTGACGAAAATTGGCACAATTTATTTTTAGAGGCAACGCTACAATCCTCAATTATATTGTTCAGTTCAGACCTCAAAAACATACAACTGTCATATAAACCGACTAATCGAAATCAAAAAAAAAAAATGTTTTATACCCTCTATTGTTATGAGAAATGTTACTGTGAAGGGTATATTTGCGATTTTACGTTTTTTGCTGTTATTACTAGCGGTGCTGCCGCTATTATTGTTGTGTGTAGTTGTTGCAACTATCATTATTTTGTTGCTGTTGTTTTTGTTCGCTCTATCATTACTTTGGTTTTTGTTGTTGTAGCGTTTTTAGCCACTGCCAATATTTATTTGTTGTTATTTTAGTATTATTGTTGTTTTTGCACTGCTCTGGTTGCCTCTGCGTGTTTTGAACCCAATGCGTCGCGCTAATAATTTCCTTCGCGAAAAAATTTGCCTTTTCTTCTCCGCATTCATTGAGTTTTATTGCTGTTGCGCGCATATACACACATATACATAGTATATATAAATAAAAAGTCTTACGTTCACATTTTATTTACATTTACATTATTTTGGTTTCCAAGCTCGTAATTTTTCCTTGCTGCGTTTTCGGTTGTTAGCCATTGTTTATATTTATTGTTGTTGTTTCAACGTATTTATTTTTGTTGCTATTGCTGTTGCTGTAATTTTAAAGGTCTTTCCCTCGTTTTGAAGGTGAAGTTTTTCGCGTATGTCAAGCGTAAGCCCATTTATGTGCCCCTACAAGTATAAGTGTGTGAGCTTATGTATGTATGTGCGTGTGCATACAGTGGCGACAGATATTTCAAGTGAATTTTTATGCATTCGACTACACATGTTTAGGTTTTTGAAACATAGTCATGTTGGCGCGCACAAACAGTGCTACCTACACACATACATAAAATACACACACATATACACATGTGTACATGCAAAGCAGATTCTTATAAATTCGGCATGAGCCGGAGCGAACGTTGAGTTCAGACAAGTGTCTACATAATTTATGCGTGTGTCTCGCGCACGCAGTTGGCAAGAGCCAATAAAACCTGTACGCAAAGTAAACACACACACACACACTCACATACACATGCATACGCCGAGGCACAAACGTATACAAAACACTTTCGTGCAACAGCAACAAAAAAGGCGAAATGAAAATGTATTCAAATGGCAACAGCACTGTCAGCTCATTCACTCATTCAGTCATTCAGCCAGGCGCTGTGCGCTCACCTCTGCGAGTGTTTGTGTGCTGCTGCCCGCCTCGCTTGGGCCCGCACGGCGCTGACTGCCACATTGGGCGCACTCGATTGAATGGACGACGCAGTCTTCTGCCACTTTTATTTGTTGCCGTTGACTTGAGCTAATTTGACTTGCTGTGACAGGCACGCATGCATCGGCAAACAACGACTAAAAGAGGGCCAAGGGCTCGGCAGGGACGGGTACGGGGCGGCGTTGATGTACGGCATGAAAGCGTGTGCCCACAAAGCGACAAAGCTTGCCGCATAACTTGCCACAGCGCATGGCTGGCTTGCAGTGGCAGCTGCTGTCAGTGTGGCATGAAGGAAGCAAAAGTAAACGGCTTGAGCGGAAAATTTCTGAATTTATGAATTTCTGACTTTCAGCCCTTTCTAGCCTTATGCCGAGCGGCTTATGCCGGCACAGCCGTCGTCGTTGTGTAGTCGTGCTGCCATGCAAACGGCAAGCCGGAAGGAAACGTAATTAAAAGTAATTAGGAAACATTAATGTATATAAATTTGTATAATTTTATTTTTTCGGAAAAAAGATGCGAGCGACGGAAGCAACAGAAATGAAAATAAAATTTCCAACACACACACACACACAGATAAAATAAATAAAAATATGCAAGCTTATACAATTTTAAATAACGTTCATACCTATGTTATATATAATATAATAAATATATACATACATACATACATGTTGTTTGGTAAATGGCATGTAAGCACTTACTTGCCATGGCAAACGGTTGCGAGGCAGCGAGTTGAGTAGCGTTGACTGGCTGAGAGCGTGTAAACACAGTTGAGCTGCAAGTAATCAAGTAGAACGGAATAACGAAATGATATGAAGTGTTACAAGATTGAGATTGGTAAATTTTAATGAAAACTCATAACGGAGCATGTAACGGAATGCCGATAATAACGCAGTTTATAGTTGGCTTATCGTTTCGATACTTTCGCAAAATATGTAAACACATAAATACATATATATGTAAATATCTTCTCTTAGGTACAAATATATATGTACACATTTACTGCTTGTTACTAAATATATACTTGCATATATGTGCATACATAAACAAGTAAATGTATAATATATATTCGCTTGCAGGCCAATCACTTGACTGCAATTTTATCGATTTTCATACTTTTTTTTTGTTTTGTACTGCAAGTTTTGTGTTGTACTGCAAGTTCTCAAAATAAGTGATAAAAATAAAACATTGCACGATTCGCCGGAAATTTCGGAAAATTGGGTATTTCATTGTTGTTTCTTTGTTTTACTACTGCGACTAAATTAGTTGAACTCGTTGAACGATTCGTTGGAAACTTGTTTACGTATTTGTACATAGATGGCGCTGAAAACATATTTCTTCCGCTAGCTATATAAGGAACCTACTTCAAGCTAAAATAAATAAAGTTAATAAATTTTCATTGCTTTAGATTTGATGGCTATACATTATGCGCACTTATTTCGAAAATAATTAATATAAAAAAGTAAGGAAAGGCTAAGTTCAGGTGCAGCCGAACATTCTGTACTCTTTGAACTTGCAGGGCCTAAAATCAGGGAAGTACTTTCAGGTACATAAAACCTGTTACTTATACCGGGTCTGGGGCGAGTTTTTATTTAATTTTATTTATTTTAAACACAAATATGCACCGTTATAAGAAAAACGCTCTCTCTTAATTTTTGTAAGTCAACTCACATATTGGTCTATACTTGCGGTAAAAGTCGAAGTATTGATCCGTTTCAAACCATTTGGAGTACACAGACTTATTACTGTCAGGAAAAAGTTTTCTCTAAATTTCAATTATAATTCGAACTCATTGACCAAAATTATTGGTAAAAAGTCAACTTACTTGAATAGTTTTTATTGGATTTGAACACCACTTGTTTGCCATAAGGTGGCATACTCTGAAGTCGCCACTCCCGCAAAGTGTCATCACGTTGTATTAATTTTTTCTTGATCAGATGAATTGTGTTGTATGGGAAATAGGCGTAATTGCAGTCCGATTTAGCAAATTCCCACTCTGTGATATAACAACGTTAATTTTGGTTGAAAGCACTTGAGCTGGTCTTGAGATATGAGATTTTACCCAATAGTGGGAAGTGTAACACTCCACCGTCTAATTTTTACACCACCTCCCCTAAAGCCTTCTCATACCTTCTCGGAGGTAAAATTTAAATTTGGGCGGGGCTACGCCTATTTTTTTTTTTTAATTTTTAGTACCTGTGGGTTAATGTTACTGCAATCTTTCATGCAAAATTAAAGTTTTATATCTTAATTTAATGCTTGGTTATGGTAACTTATGGGTCATCGGTTAATGGCGTTTAATGGGTGGGAGAGTGGAACGATTACATCTATGAACTCCACCTTACTTTTTTCCAAGGAATTAAGTTTCATTAGATATCTTTATTTGTACTCAAGTTACAGCTTATACGGATAAAGGGACTGACGGACGGACGGACAGACAGACAGTCACCCGGATTTCAACTTTTCCCGTCATCCTGATCATTTAGATATACATATATATGTTTATAGCTCTATATCTGTGATAAATACAACCGCTTGGTGAAAAAAAACTATTATACTCTATAGCAACAGGTTGCAAGAGTATAAAAACTGTGATTCACAGAAGCATGACAGAGACAAGATTGCAACATACAAACAACGACGATATTATATACTTTCGAATTAGAATACAACGCAGAAACATAGTCAAAACTTGCACACATATTGTAAGCAAAACAACACTTTAGCATATTCGAGCAATAAATTTCAGTTATTGGTTTGTAACGTAAGGGGTTAAGGGAGCAGCGCAAAAGAATGTTTCCGAAAAATATAAAAGTGTTTTTTTTTGCTTACACATAATGATATGATATCAGTCAAGACAGAAACTGAAACAAGTGGAGAGAATTAAGTTCGGGTGAAACCGAACATTCTATCTTCTCATTTCATTAAACTTTCTTTTGACCGATAGATGCCGCATAAAGTCAACCAAACGTTTGAAAATATTTACATTATTTATATTGGGATTAAGGGGGTATTCTACTCTAGAAATTTGAAAAAATCAATTTTTTTCATATATTTAAAGTTTAGACTTTCAAAAATATGACCTTGGAAGGATTTTTCAAAATTCGACTTATTTTCGGAGATATAGTCGATTGTGTGAGGTGGCGTCCGTATTCACTAGAATTGTTTCCTAAACTTTAGTTTTGTGTGACACAAACAACTGTTAGCTGAACAAAACTATTTTTCGTACGAAGAAACGTAGTCAAAAAATTAGGGTATTCCCAATACAAGTATTACAAAACTTAATCTAATTCTCCATGATCTTATTATAAGCCTCCCCTTCTCTGTGTCTTCAGTGAATTTGCGGTTTTTCGGTGTCTGCTCATTTTCGGACGCCATTCGCTAGATTTCTGTCAATCATTAGTTTTGTGATCTCTACGCGACGTCATTTTTGCAAAAGATTGAACTCCTTTGAAGCGTGTCTGGCACGGTCGGCGCCCAAAAATTAAAAAAAATTTATAGGTCAATTCAGAATATTTGTAGAGATGTCTTGGACGTCAACACGATGGTTTATAAGAGGTGGATGAACAACACGCATGAAGCCAGCGTCTAATAACTTCACGACCTTCTTTGAATGTTGTGTTCCATTTATACACTTGTGTGAGTGACAAAATACCATAGACTCCCAAAAACACTTCCTCAACATATTCAACGATTCCGTAGACGCGACTCCATTGGAAAAACCAAAATTTCCAAAAAATAATCGTTGTTCAACTCTTTCCATGGCAAAATCATAGAAAAGTTTAAATGAACCAATCCTTGATCAGACAATAAATTAGAAGGTCAACATATTTCTTCCTGTATAAATCCTCTTTAAAAAACATTTTCAAATCTAAGCTCTTTTCTAAATATTTATCCTAAAAACCGGAATGTTAAAAATTAAAAACATTAATGTATGTATACACTAAACCCCTCAATAGTTGACTACTTGTCGTGCCTAGGCACTCCCGCTGCATAAAAAATAATTGCTTTTTTCTAAAAACCCGACAGCATTTAGTTGTTTAAAAATAGCTAAATATTGAAAATTTAGCTGCAAGTAAACAAACTCCGTCTAACATTTATTTTTCTTTGTTTGCTTCACACCTGTTATCAGTTCGCTCGCTTATTTTACTTTTTCGTTAGAAAAGTCATGCGGAAAATTGCAAACCATTTTAACCCGCATATAAAAAGTGCTGTTGTTGTCCAAGTTTTTTGTCCACCAGCAGTTAGCTAAAAGCCTGAGTAAAATGCAGGGTATACCACCAACTATAAATTATGCAAAATAAAGGAAGCAACACTGAAATATATATTTTTTATTCACTTTGCCTTTTGCTTTGGCAACTTTCAATTTGGTTGTTCTGAAATGGCCAACCAATTGGCAATCTAGTGAAAATACATCCGCATACAAAAAATCATGTCATAGGATGTTGCAACATTTCAGCGCAAAGAAAAAATACGTGTCGAACCTGACACCGATAGGAAGGCAATATAGCTCAAATCACTATTAATTTTTTTAACGAGAAAATGTTTATCACGAAAACTTTTATATCTTGGTGGTAAATATTTTCTAGTGCCTAAAATTTAACGCTGAATTTTGTTTTTGAAAACATTTTTATAAATTGCAATTATGGTGTTTGTAAACTCTAAAATGTCTACTGCAAAACCGAACTTCTGGCGGAGTATAAGTATAAGTATAAGTATAAATATAAGTATAAGTATAATTATAAGTATAAGTATAAGTATAAGTATAAGTATAAGTATAAGTATAAGTATAAGTATAAGTATAAGTATAAGTATAAGTATAAGTATAAGTATAAGTATAAGTATAAGTATAAGTATAAGTATAAGTATAAGTATAAGTATAAGTATAAGTATAAGTATAAGTATAAGTATAAGTATAAGTATAAGTATAAGTATAAGTATAAGTATAAGTATAAGTATAAGTATAAGTATAAGTATAAGTATAAGTATAAGTATAAGTATAAGTATAAGTATAAGTATAAGTATAAGTATAAGTATAAGTATAAGTATAAGTATAAGTATAAGTATAAGTATAAGTATAAGTATAAGTATAAGTATAAGTATAAGTATAAGTATAAGTATAAGTATAAGTATAAGTATAAGTATAAGTATAAGTATAAGTATAAGTATAAGTATAAGTATAAGTATAAGTATAAGTATAAGTATAAGTATAAGTATAAGTATAAGTATAAGTATAAGTATAAGTATAAGTATAAGTATAAGTATAAGTATAAGTATAAGTATAAGCATAAGTATAAGTATAAGTATAAGTATAAGTATAAGTATAAGTATAAGTATAAGTATAAGTATAAGTATAAGTATAAGTATAAGTATAAGTATAAGTATAAGTATAAGTATAAGTATAAGTATAAGTATAAGTATAAGTATAAGTATAAGTATAAGTATAAGTATAAGTATAAGTATAAGTATAAGTATAAGTATAAGTATAAGTATAAGTATAAGTATAAGTATAAGTATAAGTATAAGTATAAGTATAAGTATAAGTATAAGTATAAGTATAAGTATAAGTATAAGTATAAGTATAAGTATAAGTATAAGTATTAGTATTAGTATAAGTACAGCAACTTTAATAATTGGAATCAACCAAAGCTTGGTGGGTCACCGCAAAGATACTTGTACTGTATTCTACTCTGCGATAGACGCTCGTGATAGTAGTTTCTCGGCGCTTAAGTGCTTATTAAGGGTGATACATTTCGAGGTTTCTCCTTTTTTAAAGAAAAAACACAGAAACTTCAAATTTTATGGGAAACGATTATTATTATTCGAATGAATATTCTTTGGCATTTATTTAATGAAGATTATCTCTTTCAAATGTTGGCCGCGGCTACGTCGCAGATGGTTCATCCTTTGAGTCCAATTTTCGTTGACTCGTTCGCGCACTTCGACTAGTAACTTGCGAATAACACGCGTGATGTTTTACTCCAAAACTTAAATCGAAGCGGAATTGTAGGCAAAGACTTTAACCTTTACATATGCCCACAGAAAGAAGTCTAACGGTGTATTATTATCGTGAAATTATCTGCTCACCGAAGTTTTCTCTCAATAACTCTACTAATTGATGTGATGTGTGGGAATTGACACCGTCTTGTTAGAACTAAATGTCGCCGAGATCAAGAGCTCCAATTTCCGGCATCAAACAATCGGTTATCATGGCGCGATAACGGTTTTCATTGACGATTACGTTCGCAGCGCCATCATTCACGTTGTTCAGCCGTAAGTCTTTCCATGATGAAACGCCAAGCAATACTGAACAAAAGTAACATATAAGCTTGACACGACTTACGCGTGCTCTGACAAAAAAAGACTACTGAGAAAAATACATATACTAGGATCACCCGTTATTTGGAACAGAAGTATCTTAATAACACTTCAGACTCATTAAAAGCGTATAAATATAAGTAATCCTTCTCGCTTCCTGAGATATGATTGAAGCTACTGTTGAACTCTCTTTGAGCTCGTATGTCAACCCAAATCGCATGATAAAAGAGTTTCCCTATCGTATTTTCGCGACTTTTGCTATCATTCCGATTTCACAGGCTCATTGACTTTTTTAATTAATTTCTACTTACCTCACTCAAGCTTTTCTCACCCTAAGGCTCTTCGTAATTCTATCTTAGTAGAAGTTCATAAGTGCCTCCTCTTTGAAAGGGCATCTCAAGTGGGTAGTAACTCCTCTTTACAGAATCTAAAATAACTGAAGTAACGGTAAAAGCTTAATAACTCAACTTCAGCCACCCTAAAGGACTTGAATTAAAAATTTCTGTAATCTTACTGTGCGGGCTCCATATTTTCGCTACTTCCTTAGTTAACATTCACTTTGACGAGTGCACTATTAACAGCTCTTGCTACCAACACACATACATATATGCAACCATATCTAGTTGCTTCGGCGGATTATTGTCATTCATATGCAGTTCGCATTTGCATTTAATTCATGTGAAAATAATTATTGGGGATGTCAACATAAAGTTGAGACTAAATAAAATGACTTGCAAATATCAGAGTTCACAAGCTTGCGCACTCGCATGAATATGAATGACTGCATTTCCACAAAACATATGTATGTATGTATATATACTATATGTATTTTATATCTGAACAAATGCATATTCTCTCATTTTTCTCGGCAGCATTTACAATCGAATTAGGGTACGAGGCCACGTGCGCCATTAATTTTTACGCACACCAACACTTCAGTGAATACAAGTAGCAGCACACACTCATGCATGCAAACGTATAGTATATGTATAATATATCTACACACATACATACTCGTGTGTGAATACATTACAGCATAATTTGATATTAAATGTTTTTGCGCATATTCACGCTCATTTGATGTTCCTATTCATATATTTAACTGTCCTCTTAATTGCATGGTAAAGGGTGTTTCACGCTGGTAACACTGGTTATTTTTAATCAACATATCAATGAAAAGTACTTTATAAAAATTATTCAAATCAAGACATTTACCAAAGTAGGAACAAGATATTATTAAAACAAATAAGAAAGCGCTAAGTTCAGTTGCAACCGAACATTTTATAATCTTGCATCTTGCAGGAATCAAAGCCAAGGAACTACCTTAAAGTGTACAACGTCAACCAGAGGAACGGAATCTAAGCAAATTTATATACATGTGCTATAAAAAGGATGATCCATTTCGAGGTTCCTAGTTTTTTACAGAAAAACCACATAAACTTCAAATTTAATGTGAGATGTTTATTAACATTCGAAAAAACATTCTTTGGCATTAATTTTTTGAAGTTTATGTCTTTTAAATGTTGATTGCGGTTACGTCTCAGATGGTCCATCCATTGAGTCCAATTTTCGATGACTAGTTCGAGCATTTCGACTGGTAACTGGCGAATGACACCCTTTTTGTTTTGCGCCCAGGTCTGAATTGAAGCGGGATTAAAGATTTAGATTTTAGACTTTACTTTGCCCCACAGGAAAAGGTTTAACGGTGTGATATAACATGATTTTTGTGGCCAATCGACGGCCCAAATTGTGAAATTATTTGCTTACCGAAGTGTTTTCTCAATAAATCCATTGATTGATGCGATATGTTTGAAGTGACGTCGTCTTGTATAAAACCCAATAAGGACGAGTTCACGAGCTTCAAATTCAGGTATCAAATAGTCTGTTATTATTGCGCGACAACGGTCGCCATTGACGGTTACGTTCTTACCACCATCATTTTTGAAAAAATATGGACCGATGATTCCACCACAAACTACACTTAACCATAGTTTTTTCTGAATGAAATGGCAGCTCTTGAATCTCCTCATGTTGGTCTTCGTCCCAAATGCGACAATTTTGCTTGTTCGCATACATATTGAGCCAGAAATAGGTCTCATCGCTGAACAAAGTTTGGCTCGAAAAAGTCGGATCTAATGAAGCTTTTCAAGAGTCCATAAAGCGAAGCGGTGTCGCTTGGAAAGGTGCGCAGCATCTGGTCTTGCATAAGCTGTGTTATGTACGCTTTGAATTTAAGATCTCAACGTAAAATGCACCAAGTCGTACCATACGTCAATCCGAGTTTCTGTAAAGGACGCCGAATCGACTCTCCACGATCTTCGTATACATTTGCAGCTATGGCTGCTATATTTTCCTCTCTGCGTGCTTGACGGTGACTATTCAGTTGAATATTATTCAATAATGAATGCTGGGTCTCAAGAGTAGGCCGATTATGTTGACCATAAGTTTTATATGAAAACCCACGTTCACGTAAAGAATTTGTTTCGTACATTCTTTACAGAACGTGAATTTTCGAATTCAATTTGAACGATTTTTGAACCTTGTTCAAAGGTAAGTTTTTCCATGATGAAATGATAAACGATACTGGTCAAAAATAACATGACACTCGTGATCTGTCAAAAAAAGGCTATTGAATAAAGTACCTCTACGTGTATCACTCGTTACTTTATGAAAACATTTCAAATAAAGACATTTACCAAAGTAGGAAGAACGTATTAATAAAAAATTATATGACTTTAGAAAGACATTCTCCAAAATTTTAGCTCAGAGTATTTTTTTTAGAAACCACTGCTTGCATTAAGCACCTAAGCACATTTCGTGAAAGCTTAAAAAGGCGAAATTTTACAATCAAAAGCAGAAAGCCTCAAACAGTCAGTGAGTCCATATTTTTTGCAGAATTCGGAGTTAAAAAAAAACTCTTCAAAATATGATCTAACCTGGTTAAAACCGCATTTAATCACCTGGGCTAACGACGAGTAATAAAATGGAACAATTAACCTCTCCAATCATACTGATATTGTTGTAACATGAAGGCCAACAGATTTCCAAGGCCCCTCCAGAGTTACAATAATGTTAAGAAATAATTATAATGTTAAGAGGATACAAAAACAAATATATCTAGACTCGTTAACAAGCCCTTCTATGCAAAAGTCTAGGTCGGGACTCATTTTTTTCAAAGGCATTTAAACACAACTAAACGCAAAAGTCAAACTTATCTATTGAAGCACCCTTTATATAACATACAAGCTCGTTACAAAAAACGTGGCTGCCCTTCTACGCAGCGAAGACAGACATAATTATGCAAATACGCACATTTTCCGAAACCTTCCTCCATTTTCTTTTTTTCGACACACTTCATGCGTTTTTTTCCAACCTTAAAAGCACTAATTAAACTCTGCTCATTTCAGTATAACGGTTAAGAGGATAATGAAGTTGAGTGTCTTAAAAACAATACTTTCTCGCCAGCTACAACAACAGGCAAAAACGCTAAAGGTACTACACGCGCCTTACATCGCTCTCACGCCGCGCACATCCGGCCAGCCACCGTTGAGTTAATTGTATTTTGGCTTTTCTCAGACGCATTGGAAATTTTCCAAACAACACTTTCACTTAACAGTACTTAAACCAGAAATTTATCACTTTTGCCAACAACAACAGCAGCACCGCAAGTGCTGCGGTTTCCGAGGCCACTTTAAAATGGACCCCTCTAATTTATTCAAATCTAGTCGGATATTGGAGGGCTGCCTGTGCAAACAAGTGAAAAGGCAAAAGCTCAATGGCAGTCAAAAGAGGGAGAGCTATTTCCTTTATCCCTGTCATGCCTTTCATATTTGAAACTATTGAATATATGCCGTTAAAGGCTGCTTGGAGCAGTAGCATGCCGTAAACATGCCGGTTTTTCGCTCTTTGTCTATTGCCGTTATTCAACTGGGAATCTGGGCAAGGCGTGTGTGTTCTGCTCGTTTATATTCATTTATGTATTAAATACAAATGAAAATACAAAATACAAATACAACTACAGCTATGAATACAAGTGCACAGCTGTGTGCACGCGCTGGCTGTGCACTTTCTTGGCAGTCAAAGAGATTATTTTATTAGCCATTTAAACTATAAGTGCGTTATTTAATATTCAGCAAATTAACTGTATTTAATAGACAAAAATAAAAATGCAATGCATGCGACTGCATTTGGACGCTCAGCTGGTATTTATTGTGGTCCTGGCATTGTGCGGATAATTGTGGGTTATATATGAAGAAAGTGAAAGGAATTATTTGCGGAAGTCACTGCGGTGATGCATATGTATGCCGCTGTTTTCATAAACATACAGCATTTGTAGAGCTTTAAACTAACACAATTGTGAGCCGGGTGGAATTCCCAATGAGAGAGTTTATAAATACAAAAGGGCAATGATCTTTTTAATAATTGAGAAATGCTATAAGGAAAAGGAAAAATGTACATATATATGGTAAAGCTGATAAGTCAGAAGCTTGTTTGGTTCAAAAATGTACTCCTGAGTTTGACATTTATCGATAAGCCATAGCCACTTCGCACTACTTCTTAGTCAGATCCAAGACTTTGGACATATATACATAAGTGATATTCAACTTAGTTAGTACTTTGAAAGTAATTAACAAAGTTACTGAAACCTCTAGGTTTCGCTACTCTAGATAGTTCTCACTGTCATTTAAGATTTACAAAAGAGCTGTTTCTGGCGTTAAGGGGGTATTCTACTCTAGAAATCAAATTTTGGGCAGTTTTTTGAATTTTATTAAAAAAAAAACCAAAAATATTTCTACTATTAATTTTTTATGGTGTTTTTATTGATATCTTAAAAATACAGAAAAAACATTTAAAAAAAAATATTAAAAATTAAAATAATTAGATGGAAGGGGGGTGAGACCGGTGTAACAAAAAATGGCGCATCTTGGTGACATTGACCCTGACTCTCCTGGTGGTCTGAAAAAAAAAAATCAAAACAAGTTCTTAACCAGTAAGGATGCTGATATAGTCCGGGAACACGAAATTTTTTTTTTTGAAAAATGGCAACTGCCTGAAAATAAAAATCATTTTTTACGCTTTTTTTGAAATTCCTGAATTTTTTTAAAATATTAAAAAAAAAAATTTTGACACAATGCTGGTAGGAACTATAAAGGATTATATAAAGGAGGTTCACACAAAATTTCAAGTAAATCGGTTGTATAGAACTTGAGATAACGCCGGTACCGTGTGGAAAAAAGTAGTTTCGAGAAAAATGCGTTTAAAATTTAGAAGACAATTCTAGTAAACACGGATGCCACCTCACAAAATCGGCTGTATCTCCGAGAATAAGTCGAATTTTGAAAAATCCTGCCAAGGTCATATTTTTGAAAGTCTAAACTTTAAATATATGAAAAAAATCGAATTTTTCAAAATTCTAGAGTAGAATACCCCCTTAAATAGTGCGAGTACATTAGTTTCAAATCTGTGCGGAGATTAAAAAGAAGTCTTCCTAAATCTCGTAGATTAGTAAGATAATCAGCAGTCTAGATCTCGTGCTTAAGTGTCGGAATAACAAGGTATAAGTAATGTTTATGGTTATCTTGTCATCAGAGTTTTTGTAGCATAAAAGATTAATGAAGTAAAAACTATAGGTAAGAATAGTTTACGTAGACTCGAATATACTTTGAGAACAGAAGAAGTAATGAAAATTATGTACCAAGTGATTAGAATAACTAACCAATAAATACTTGAACTAAGCACACGTCAAAACCAAAATTTTACACTATACCATATTGACAATTTTTAGCGAGACCTGTTTTTGAAAACATACATTGAAAAAATGTTTCTTTGGTCCTAGGAAAACATCCACCGTGATTGGAGCAAAGTAACAATATTTACAGATGAGTAAGCTTTTGTATTTTGAGATGTGATTGACTAACGAAAGGGCAATCCTGAGTGAAAAGGGGTGTTAAGCTCAACGAAAAGCTGCATGTTTATGAATGCTTCTCTGCTCATGGATGGCCATCAAAGTCACCAAGCTAATAAAGAGTGCTTGGGTTTTAAAGAAAGCCAAAATTTTAAGTAAACATTCAGTGTCAACAAAATATTTCTTCTGGCCACTCCAACATACCTGGAGGTCGCTTACTGTGAAATATGAGGAAAATATAGTTGCAAATTGCCATCAAAGATGTCAGACTGTAATAGACAATGCAGGAAATTGAGACAAGTATTGATTGAATGTCAGCTATAACAACACTTTTCGGAAAACGTTTTTTATTGAGACTTTTAGAGGACTTTTATCAGATAATATCTAATAAACATTCAATGACAACTTACAAATCCATAATTATTCGACTGAAATGAAATAAGATATTATCGATGCACCAGGTAGACCTATTTACAGACACCGAAGCATTAAAGAATTTTGAAATATAAGTTAATAAATATTAAGCGCTTAAAAGGCGCTTTGACGATGAAGATATCCCCACATTTGACGAAAAAGAAAAAATTGTGAGTCAGTACTGATACAATCGGGCGACGAAACTTTTCAAATGAAAGCTTTTGATGCGAAATATTTTGATTTCTTAAAACGATACTTAAAATTCGAAGATATACATAAGTACAAAAATAAAATACTGCCAAACTAGAGAATCTTCACTGAAGCAGTGCTTGTCTTTTTGCATTTTCAATGCACTTTCGTAATATTTAATATTTCTTGTGAAAAGTTTACTCGCACAGCACTTTGCTTCGAAAATGTACGAATTCATGCAATATTTATGACAGCTGTGCACTTCAAAAGTTTCACACTCGAAGTGTTATACCGGGTGACTTGGCGCTACACTAACACTTATACGAGTATATAACAAACCTCTTAATCCTTGGTAAATTTAATATTTTTAATGGATTTCATCAATAATATTGAAGCAAAATCAATAAAGGTGACGTGACTTTTATCAAAGCACTTCCGCAGCTTTGAAGCACTCAATTACTCCAAATAGAAGCTAAGCTGATTGTCTGCTACACATACATATTATATATGTGTGCCACACATATGTACATATTATGTATCAGTTAGATAGCATTTTCATATACATACATACATATATCAATTCTTTTCACTTTCTCCACTTAAAAAGTTTTATTATTTGTTTGCATTCGCTCTCTCTTAAGACCTGCCATTACGCTGATTTTGACCTTCTGCTCCGCTTGTGTTGTACCTAGTTACCGTCATTGCTACTGTTGTTGTGTCACTCATTAACAAAGAGTATTCACGTTTCAACACCGCCATGTACTCATGGCAACCACAGAGGACATGCACATAGCGGTGGCCTTTGCTTTGCGCCAGCATCAGATTTGCCCTTCTGCCACTTGCCGCAAACAAACAAGTGCACAAGGGTATAAGTGAACACATAGCTACATACAAATATGTACATATATATATATACATGCATTGAAATCATGTATAATATGATGTTAACACTATAGATGCCCTGTAGGCAAATTGCTTAGTCGCGTAACTAAGCATCACCGCTGGGAAAACGGAAAACGGTTCGGTGCAAAACTTGGTTAGTTTAACGGTAAAAAATGTACAGGTTGTATCTATGTATTTGAAAATTTTAAGAAAAAAAGAATTTAAGAAGAAGAAAGGCTGAAACAAGATAAGAAATCTCAAACAGTGTTGCCACATATTTTCAAAATCATAAACTTGTTAACTTAAAACACACTTATTAAATGCAATAAAAATAAATGAAGCTGAAAATAGTTTATGGTTGCATATATTATTGAAAAGGGTTGCCACTCACTTAAATTTTTTAAATAAAACTTGTCAATTAAATAAAATATTAAAGTATGAGCATCCAACTAAATTCGATGGTTTGAAAAAATATTCTGTTGCAGATACACATGTTTGAGAAGGGTTGCCACATTTTTATGATTCGCTAATTAAATTGGTCCAAAACATAACAATATGGATGCTCATATTCATCATAAGTATTAAGAAAGATTTCATTAGAAAAGATATAAATTTTGTGGCAGGGTTGCCACATATTTTAAAATCCTGAATTAAATTTATAAAAAATGAAAAAATGTTCTCCGAAACTATAATATAAATAAAAAAAAAAATTGCAAACATGAACTTCATTTGGATTGTTTTGTAGCACAGCTACTTAACATATGTATACCAATGCCTGATAAGCTGATACCTTCAAAACAGCAGATTCTTGAGGAGTAAATACGTCCTTTAACTTTCAGATCGATATCTATAAAACTTAGGAACAATATTATATATTGTATATATATATTATATATATTTATACAGACGGGCATTGCTAAATCGACTCAGCTCGCACTATTTTATAGAGTCCCTAATATAATTGGTTGTCAAAAAAGTCTTGCGGCATTTTCATTGAATCAATTCGTGTGGCACCCATACACCGAGCTTCTTAGTGACTCCAAGCTTCTTCAAATGGTTTATAACGGTTTATTGACTACTATGCCGGTCTCTTTCGACCAATTCAGCGATTTTATCGCAATTTTCGACGACAGGCCTTCCGGAGCGTGGCGCATCTTCGACCACCTCTACACCAGAACGAAAACGTTGAAACCATCGTTGTGCGGTGAAAATGGAAACTGTATCCGGTCCATAAACTCCACAAATTTTATTGGCGGCTTGGGATGCATTTTTGCCTTTATCGTAGTAGTACTGTAAAATATGCCGTATTTTCTCTTTATTTTGCTCCATGTTTGCGACGCTATAACTCACGAACGACTTAAAAGAAACAACAATCAATCAAACACGTGTTAGCGCGTGAAATGAGCTTTCCAAAAAGGTATAGCATGACCCGATGGGACGAATAAAACTAGAAGTACGCGCTTTTAGCGCCAACTAGCGAAAATACCGCAAGACTTTTCTGACAATATACAACCTAATATTTGCTAATTTGGAAAGTACAAAGATTAGAAGTGTCTGTAACCATTTTTGTCTGTTGTTGCTGTGCTTAATGTAGCGGGTAAAGAATTTATACTAAGTTGACAGAGCTTGTGTGGGCAAAATGCGGGTTTCATTACATTAACTGGTGGAGGCGGAACTTATTCAATTCTTCACGTTGTCGTTAGTAGTGGCATATACTACATATACTACTTGTAACAAAAGCACTCGGAAATTCTAATTAAATTCCCCGGGTCAACGAAATTTCTCGGTAGGACTGTCCTTAATTACTATGCCAAATATGGACGCGATCTGTCAAGGAGTTTGTAAACGGTGAACCATATAAAATTTTAAATTTAAAAAGTCAATAAAAAAAGGCTTGATATTTTTCAAAGGTCTAACATTTATTTGAAAGGTTGTTTTATGAAATTTATTTGTGGAAAACCATTTCCGACAAATGACCACCACGACTGAGTTTACAGTAGCTCATCCGATCCACCCAATTTTGGAGTACTTTCTCGATGGTTTCAGGCCTTATGGCAGCTACAGCAGCTTCAATCTCGTACTTTAGATCTTGAATTGTTTCTGGATGGTTGGCGTAACATTTATCTTTAACAGCTCCCCACAGAAAATAGTCCAACGGAGTTAAATCGCAGTTTCTGGGAGGCCAATTCACATCACCTCTTTTGCTGATTATGCGATACTCGAAGATAGGGCGTAAAAGATTGAGTGTAGCGTTTGCTGTATGACACGTAGCGCCGTCCTGTGCCCTAAATGCGACAATTCTGCTTGTTACGTAACCATCTAAGTGGAAATGAGCTTCGTCCGAAAAGATGATTTTTCGGTAAAATTGACCATCCTCGGTTTTTTTTTCAATATTTCCCAGTTTTCTTCTAGTGAATAGCGAGCCATTTCGTAAATTTTAGACTTTTTACTGAATATCTGTCACTTTCCGAATAGTATTTGGCATTTCCAGTGTCGAAATATAGATAATTCAAATTTAAAACGTTAAATGGCCCACCCGTTAGTATTGCGTTGCGATTTTTACAATGGATAAAAGTATCGAAAAAAGGATTTGTCTCAAATTTTGTATTTCTAACCAAATAATTTTGTGTGCACAATCGTTGCGAATGTTGGATGTGATTTAGTTTTATCGAAAACATAAGCCAACGAGTGGTACAAAGCCTTCAAAGACGGTCGAGAGATCGTCCTCTTCATCTGATGAAAATATTAAAAAAGTGAAACACCACGCTTGAAAATAGTCAGGCAAGTATTAGAAAGATGGCTAGAGAGCTCGATTTCTTGCGATGCCGTTCAAATGATTTTGGTGGATATTTAGGGTATGAAACGCATTTTTGCTCAACTAGTCCAGATAATGCAAAATTTTTTTTTCATCGAGCCACGATTGTGACCGAATTTAAAATCGCAATGAATACCATCGATCAACCACCGTATTCACCAGATTTGGCCTCGCGTAATCTTTTTATAGTCCCCGAACTAAAATTGGCACTCCGTGGAATTCATTTTCAGTCTATCGAAGAGATAAAACAAAGTTCGCTGAAGCAGCTGAAGGCTATCCCAAAAAGTGCCAATGAAAAGTGTTTTAAGGATTGGAGTCATAAGTGTATTACATCTGGTGGGGATTACTTTGAAGACGGCAAAATAAATAATGATGAATAATTAAATATTTTCTGCTTTCTTTGCAATTTCCGGTACTTTTTCGTGGAATTAGTCCACATCAACAATAAGCTGGTTTAGATTTGCGTAAAGCTGTAGTTCCACATCCTTTGTTTCGTCTAACCACTCCATGTTTTCCTACAGGGTATTTACGTATGTATTCACATGTATTTACTATATACATATGAGCGGCTTACACACACATTTTCGCATTAATGCTGAGGTAGCCTTCATTTAATTATGCGGTCATTTCATCAGCGCCTTGTTTATCTTTATTATAATTAAGAAATATCCCAGGGGAATAACATTTATGCGGAATTATACAAACATGGAAATAAATATTTTTTTTTTTTGTGTTTTATGTAATATCCGTCAGCATATTGGTATTGATATGATTGTAGGCAGAGTGGCTTTTATAAGTGGATGTATGAAGATTAGAAATATTATATAAATAATAATACTAAAGCTGCAATCTCGTTGATTAAACCACTGTTAACTATTGGACAACGCTTTGGAAGGACTTGCTTTAATTTGGATAAATCCTTAACTAATACGTACTTTATGGTCGAATAATGGCTGTACAGAAGAAAACTATGCTAGCCACGTAGTAGTTTACAAAGAGTTGAACTGAATTCAACAATTTGGTAGAATTTTACCTTAGAGCAAGAGTAGTAGTTTACAGATAGTTCTATTATTGCTCGATATTTGCTGCGAAGTTTTACGTTTCATTACATCCAGAGGGAGAGCTTGTGGAATAGTTTATTTTACTTTTGATAACAGTGCCTTAACTTTAACCCCATTTTGTCTCGAAAACTACTTTAATGCTAAAAACATCTATGAGAATCATAACACTTAAGGATTTTAACTAATTGTGACTTGTTAACTCCCAAAATTAATCCAAACTGCGGAAAATAAAACCTCAACTAGCAAACATTATATAGTAAGTAGTGCACTCCTAACAGTGCTAACATTTACGACCACCACTGTAACAAAGTGCTTTTGACTTGTAATCACTGGCACATATACATACGCCTTTTGACTGCCCATTTAATTACGTACGAAATTCTTGCGGCGACGTCGATTGTCGAATTTACCAGACCCCACCACCACCACCAACAACAAGAACAACAGCAAGATTTGCCACACTATACACATTTCACTTTGGCCATAGCAAAAATTTAAGGCTCAAATAAAACTAAAGCTCGTTAAAAGCGACTTGGGTACTCGTCTACATATCATACTTAACGGCATGAACCACCGAAAAACAATACAAAAACAAAGCAAACCAAAAATGAAATTGTTGGCCAAACTTTGTTTGATCGCAGCGGAAGGCTTAATTTACTTACTTGTAAACTTTTCGCAGCTTTTCAATGAACATAATTTTTCATGCATTTATTATAAAGACGTTACACATGTATAATATGTACTATATCATATATACTATACACATATGTATACTTGTAGATATTTGTGTATTTGTAAGTATGAGCATACTGAATGGGTTATAAACTTACGGATGTGCGAAACTTTGTATTCTCATGCACATAATATTAGGGTGTTACTTAATACACCCGACCGATATCGACCCATCAAAATATGGGATTAAAACCATGCCTACTAGCTTAATAACAAAATTTAAATTCCATCTGATTCTTTCACTCTCCAGAATAGCCAATTATTGTATCGGGATAAAACATTGCCCGAATAGTTTACTTAAGCTTCATGACCGAAAATCCACATTGGACCTATGTACCTATTCAAATTCCCAGATACCGCATATGGGTATCAAAGTTTCAAATGCGAACTTTTAAATGAAATTATCGGTCAATCTGTGATATATATTATACACATTCGTAATAATATTCTAGTATGAATGTATGTTAAAAATGGCTTGAATCGGGTCAATAATTTCCTTCGCATCCATATACCTAATAATTAAACAGTTAACTTTATAAAGTATATATCGGGAAATGTATCAGTTATTTCAATAAAAATTATTGAGCGGTTCTTTTGATCTCTGTATATCTTTGGCCGCATTTAACTTACAAGGGAGCTGTCCTTCTATTTCTTCCGCATATATTATTTTTCATTAAACATACTATGTAGTAGTTCATTTCCATTGCGTACTATCTTTGTAAGCGAACTTAGTCCATCTTTACCCGTTAAAAATATTTCTCTGCAATTTAAGGTGTTAAGGGTAGTTATAATTTTCAAAAAATTATTTTTTTTTTACATTTTCATTAAGTGTACTATCTTAAAAATATTCTCTGAAAATTTCACGTTGATCTGGTAATTCGTTTTTGAGTTATTCGACAAACAACAAAGAGAGCTCGGGCACTTCAAAGCAAAAAGGCAAACTTTAAACGCTTTTTTATCAAAACTATATTTTTGGAACTGGTGACAACTGTAACTCGAAAACCGCTCAGTAGATTTTAATTAAATTTATACAGCTTTTAGAATACATAATAACTCGGGCCTGATCGAAAGATTTTTGTTTTTTCAAAAATTTCGATTTTTTAAGACCAATTAACTCTTGATTTTTTCCCAAAAATTTAGACAAAAATTTCCTGAGGCCGCCATTTTGTTAATTTTTGAAAAAAAAAAAAAAAATAAAATCCTTCGATCAGGTCCAGGATTATCTATTTATAAAACAATTTTTTTTTTTTTTTTGTACGATTGAGTTTAGATGAATATCTAAGGACTTATGGTTGTCACCGCAAGTACCTTTTTTTGGAACTGGGTCAACACAAACAACTATAACTTTGAAAATTAAATTTTTTTTTTTAAATTTTCGTGACTTAAAGTCCGCATATTCTATAATAACTTTTATTACTTTTGTAAAATAACGTGATTTAATGCAAAAAAATATTACTGAAAATTCGCATTTTTTCGTGCCTCTGACTACAACTAACCCCTCAAGTCCCTTAATTATGAATTTTTTAGTTTGTTAGGGGAGTGATATTGATTGGTAGAATAATGTATCAAAACCGTCAGGGATAAGTATAAAAAAATATTTATCGACCTATGGAGCTAAATTAAAGATATGTAATGTAAAATTAAAATATATTTTCAATCCTAATCAATTTATTTAGGATTTCCTTGAACCCCGAATCGTTCTCCAGAAGGACCTTCGAAAAAAGTTGTCTGGGGAGGAAAAACATTTCTCTTCCTAAAATTCTCTCAAAGCAAAACCCAAAAAAAAATATTTCTACAATAGATAGGTCTTTGGACTCAATTTGCGCTAGAAGTGCCATTTTGATACGAGGTTTGACAATTAAGTAATAAGACTGATTTTATTGCCGCGCTTGTGATAAGCCTGTGACCTTGAAATTTCCTTTCTCTTTTTTCGGCATCACTCCCCTCTCCATTGATATATGTATCATCGCTCTAGTTTGTTTAGTTCGCCTGCTGCGTCAAGTTGAGTAGACGTGTGTTTATAGTGCTTGTCACGAAAATGAAAAATCGAAATCAAGCAGCATCGAATGACCGTCACAGAAGAGTATTTGGAACAAGTGGAAAACGATCCCACGCTGCTTGATCGAGTTATTACAGGCGATGAGAGCTGGTTTTTCCAATACGATCCGGAAACCAAACGCCAAAGCTCAAAGTCGAAGGTGAAAACGATGATTATTGCCTTTTTAGATAGTCGTGGATTCGTCCACAAAGAATTCGTTCCACCGGGGAAAACTGTGAATCAAGTCTACTTTTGACAAGTACTCGAAAGATTGCGAAAACGTGTCAACAGGGTGCGCCCAGACATCGCTCGTAACTGGATCCTTCATAACGACAACGCGCCGTGCTACACCGCCCTCCGCGTGTCCCAGTATTTGGCCTCTAAAGGAGTCATCGTGTTGCAACAACCGCCTTATTCGCCCCACATGTCACCCTGTGACTTTTTTTTGTTTCCTAAAACAAATCGGTGGTCAAAGGAACCCATTTTGAGTCGATTACGGACATCCAGGCGGCCGTGACGAGGGTACTCGCGAACATCCCAGTCGAAGCGTTCCAGAAATGTTACGAAACATGGAAAACGCGCTGGAATCGCTGTATAGCTGTCCAAGGGGACTACTTTAAAGGGGATGGCAATCGTAGAATAGTTTTCAAATATACGGTTTTTATGGAATCAGTTTCATTACTTAATTGTCATACCTCTTATATTATCGAAAAAACTTTATACCTTTACATCACATTTCATTGTTGTGTTCAAACCAATTAATGCCCCCAATGAGACGTCTTAACTATGGTATGATTTTTTTAGATAGACATTCAAAGTTTTGTATGTGATGGATTTTAAAACTCTATGTTGGATTTGTGATAGACCTAGGCACTCACAGAGGAAGTGCAAAACCATTTGCTTACTCACGTTATAGTCCGTATATACTTTTCCTGTACCTGTGTAATAAGTCCTTAGTTTTTGTCTTGTCATATTTTTACCATAACTGTTTCGCTATCCTGCATTTCGTTATAGCTTTTCATGAATTTTGAGCTATTTGTATTGAGCTGTCTATTAATCGTTTCTAGGGGCACAGTATTGTCTCTGCCTCGCATTGAGAGATTCCTTGGCGTTTCGTTGCCGAAAATGTTCTTTTGACCGGGGACCCAAATTATGGACAAGTGGAGTCTTTGGCGACGAAAACGCTAGTCATGACGCCTACTCGTATACCCTCCCGTAGTTGCTCAGTAGAACTTACACGCCTTCTCTATGCTTAATAATTCCACTTGGAAGATGAGACATATCAAGATACTCGGAGTTGTTATTGTTGTAGCAGTAGAAAATATTATCGAGGCAAGTCTAGGAGTTTTTCATAGTAAGATGAAGCATCGGCACATACGGTACCTTATTCCGAAAAAACTAACCTACTTCCTTTTTTTGTCTCTTCCAGGGGCCCACTGAACTAAGTAGCGATTCATTGCATGCACCTGACGCCTAATCTGTTGTAAATGTCTCAATCTTATCATTATAAAAGCTGCCGCTTCACTGACTTCACGTCTA
Organism: Bactrocera zonata; assembly: GCA_037783105.1. Classification (NCBI taxonomy): domain Eukaryota; kingdom Metazoa; phylum Arthropoda; class Insecta; order Diptera; family Tephritidae; genus Bactrocera; species Bactrocera zonata. The sequence goes on from JBAWJQ010002354.1 coordinate 2,032,003, forward strand.
GAGGGTATTCTTACCTCGAATTAACTCTTGATATCCCACTTTGGGAGGATATATGGTAGTCTGATTTATTTAGAATAATTACGAACTTGTTCAGAATTCCGCTATATCCATAACTTTTTCTTTTCCAGCCACCAATCTCATTAGCTTATGGCAGAAAATGTTGTCACTACCCATATGAAAACGTCTAGAGGCAGTTGATGCATATTAAACGCATCTGTCGGACCTGACTTATAGGCCCCTGCACCTAATTTTCTCATTTTATATTGTTTCTTTAGTGCCATTAAACCAGTGCACCATACATGAGAATTGGTCAAATGACGGCTGTATAAATTCACATGCCTATATTCGGTTTTAGGTTCCAATAAGAGGCTTTAAAAGCTTTTTATTACTTGAATATCTATTTTCCAGTTCAGTTTCGTACTCGTATATACACAGCTGGACCCTCAAATATTTTGCGAAGTTGAAATTTAGGTAATTTATTCGTAAATAGCATCACTTCTGTCTTACTAGGGTTAACGCCTAGTACGTTACTCACGGACCATAGATATAACCTTCGCAAATCTCTTTCCATAATCTCTCTAATTGTGGAAGACAACAGTGCTGATACCATTAAAACTATATCGTCCGCATATGGTACCACTATCCTCCTTTTCCGTGAAGTTGAACGGTGGAAAATAAAAATAAAAAAAATCTGATTTTTGAGAAAATAGCGGCTTCCCATAAAATAGCCGCTTTTTGTAAACAAATTTACATTTCAAATTGTAGTTAAAAATCTTATTCCTTCAACATAAGTGAAAAAAATCTTACAAATGCGCTTATATTTTCAAAACTATTTTTTCAAAACTAATTTTGAAAATGCGCGAGTGAATGTAACCATTTAATTGCTCCGAATTTGTGCCAAACAATCATCTATACGCAGAGAGATGGCTGAGACTCTGTGAAAAGTTTCAAACAGCAAAAAAGCTCCAAACTAAACGCGCCCCACTTTTTGATCCGCCCTAATGCAGATTATTTCAGCATATTGTCTTTTAATATAGTTAAGTACTATGAAAAATTGTTAGTTTGCAAAAGTTTGGCATAAATATATTAAGCTAACTTTAACGATATTGCTAGTTTACAGCGTTACCAAAAAAATTTGCCCCTAAAAGTATGCAATATGTTTTTTTGTTATTTGCTTATTTCGGGCTTTGCGTTATTGAAAATGCGTAATGAGCTTTAAATTTGTTTCTAGATTGTGAATATTTTGAACTTTTTTCGCATTTTGTGATTAATGAGCATATTTCTATATCACATATGTAAATACAATATACATATATGCTATCGCATTATCGCCAGCCAGCATGTGTGATAAAAATTTTCGAAAATTGCTGCATTGGTATGCATTACGCATTTCATTGCATGGCATTTCAATTTAGTGGTTAGGTTGTAATTAAATTGAATGCAATTATTTTTAATGCGTGAGAATTTAATTGCGATTTAATTACCAGGCGAAAGATTAAAGCGCTATTCCATGTGAGGGCGTATTTAATGAAAGCGATTTCGCACATAATAATTAAATATTGGTGATTTTCGGGTTTTGTTTTTGTTTTATTATACCCTGAACAGTTTATTAAGTTTGTCACGAAGGTTGTAGAACATAGAAGGAAACAGCGGGGACTTTATGAAAAAATATATAAAGGTGAGTCGCTCTCTGTATATACGCGAACTCGTCCCTCAGTTTCTGAGTTAACGTTCTGAAATTTGGTCCAGATTCCTTTCTCACCAAAGAGCTACTCATTTGTTGGAACCGCCGATATCGGACGACTATAGCACATAGCTGCCATACAGACTGATCGATTAAAATCAAATCCTTGTATGGAAAACTTTTTTATTTGACAAGTTATCTTCACAAAATTAGGCACAGCTTATTTTCCAAGGTATAGCTACCATTCTCGAACAAATTGTTCAGATCGAACAACTATAGCATATAGCTGCCATACAAACTAATCAATCAAAATCAAATCCTTGTATGGAAAACTTTTTTATTTGACAAGCTATCTTCACAAAATTAGGCACAGCTTATTTTCCAAGGTATAGCTACCATCCTCGAACAAATTGTTCAGATCGGACAACTATAGCATATAGCTGCCATACAAACTAATCGATCAAAATCAAATCTTTGTACAGAAAATTTTTTTATTTAACAATATGTATATCTTATAGGGAAACTTTTTATTTTTAAAGGGTATTATTGCCTCGGTACACCCAACAATTTATGCTTTTTCATGTTTTATTTTGGTTTTAATTGCGCTTTATGCAGTGGCATAGTGCCGATCGCCATCTATCGACGCATTGCCATTAGCATTGCCATTAAATAATGTTCGCTGATATACATATACATATATACACAGTTAACGGTAAATAAATGAGTAAGCACTATTTAAGTATATCGTTTATACATATGTAGGCATTTGCGTAACTGTATTTTCGTAAGTTGTAGCTCCTCATTCTCACTAATTGGTTTAATTATTTGCCCACTTTGCCACAAATCCCTTTTACTTATTCATACACACACACAAACACACATTTACAAACATATTTAACCACTCACAGTTATAAGTGTGTATTTGTATGAGTAGAAGTGCGCTTTTATGCTCACTCTCATAACCACATAATTGCCAATTAGTGATTAATGTGGAAAGTGTTTTCCTTGTCCTTTATATGGTTGCCACTTTGTTTCAATGAAGCATAACTCTGCAAGCTTACATATTGGCTCTTTCTCTTATTTAATATTCAAAATTAATATTTATTACATTCACATGCACGAGCACTCACACATACATACAAATACATATAAATACACATGTCGAGTTGAATTTTGCCGTGTAAATGCTTGGGTTAATTGAATTCGTTTGGCTGCTGACAAAATAGTTTAAGTTGCAGTAAATTAATGCCGATGTACTCGGCTCGTATTTAAGCTCGTTTGGTACATGTGTATACACATATTCAATTATTGCGTAATGTGGAATTCGAAATCTGAGCGAGTCACGCGTTCAAACAGACAAGCATTACAACTTGTTGTTAAAATATACACAAATATTTCAATTACACTTAAAGCGAGCCGCGAATTTCAGTGAGCTAACCTCGCTCGGACAATTCAGCATTCTTTCCCACTCTAGAAATTCTTATTGCTAGCACTTTTCACTATTAGTGTCTTCGCTTGAAGTGCTAAATTTTAATCAAACATATACATACATCTGATCAAATTTGATCCGGACTGATTTTTTGAGAACAAAAAAGAAAACATTTCACTATGGGAATTTTTTTTGTAAAAAACAAAACAAAATACTGTGTAAACAACAAAACAAAATATTTTGTGAAAAAAAAAATATTTTTGTGAAACAAGTATTTTTGAAAAATACTAATAATTTGTAAAGAAAAAAAAAACTTTTGTAAAAAGAAAAAATTTATTAAAAAATATTTGGCAAACAAAAACTGAGCTAAACATGGCACTTTATCAAATTTTCCATACACTTATTACAACCTCAACTGAAAAGACTTTTAGTGGCTTCAGCGAATTTGGACTTTTCGTTTTAGCTCATAACTGGAGCGCCATTCGTTAGATGGTTGAATAGCTTCGAATTCATATGCATTGCTGCATTGACGCACTTCACTATCCAAAACATTTACCAAAAAGTGTTGAATTCAATCATGATCAAACTTCGCACATAAGATTGAAAAAAAACGTTATGCTAATCTAGGAAAAGAGGTTTTATTTATTTGGTTTTCACACGTAGTTTATATGGATTAGTCCCGGTCAACTTTGAACTGTTAATATATAAGACATACTTGTTGGAGATACAAAATTTCTTCCAGTTATAGCTGTTAAGGGGGTAATCTAGTCTAGAAATTTAAAAAAATCGAACTTTTTTTTGATATTTTCAAAGTTTAACTATTCAAGAATATGTGTACATTAGGATTTTTCAAAATTCAAATTATTTTCGGAGATATAGGCATTTTTCTGACCCGGCATCCAAACTGGTTCGGCCAGAACGCGAAACCTTAAACGCGTTTTTCTCAAAACTGACTTTTTCGGAACGATACCCACGATTTCTCAGGTTCTACTGGACCGATTTACTTGAAATTTGTATAGAGTCTTCTCTAAAGGTTCTTTTCTATGGTTGGAACTAGCCCCATCGCCAAATTTTTATTTTTATTATTTTTAAAAATTTCGAAATAGTCAGAAAAATTGATCCAAGAAAACTTTTTTTTAGGCAGTCGCCATTTTGTGAAATTTTTTTTTTCCCCACTTTTCCGTAGTTCTGGCCATGGCGACATTATTCTAGATTAATAATCTTTTTTTCTTTTTAGTTTCAGATAACTAGTAGGATTGAAATCATGGGTATGGTCACGTGGAAATTTGTAGAGATCCTCCACTTCGTCAGCTCATAATTTTTGAAATTTTTTATTTTTTTTTTTAGTTTTTAATTTTTTTCTCTACTCTTCTAAAATTAACAAATAACTAATAAAAAATGGATGGTAAGAATATTAATTGCCTTTTTTTTTACGATACTTTAAAAATTACCTGAAATTCATGCTCCTAGACTAGAATACCCCCTTAAGCCTACCCTTGAAGTAAAAGCGTGATAGATTCAATACATTTGAGATATTTGTTTAAAAATCATCGAACTTTATTTAAAAAATATCCCATAATTAAGGCTTTTTATGAAATAGCTACGTAAGATCGGTATTTGGATTGCATAGAGTATTGAGCAGTCTCCGCATGTATCAATAAAGAGCGTCTCAAGCAAATGCTGCACGACTTTTGTGTTTCCTACCGGAATACTTATCAATTTTCCATATGTTAAATGGTGCCAAAAGTACTTTTTACTGGGTCATATCAAAAATTGGATTCGTTAATGCCCACCTAGCTAGACTTCTTTTTTTTTTGGATATAAAATCATTAATCTATAGCAAAATCGTTGATCTACAGTAGACCAACAACGGCTGACTAGATACAAATCGAAATTTATTATTCGCAATGCTTGTGATAGACAATACGGTCAGTACGTATGTAAGATTTTTTCAAGATAAAATTCTTCCAATTGCAGACATGAAGTTGGTTGTCATCGATCTATACCGCTCTCCATTGACCGTAACAGTATCAGCTTCATTTCAAAAAAAGTAAAACTGCCAACTTAGGGGAATGTGATGGTTGTTCATAAATGATTTGTAAATTTTCTTCGCACCAGAATCGACAGTTTTGTTTATTTACCGTACCATCGCTCTAGTTTTCAAGTTGTTCCAAGGCAAACTCAGAAAATTCACGACGTTTACGGTGGTCCAATGGCTTTAGTTCTTGAGTAAGAACAATTTTATAATAGAAGCAAGCCCAAATACTTCTCAAAATCCGTTAGGTTGTAGTTTGAGACAGTCTCAATTCTTGAGAACGTCTTGGAAGCGACAAATTACGGTCTTCAGCAACAAAACAATTGCCTGAATGGCAGCAATATTATCACTATTTCCAGCGGTTCTTTGTCTTATTGGCACTTGGGCATTATTTAAAAAAAAGTGTACGTTAGAAATGTCCAAAAATTTGGCGAATAGTGAGCACAAGTAGGCGATTATTACAACCATAAAATGGCCTAAAATCTTTAGAACGAAAATAGGTAGCATTTCTTTTGGCTGAAAATGTTGTTGTTTTCACGTATATAATTTTGGAGAGAAACCAGTACGCAAACAGACGAATCACATGACGAATCGAATAAAGCTTATATAGATCAAGAAATTAATGAAAAGAAATAAAGAGAAAGAGAAATCACATAAACTATTTTCTACTCGTATATATGTTTGTATATGAAAATTACTTCTAAACTAATAAACCGATTTTAGTAAAGCTGGCACACTGTGTCCAGCTTCATCCAACTTAAAAAATAGAATCGTCTACTTGTATATATCAATTATGCTAAAAGTCAAATCGATTCATAAATAAAAAAATCTAAAAAATATCTACTTACATATGTATGTATATACATATGTCAGCATGTGTTCCAAGCTAGTATTTGGTTATTATTATAATTTTGAGTAAAATGCCAAAAGTTTGGAAAAAATTCAACCTCAGTAATCCTTCGAAGCATTGCACAGAACATTCTAATAGCAACGATAAACTTTTCGGCGGTGCTAGTGAAAAAAGAGGTTTGACCACAAAAATATCATTGAAATTATTCTTGAGCTTCCATTTTGACTGAGAAACAACCCAGTCATTAGAAGGCTACGGTTTCCCTTTGGCTTAGCTTTAGCCACGTCTATAAATAAGGAAAAATATCAGTTTTCTGGTTGTAACTTGAAAATTCTTAATTGTTTTTTTGATTGACAAGTGTTTTATCAATTATTTTCGAAATTAAACCTCAAACGCAACCAGTGTAAGACTGTAACGTTTTCGTGTTTCTATGTAAAATATTTCCGCTTTATTGAATTGTTGATTTTAACATTATAGCCACAGCAACCGGGCCGAATTTAACAGTAAAACTATATTTCTATAACAAAAAAATTGCACCTACACAAGCACTAAATTCCCCTCACACAATTATGCCTCTCTTAACTACCCTGTGCTCCTGTTGAAATTCATCAGTGCAAAATATTTTATTTGTGAAACCTCAGAGAAAACGACAAGAAACCCTCGGTCAATAGTTGCAATTATTTTCCTATACAAAGCCTTACATTTGCATAGCAGATGTTCCATAATCTCTTTTCTTCAAATATTTTCATAGAATTTAATCTATAGGCACTTCTTCCACTTACAGGCCATTTTCAAAATAGTTATTGAGTGGTGTTGCCAGTTTGCTTACATATCTGCCAATTAGAAAGTGATCTGCAAGCACTTCTACTAGAGTTCATATATTATTTCCCATATTCCATATAGTATGCCATGTTTGGCAGCTTGTTGAGCGAGTTAGAGATTATCTTTACTGAGACGCAGCTACAAGTAGCCTGAGACATATAATAACACTCTTTTTCGGGTTATAGTTGTAGGGTGGTGTCTACACAGACTAGTTCAACTGCTTCACATTTATCTGGATTATCACTATGTCGCGGGACCCATTGCAGGTTTATCGTGGAAAGAATGTGAGATCCACCAAGAGATCAAAGCCTATCTTTCCTATCTTTCATTAAGCCCTAAGAGATTTTAGCCATTGAAGCACATTCGATCTTGCCTAAAACTATGCTAAGAAAATTGTCTTCCAAATCAATTCGTATTTCCCATTCAAACCAAACAATATCTTATTATTATTTCCATCAAGCCAACCACATCAACTAGCATTTCTCGTCTAAATGACAATAAATGTCTATAATAATAAAATAAATAGTAATATACAACGCTTACCTGGGATTGCAACACAAAACCACTTAACTGTAATTGACCAAATATGCCCTGCAAACGTTTAACACGATTATTAGTGTTTCATTACACGTCAGACACACATACAAACACACACACATTATATAACTAAACATCCATATATTATTTAACTGTACGTACATAAATTATATAACTGTAAATGCCTTAGCCAATTTATTTATGCCAATCTTTATTTAAATGACGTGCGTAAATTAGTCAGAACACACAACAAACGAAACGCCCGCATAGATGAGCGCCATAATTCCTGAGATACTTTCAGCAAGCACACACACACAAACTAAATGAATAAATGATTAAGTGCTAAAGTGAATGAATGAATGAATGCATGAATGGGGAGAGTAATATATAAAGATATATATAAATAACAATAGATGAAATGGACAAATGTCATTCATTCACAGCGCCGAAGTGTTGGTGGCAAGTGTAAAGAACAGTCGAAGACAAAAGATAAGAAGAGAAAGCAGCAGCATAAGTAGAGTGCTTAAAAGAAAAAACATTGCAGTGCTTTGTGCTCAAATAAAAATAACAAAAACACATTGAAAAATAAGTGGTAGTCGAGCAAGGCTGAGAAGGTGGGAATCGCCACCAAAGTGGAGACATCAAGTGTGGTCTCATCGGTGCTAAATTAAATTTATACCATCGAGCGCACGAAACAGACGTTATCCGGCCGCCCACTGTGGTTAACACAAAAGGATGCGAAAATAAAATAAAAATTAGAAAATAAAATAGGAAAAATAAAAGCAGAAAACAAATAAAATAGGCAAAACAAGTCTGCGCAGCAGAACGTAAAAGACAAAACGAATGGGCTGCAAGTCCATGTGGGAGCCGACGTGGCAGTCAAATGTAAATGGAACACTCATTGCCGCTGAGCCGAGCGCAGCGCAGCGCAGACAACAATTCACAGTGCTATCGGTGTGGTAGTCGGCCTTTAACCGCCTGTAACCGACGACGACGATAGCATTGGACGGTGGGCGTGGGAGCGACCAACCGCCGACGAAGCAAATGTATAATAAATTGCATGAAAAACTCAATCATTACGCCAGCAGCAGGGAGCTAATTTAGTTACACACATCACCAGCTAACAGCCAGCCCACAACCAGCCCACAGCCTTGTCAAGCAGCAGGACCAACCTATCAGCCGGTCAACTGCTGGTTTGTGATTTTGGGGGCTCAGATTGAATGACTTGTTCACACTGTGTTGTCGCAGCAGAGGCAAAGACAGAGACTGCGGCTGCAACAACACTGTGAATTAATTTCATTCACAGTTCTCATCAACAACAGCAACAACAACAAATCCATCTTCAACAAGAACAAAAACAGCAACAACACATACTATTATTATCGGCAACGCTGTTTCATTTGCATTTGCTTGCAGCCACCAACAGCTTGAGGAATAACCAAAGACACGACGCAGTTGGGGTCCGGTGCGCAAAGGAATGATCGTATTAGTCGCTGTGGCAGGCAAAGTGACGGTACCAGTAAGACAGCTTATGCCATAGTCGCCTTGGTGTCACTTTAAGTTGCCGTCAGTGGAATAGCAACAAATCACTGTCAAAGGGCTCATTGTCAGTAGTGTGTGTGAGCATTAGAGTCGGTCAAACTTTGCAGACTCTATAGTTTAGTTTCGGAGTAGTGGCGCGTAGGCTAGCGTCCGCTTGACGTTCGGTCGCTTGTGACATTTTGTGACAGTAAACATCTGGCTGTTTGTGGTCCTTCGTCGCTTGTCGTTCGCTGTGCGCCGTGCCAACGTCATTCGTCGTTCGAAGTTCGAAGTGTACTCAAAGGCGTTTGTTCGGGCGGCTGTGACGTTGGGTGGGTGATGCCAACCCATTGAGAGCAAATGATGAAGCACAAGGGTTCCAGTTATTGCTGTCGCTGGTTCACACTTTTCTTGCTCGCCATGGGCATTGTTCTTGGTAAGTAGCATTCATTGTCTTTGTATTTTGTAATCATTATTTGTTTTCGCCCTTTAATGGATTTGCTAAATATCCCGCTTAACTGCTGCTTTGTTAGTCATAATAATTAAAAGTAATGAAGTACAATTCTTGGTATAATAAAGTTTGTCATCGCTAGTTTATTGGTGGGTATTTAAGATAGGCGTGATTACGGACACGATATGCAACAGTTAAAACATTGCTTGGGGAAATGAGTTCGAAAGGAATTCAATTGAAATTCTTGATTTATATTTGTAATTAGTCAAGTAAAAAGTAATGCACAGGCATAAAACCCTTGGCCGAAGGATATTACGCAACCGAATTAAGAGGGTTTTCTAGTCCAGAAATTTAAAAAAATCGAAATTTTTTTTTTGTTTTATATTTTCAAAATTTAACTATTCAAGAATATGTGTAGTACGAGAGGATTTTTCAAAATTAAAATTATTATCGAACAAAAGACATTAGGGAAACTTTAAACGCGTTTTCTCAAAACTGACTTTTTCCGAACGATGCCCACGATTTCTCAGGTTCTACTAGACCGATTTACTTGAAATTTTTATAGAGTCTTCTTTATAGACTTGTCTATGGTTGGAACTAGCCCCATCCAAAAATTTATATTTTTATTATTTTTAAAAAATTTTCAAGATTTTTTAATGAATGAATGAACCATCTTTATAAGCCTTCTTATTAGATGACTAAAGGAATTCCGAATTAGATAAAGTTGCTTAAATTTTAAATTAAGTAATCAATCTTTCAATTTTTTTTGACAACTAGCAAAAACTTGGAAACTATATGAGAAACATATTCCAAATAAAGCTTCTGGTTTCTTCTTCTTTAATGGCGTAAACTGCTTACGCGGTTATAGCCGAGTTTACGACAGCGCGCCAGTCGTTTCTTCTTTTCGCGGCTTTGTGGAAATCGGAGATTCCAAGTGAGGTCCTTCTCCACTGATCTTTCTAATGGAATGGAGGTATAATCTCCCTCTTCTTCCCCCGATGGGTACTGAGTCAGAGTTGGAGTGTTTTCATCCATCCGGCCGAGAGATGACTTCTCTCCACAATTGCCTACTTAGTCCAAAGTAGCACCTGTTGGCAAGATTGATTCTGCGTTGGATTTCGTGGCTGACGTATTTGTTGGTGTTGATGCTGATTTCAAAATACACGAAATTACCTACGACTTCGAACTTATAACTGTCCACCGTGACGTGGTAACCAAGTCGCTAGTGCGGCAACAGTTTGTTTGAGGACAGGAGATATCTCGTCTTGCCCTCTTTCCCAACCAAACCCATTTGTTTCACGTCCTTATCCAGTCTGGGCAAAGCCGAACTAACGGCGGGGATGTTGAGGCAAATGATATCAATATCATCGACGTACGCCAGCAGCTGTACACTTTTATGAAAGAATGTACCTTCTCGATTCAACTCTGCGTTCGAATTATTTTATTCAGCAGTAGACTGATAAAGTCGCACGATAGGGAGTCGATTTGTCTGAAACCTCGTTTGATATCGAACGGCTCGAAGAGGTCCTTTTCCATCCTGACGGAGCTTTTGGTATTGCTCAGACATCGCGCCATATAGGCAGCTCCTTTTCATGCTGTCAAAAGCAGCTTTGAAATCGACGAAGAGGTGTGTGTCAATCCTCTTTTCACATGTCTTATCCAAGGTTTGGCGCATGGTGAATATCTAGTCAGTTGTTGATTTTCCAAGCCTAAAGCCACACGGGTAAGTGTGTCAACTTGTTGACGGTGGACTTTGATCTTTCACATAACGTGCTCCATAGAACCTTATATGCGATGTTGAGGAGGCTTATCCTACTTTAGTTGGCGTAGGTTGGGAGGTTCTCCTTTGTGGAATGGGCAGAGCACACTTAAATTCCAATCATTAGGCATGTTTTGTTGTTCTAGTTATGAAGTATAAATAAGCAACCCTTTTTGTTTAACATGGACTACTTTTTGCAATCGTTTATGGCTTGAAAGCTCTTAAAGTCGAATTATACCATTTGTTATGATAACGAAATGAAGTTACCATAATTTTATGGAACGATTGTCATAGGATCGAATCCAGAGTTAAAGCTTATGTAAGATAGAAAAATGTTCCCAAGTTTATCTTCTGGGAGCCATACGATCATTAATTCTCTCCAGCTCTAATCTTTTTCAAATATACTTTAAACACTCTTCAATTCAAATCTAAGAACAAGAAGAAAAAATTATGCAAATTTTCCCCGATACTGCGGTATCAGAACTAGTAAAATAAAGCATGAGTTAGAGAGTGTTTTTGTCTATAAGTTTAGATTGAGCATGATTACCAAATACGTAGAGCACAAAATATTAAATAAGAAGAAATTTTGAAAAAATTCCTATCTAGTTCATAAAATTGATATCAGATTATAAGCAGTTGGCGTCAGGTCTAACATATGCGCGACAATGAATAGTCAATGAGCTGATCATTTTTCGACCCCTACAATCAATCCTCCTATAATTCGAGCTGGATGTAATTTGAAAATTTATGTTCAGTTAGCTCGTTACCAGTGTCCTTCATATGTTGCAGGTGGAACTTTTAAATTGTGTTCGTAAATATTTAATATTTTAGGCCCTAATAGTCGTCAATTGTTATTAAAACAAACAACAATAGTTAACGTAGATCTAGAATATTCAATTATTAATGATTAAAAAATTATAAAAGATAAGAAATCAAAATCGCCAGTTTTTAATAGTGCACGAAGATTTAACGAGTGTCTCTCTGTTTTTTTTTTATTTTCTTTTTGAAATGCGATTTTCAATCTTAACTCCCCTTTCTAACCTTGTGAAAAATGGCATGCATTAATCTCGTTTTGCACTAGGACTATTCATTACACTTTAGAATGAATACTAAGGCACGGATGGTGTGAAAACGCCTGGCGCTGGTAGACAAACACAAAACGCTGACTGCACTACTATGGGCAAAATAGTAAGACTTTGTTGATAATTTTAAAATTCTTAATTTATTCCTATTTCGTCTCCCTCAAAGTAATATCCATTGGCCCAACATACTTGTGCCAACGTTTGTTCCAACCCACGAATCAGTTTCCAGAATAGCCTTCCATGCGCGTAGTCTCTTTTCACGAACACCTTCACGCAAAGGACGCATAAGAGTCCAATAATATTCTTTGTTGGCAGTTTGGCTGGTCGGAATGAGTTCGAAGTGCACTACAACTCGATAATCGAAGAAAAATGTCAACATAACCTTGGTTTTTGATCTGCTTTGAAGCGGTTTTTTCGGCTTCGTCTCACATTTGCCACGATATTCGGCCGATTAATCGTCTGTTTCCGTGTTCCAAGACCCATCGCCATTAATAATACGTTTCAATACATTCTGGTAGAAGGTGATTCTGAAACTCATTCCATTTCAAACCTTTGGTTACAAGACCCGAAATAGCTTAGCCCTGACGTCCTCATTTTGGACACGACATTACTTTGAAAAAATTTGATTCAAAATGTCATTGGCAGTTAAATGACAGAGAGATTCCACTCTGGAAGAGTATCTACATAGAAGCATAGGGAAAATTCAATACAATAAGGTTCAAGCAATTAAATATTCTCCACAGTGAAATATTAAGGCAACTAGTAGAATTTTATACAGGTCGCTAGAGGATAAGGTATCACCTGCAAATGTTGGGATACTGTTCTACGGATCTATAGTATATCGGTTCTGTGACCATGTGAGAGAAGCGACAAAATACGTACTTCTTGATTATCCGGCAATCGTAGGAAAAGTGAAGCTTTAGGGACAGTGTCTCCGATGAGAGAATATACAACAACCCTTAAACTCAGGAGCTTTACTAAGCATCTTTGATTCAACTGAATTAAATAAAGTGTTTGGAAAACAGGCAAGGGTACAAAAGACGATAGATCACACTGCCAGAGTTCAATTATTGATATTTAAAAAAAGCTTTGCTTTATAAGTGCCGAGATTCACACATGAAGATATTGAACCACGCAAAATTAACATATTTAGTCGTCACTTTTAAACGGGTTCCCCTGTAGATATACTTTGTCCTCCTTGGCCAAATCAGAAGGAATAATTTAGTTGTTATGCAGTGCAATTGATTTAAATTCTCGCCATATTGACTTGCAAATAGCATATTTTCAAAGCTAAACTAATACAGGAAAGGTGGAAGAAAGCGTAATAAATGCGTTTATACAAATATTTGCAATTCTCCTTTGCTGCTGCGCTCTGCACTGAAATTATGGCTGGCCGCAGCCAGCAATATTTACATTCTCCCATGTCCCTGTACTTACAACGCAACAACCAAACATTTTTACATGGTCAAAGCAAAAATGAAAAATGTAAAAACCGAGAGTGTGTGTGTGTGTGGTACACATATAGAAGCATATTTTTAATACGCTTTTATTAGCTTCACTTGTATGTATGTATGTATGTATGTATGTAAGTATTTATGTATGTATGTATGTATGTATGTATGTATGTATGTATGTTTGTAACTTTTTTAAGTGGTACTGAAACGTAGAATATTTGAGCGACACTGTAGGAAGGCGTATGTATGTATGTATGTATGTATGTTTGTAACTTTTTTAAGTGGTACTGAAACGTAGAATATTTGAGAGACACTGTAGGAAGGCGACAGTAAGTTTAAGCAGCTCACCAAAAATATGCAACATCTATGTATATAAAACTAGTTTTGGCGACATTTGAGTAGCATATGTATATACTGAAATATACATATGTATATCCTTAAAGAAAGTATACTTTATATAGATACATATACTTACATATGTACATATATAAGTATAACCGCGCACCAGAAGAAATAATATCAAATAATGCAAAACACGCGACTTTTAGGTAATAAAAAAATTAATACTTATAATAAAATTTTTGTAGTAAAAAAAATTTCAGATACTAGTTTTCAAAATGCCTCCGAGAAGCAACTGTAGTAGAAAACTCCTTTTTTTAATTTTGGCTGTCACGTCGATGTGAGCTTTTTAAAAATTGTCACCGAATCTAATGGCGGAGAATACGATTTAAGTTATATTCGTTTATATTTCACAATATTGGCAAATATCATAGAAGAAAAAATAGATTCTTTCAATATAAAATAAGAATTCCTAAAAATTTTAAATACACAAAGAAATATTCTACCTACCCCTTATTTGAATCCCTCTACCTGAAAAAATGGAGCTTACCTACTTTCCGGGTCGACCAGTTGAATTATAAGTGCTAGTCAAGGACAATAGAAATGGATAAACCCAAGTTTGTACCGTTACTTTTTTGGTTCCCGCGGGACATCATAAATATCAGGAATATATTAGGTATACAATCAATCGAAAAAAAACAGTCGAAGTGTACGGTTGTGACAATTTAAAATTATAAGCGAAATATATTTACATAGATTTTCAAAAAGTCTGTGCGTCGTATAGTTTGATTTGATTAAAATCTTTTCATTATAAACTAATAAATTAATTTTATTTAACGAATTGTTTATAAAAAAAACAACAAATCTCAGCGAAAGAATGGAAAGATCGTCAGAACACTTAAGCGAATTACAGAAAATAAAGGAGAAAAGAAGGCTCTATATGAGAAGTTATAGAGCCAAGCAGTCGAAGGAAGGCAGGGAGACTCGCTTGAAGCAAGTGCGTCAGCGTGCATCAGAAAGCCGAGCCTCAGAAACAGAGGACGTCAGAAAGGATCGTTTGCAGCAAATGCGTCAGCATGCAGCGGAAAGCCGAGCCTCAGAACCAAAGCAAGTCAGAAAGGATCGTTTGCAACAAATGCGTCAGCATGCAGCGGAAAGCCGAGCCTCAGAACCAGAGGAAGTCAGAAAGGATCGTTTGCAGCAAATGCGTCAGCATGCAGCGGAAAGACGAGCTTCAGAACCAGAAAAAGCCAGAGAGGCTCGTTTGCAGCAAATGTGTCAGAATGCAGCGGAAAGCCGAGCCTCAGAACCAGAGAAAGCCAGAGAGGCTCGTTTGCAGCAAATGCGTCAGCATGCAGCGGAAAGCCGAGCCTCAGAACCAGAGAAAGCCAGAGAGGCTCGTTTGCAGCAAATGCGTCAGCATGCAGCGGAAAGCCGAGCCTCAGAACCACAGCAAGGCAGAGAGGCTCGTTTGCAACAAATGCGTAAGCATGCAGCGGAAAGACGAGCTTCAGAACCAGAAAAAGCCAGAGAGGATCGTTTGCAGCAAATGTGTCAGAATGCAGCGGAAAGCCGAGCCTCAGAACCAGAGAAAGCCAGAGAGGCTCGTTTGCAGCAAATGCGTCAGCATGCAGCGGAAAGCCGAGCCTCAGAACCACAACAAGGCAGAGAGACTCGTTTGCAGCAAATGCGTAAGCATGCAGCGGAAAGACGAGCTTCAGAACCAGAAAAAGCCAGAGAGGATCGTTTGCAGCAAATGTGTCAGAATGCAGCGGAAAGCCGAGCCTCAGAACCAGAGAAAGCCAGAGAGGCTCGTTTGCAGCAAATGCGTCAGCATGCAGCGGAAAGCCGAGCCTCAGAACCACAGCAAGGCAGAGAGGCTCGTTTGCAGCAAATGCGTAAGCATTCAGCGGAAAGACGAGCCTTAGAACCAAAGCAAGCCAGAGAGGCTCGTTTGCAGCAAATGCGTCAGCATGCAGCGGAAAGACGAGCTTCAGAACCAGAAAAAGCCAGAGAGGATCGTTTGCAGCAAATGTGTCAGAATGCAGCGGAAAGCCGAGCCTCAGAACCAGAGAAAGCCAGAGAGGCTCGTTTGCAGCAAATGCGTAAGCATGCAGCGGAAAGCCGAGCCTCAGAACCAGAGAAAGTCAGAGAGGCCCGTTTGCAGCAAATGCGCCAGCATGCAGCGGAAAACCGAGCCTCAGAATCAGAACAAGCCAGAGAGGCTCGTTTGCAGCAAATGCAGAAACAAAACGAAGAGGTCCGAAGGTTGCGTAAAGCCAGTATAACGACCTTTAGGCAGGCAATTAACTCGTTTTGCGATGCGATATGTGAAGTTTGCACTAAACGATGCTATAAACATCAAATTTTTAAGTGGATTGTAGATGCTATAGCAAACACATATTTGCCTAATGAATTAAAGCAAAAAAAATGTTTGGTTGTTTGCAATCGTTGCAAAACCCATTTGAATTCAAAGAAAAATATTCCACCATCCAAATCTTATTGGAACAATCTAGATCCAGGCTTTATTCCAGACGTGATTTCGGATTTATCTCAAGCCGAGCAAAGGCTGATTTCACGTATTATTCCATTTGTCAAAATTATAAAATTAAGCGGTGTATTTGGGCAATATAGTTTTCGAGGTCAAGCAGTATTGTTTGCTCAGGATGTTTTCGAAGTTACTGAAAAACTTCCGAATATGTTACCAAGAACCACTAATAATGCTGGAATAGTTGTCATTACTGAATTTTTGGAAAATATTAATGTAACGCGACAGTTTTCAGTATCTAGGCAAAAGGTATATGATGCACTACATTGGTTGGTCGCTAACAATCCCCTTTATAAAGACGTCACTATCGATCAAAACGTCATAATGAATGAAGAAGATATTATTAGAGTAGAAAAAGCTCCACTAGAGGTTATGAATGAAATCAATGATGAACTTAACAATAACCCTAGTGCTTACACAAGAATATGTGAATTTTCGAGAATTGTGCGTGCTTCATGGCACCAAGGAAACGAGCTCATATTCACATCAGGATTTGCAGGTGTACAATGCTGTGCGATGGCATTGTCTAACATCCTTAGAGCTAGTATTCTTGCACCAAAACAGTGGTTTACAAACACCCTCAACCTGAATATGATAACGGGTGACCAAATCTACAGCAATATAAGATTTCAAACGGAGCGAAATTTAATGGCCTATCGTATTGAAGACGATGGATACCTACTGGTGCGAAATTTCCACGCAATAAAAGATGTTTTAGTCGCATTCGGCAAACGGTTTCAGATCACTTTCGCCGATGAACCAAGCATATATGGAAGCTTGAGCGACAAGAATAATGAAACAAACTTCGGACGCACCCTTCGTCAAGGGTTGGAAGATCTTTTCATGGAACATAGCGCCGGCATAATAATAACAGAAGGACAATCATTCGGAGTGATGTGCTATGATAACAAATATTACTTCACTAATTCACATTCTTGTGGTCAAAAAGGATCTAGAGCAAAGGATAACAATGGAAAAGCCTGCATTATCGAATGCGACAATTTAGACGAGTTTGTGAGGATTTGTAAACGTACAACAGGCAGCAAAAATGTGCAGTATACTCTTGATTACGTTGATGTTGTATATGAAACAGACGAGCTTGATGAGATAGAAATACAGCAGAGTATTGAGATAGTAACGGCAGCGCCTGAAATGATTACTTCTCAACATGAACTACCTAATCATTTAATTCCACTGCAGACATCTTTGATGGCGCCGATTGATGTAATGCAACCCAATGTGGAAGATGAACTACAGGTTTCACGAAACCTTAACGAAATTACCCGCAAAACGAAAGACAACATCGTTAATATCGGACATGAACTGAAAGCAGAAGAATTTGCCTGGTACTTCTTGTTTCCTTACGGAAAAAACGGGTTCAAAGAACAAAGGCCTGTAAATATTACAGCGTTAGACTACTTTCAGTTTAGAATTTTGGGAAGTGACACAAGATTTCAACGTAACGACTATCTATTTTATGCCTTATCCTTCTTTGAATATTATAGAATCAAAAGCACTATATCTGCATGCGGCAAAAAAATTGTTAATCAAGAAGGAGCAATAGAAGATGTCCATATTTATGTAAAAAATTTAAGAGGTTCGGCAGCTTATTGGAGATCAGCTCTGAATGAACTATTAGCTCAAATCAGATGTTTAGGACCTCCAACATACTTCGTAACATTTAGCTCAAATGATCTCAACTGGCTAGACCAACGAAAGGCTTTGTTAATAGCCGATGGTAGGGCTGATGTTGATCCCAGTACTCTCGATATTTATGAGACTCAAAGACTTATCGAGAAGTATCCAGTAATTTTGAGTCGACATTTCATGTTAAGAGTAAATGCTCTAATGAAATTTATAAAAAATAATGATTATGTGTTTGGCGGAAAAGTGAAGGATCATTGGTGGCGCATTGAATTCCAGAATCGGGGCAGTCCTCACCTTCATATGGTGATTTGGATCGAAAATCATCCCGAGTTTGACTCAGAAGAAGGGAAACTTCTTATGGATCGTAATTGTTGCTGTAGAATCCCTTCAGAAGAAGTAGACCCAGAGCTTCATGAATTTGAAAAAATGTCAAATTCATCGGCATACACAAACTTGTTCAAAAAATAATACTTCTATAAGATGCCGATTCAACTTTCCACGCCAAGAATGTGACGAGACACGAATTGTGTCACATTCTTCAGATGATTTTCTTCGTAACGGAGGTAGAATTTGTTTACTTAAGCGTCGAAAGGAAGATGCTTGGGTAAATAATTACCACCCAGAGTTGCTAAGACTGTGGGCAGGCAACATGGATATTCAGCCATGCGGATCAAACGAAGCGATAGCGTACTATATAGCAAAGTACCTATCGAAAGCAGAACCTGCAGGTATAGATTCTGGAATTGCGCAGGCAATACAGCAAATTCAACGCGAAGAAACTGATATTTCACGCAAACTGTTCAGCATATGTATGAAGATTCTTCATGAACGACAAGTATCAGCTGCAGAATGTGCATATAGACTTTGTCATATCCCATTACGGGACAGTTCTCGAAGCTGCATTTTTCTGAACACAAGAAAGGCAGAACAGCGTTACAGAGTATTGCAATTCGACAGAAACGGGCACGCAACTGGTTATTATAGTAATATCTTTGAAAGATATCAAAAACGTCCATTACAATCTCCCGATTACGATTTTGAAAACATGAGCCTTACAGAGTTTGCAATGTTATTTGAACCATTCTATCCGAAAAAAGTAAGCGAAACTGAGGAAAGTGTTGATCACGACGCGTATGAAGAATTTCGTAACACACATCGTCCACTCATTACGCTATTAGATAAGAGCAAAATGGTTGTGAGAAAGGTTCCCGCAGTTGTTAGGGTGCCATATTTTATAGCAACATCAGATCCCGACAACTTTTTCTATAGCTTACTTCTTCAATATATGCCTTATCGTTTGGAAACTGAATTACTTGAAGGTTTCGATAATGCAAAAGAGGCGTTTTTACATCGAGAGAATCGTTTGAAGGAAATAAGCAGGTATATGCGCCAATTTCGAGAGCGTGACCAACAGCTTGAAAATGCATTCAATCAGATACATGCATTTGAAATTTTAGAACAGCCAGAGATTATAAATCCTGAAGTTATAGAAGAAGAATTACCGGACACAGAAATGAGCAATGATCAATTTCAAAGAGCACAGCACGCTATGAATATTGATCAAAAACAATTGTTTACTGTCATTACAGAGAGTATTAAAAATCAACTTAATGGTGATATTAAACGAGAAAAAATTTTCGTCACAGGTGGAGCGGGCACCGGAAAAACTTTTCTCTTTAATGTATTGAAAAACCAAGTTAACCGATGTTATGGAAAATTAGTCGTGAAAGTTGGTGCTCTTACTGGAGTTGCAGCACGGTTGGTCGGAGGTTCTACACTACACAGCCTGTTGAAACTACCAGTACAAAAAGATGGTGTCATCATTAACATGCCACTTCTTACAGGAAATTATTTAAGAGGGATGCGCCAGTTATGGCAAAACGTTGAGTTTCTGTTCATAGACGAAATTTCTATGGTGCCTTATGAAATGCTTTGCATGATCGACTCTCGTTTGCGCCAACTAAAGAGACAGGACGCTTGTTTTGGAGGTATAAATGTCTTACTCTTTGGTGATTTAATGCAGCTACCACCTGTCCGAGGACATCAGGTATTTCAACAGCCAGAACATATGAAACCCGCTACACATTTGTGGCGACAATTCCGCCTGGTTGAACTCCAACAAAACATGCGTCAACAAGAAGATACGACATTTATAGATGTGCTTAATGCTTTAAGAGTTGGAAAGTTGACGTCGAAGCATCTTGAAGTTCTTCTTGAAAAAGTGTCAACAGATACCACTGAAGAATTCTCGATTGAGAAAGCTTTAAGGATTTACCCTACTAACGACCAAGTTGTTATACATAACGAAAAAGTTCTGAAGAGCTTTCAAGATAAAGGGACTGTTATTTATACGATTAAAGCACAAGACCAACTCATTGACGCTACACGAAATTTAGGTAATAAGGACTTAAATACTGTAATACCGAATGATATCAATAAAACAGGAGGTCTTCCTAATGTATTAAAAATATTCGTTGGAGCAAAAGTGATGTTAAGGTCGAATATTGACGTGTCAAAAGGTTTAGTAAATGGTAATATGGGGTTTATTACAGAAATTATCTGGCCAAATTTTCGCAGGGACCAAGTATATGCAGAAGACATCCCGTCAGTACGTATTAATTTTGGCTCAGATGGTGAACACGTAATTAAGCCAATAACGATACAATTTCCAGCAAAATACAGCTATGGAGTCGCTGAGAGACGAATGTTGCCAATAATACTGAGTTGGGCGTCGACCGTTCATAAGATGCAAGGTTGTACAGTAGATCATGCAGTAATTTATCTGGGCTCTCGACTGTTTGCTGCTGGACAAGCTTATGTAGCACTTAGTCGTTGTAGATCTTTGGACGGAATTCGAATTGAAGAACTAGACTGTTCAAAGTTGACAGGTAAAACCCCATGTAACAGTGAAGCTTTAGAAGAAATGATTCGATTAAGAAATAATAATTCGTAAAGTCGTAAATAGAACTTGGTCGCAAATAATATAATATAACAATTAGTCAATGAAAGGTTATGAGTAGATATTAAATGCTGTCTAATTATCGATTAACTTAACCAATACTACATGTCATAGTTCATATTTTAACAAATTTGGGGTTTCTAACATCAAACTAAAAAATTAAAAATAAATATAGTTTAAAAAAACTAAAAAACACGCTTTTAAAGCATATCAAACTAAAAAGTGAAAAATAATTCTTTGTATAAACTAACAATAATAATGAAGGAAAAATTCCTGCATTATTGTGAGAAAAGCGTGGGGTGCTTTGTGACATATTTTTCATATATCGAGCATTCCACGCTATTTTCACAATAATGCAGGAATTTTTCCTTCATTATTATTGTTAGTTTATACAAAGAATTATTTTTCACTTTTTAGTTTGATATGCTTTAAAAGCGTGTTTTTTAGTTTTTTTAAACTATATTTATTAGATATATTGGTCGGCGGCAGATAAAAGGGAACGTGTCACGAAACACTTGCTCGTTGAGATAACAGACAAGCTACAGAGTTGTGCTGTGGGAAAATAGCCGGAAATTGCCATTGAACATTTGTTTGCCGGCACCTGGCTGGCACTTGCTCGTGCTCTAGCTGTGGCTTTTGCTCACCTGTGTATTTTGCTCTGTTTTGCTTTTGTTTGTTTTTATATTTTTACAAGTCCGCAATTTTTCAACATTTCATTACCGCAAAGTCATACAAATTGTGCACGCACACACACTCACACACTTTTAATGGCAGTAACTGTATTTTATGTATTCTCACTCGCTTTCTCTCTCTTTCCACCCATACATCTCTTCTAGTTTCGCCAGATATACACACGAATTTTGCTGACAACAATAAACAAACGACAACCAAAGGAACAACAGTAACCACAACAACAACAATAACATCAATATCAACTGCAATGCCAGCAAATACAATGCGTACAATGAAAATGCTAGAAGCAGTGGGTTTCATTGACGCCAACAGGTACAATGTCAACGATAAGAACGACAACAACAACAACAATAACAATAATCTTAACAACTACCATTCAAATATGTGGATTGCCAGCAGCAACAGAAACAGTAAGGACAGCAACAAAATGTACATTAGTGCAGCGAGCAAGCAGGAGCTGTGGCGTCAGCAATTGCAGCTGTTAGCGGATCGAGCGCCGCCGGCGGAGCAGATAGAGCAGGAGCCGGAGCTGGAACAAGAACTGGAGGAACATATGGTTTCAACGCCTCAATCGATGACAATAATGGTCGAAAAACCCACAACAAGCCCAGCAGCAGCAGCAGCAACCACAACAACAATAAAACCAACAACAACAACTATACTCAATCCAACAACAATAGCAACAAAAACGCTAAGCGTCAGCACGGCAACAAAGTTAGCCGCAAGTAAACCGACGACGACCACAATTACAACAGCAACAAGCGCAATCACAACGCGACACAGTGGCAGCACAATAAAGTTGCCGCCTGACAACATGGCCAATATAAATGTCAGCGGCATAAATTCGAAAGGCACAATGATATATAAGCAACAGCTTCAAAGGCAACACAAACAACAACAACATCAGCAGCAGCATTGGCAGCATGAAAGACAGCACCAACAACAACAGCTACCGCAACACACGCAGACACTGGTCGTTGTTGCTGGCAATAGAAGAGCAGAACAACCGCAAAAGTACATCGGCCATACTTTGTTAGGCGACAGCGGCAGCACGCAGGCATCCGCAGCGATGATTGTGGCAACGCCTGTGAGGCGTGGCGGCGAGTTGGCGAATGTGACAGCTACAGCACAAACGCAAATAGCAATCAACGGTAAGAGCAACAGCAACAGCAACAACAATAGCCGCAATAGCAGCGACATTGTTGATGGCATTACAACGCCAATAACTGCAACAACAACAAGAATAACAGCAGTAGATACATTCATAATAACGCCAACACCACCACCAACAACAACAAAAACGCTAACAACACAAAGCAAGCAATTTGAGTCAGCGCGCATTTTATACGATTACAAAGCAACCGACGCCAACGACGCCACCGACGACTTGAAGCGCACCACGGAAACGGATGCGCAAATGATTGTGGCAAGGCATGGGGAAATGGAAGTGGTTCGTCAATATCAACACAAATTTTCCAGCTCATACTTAGACGCCGCCGGCAACAAGGACCACGCAGCTGCGGCGCACTACGGCAACACACACAGCTTTGCGGCGCTCGTACAAATGTCGGCGAAGCAGCAACAACAGCAACAAAGGCAGCAGCAGCAGCGCAATCGCTGGGTGCGTCAGGCGGAGGAGGAGCCAATAGACAAATGCCGCAAGTTTAATGAGGGTGATCCGGCGAAAAATGAATTCTACAGTCCCGATTATCCGAACGATTACCCAAAGAACATCAGCTGTACACGCGTGATTATAGGTAAGTCGTCGGGAGTCGTAAGTCGAGAGTCGAGAGTTGAATGTGGCATGTTGCATGTTAAGAATTACGCACACATAACTCATACGCCCCGGGCGCCAAGGTGTTGCGTTAACATCGTTTCGTTCGAACATAAAGCAAACGTGTATACATAATTGACAAAGCGCACGCCACACACCTGCCGTTACAATAAACGCGCGAACATGAAAGCGAAAGCTACAAGTATATATATGTATACATATATATCTATATATAGTATATATGGTTGTATATACGCCTGTCACGTTTAAATATGTATAAATCCCATTTTTTATTCATGCGATGCTGTTTGTAGTCATATGTGAGGGCGCTTGATAAAGGTTCGCAGCGTTGAAAAAAATTTTAATTTTAATTTTAAAATTTTAAATTTTTTTTTTCATTGTGCAGTTACTTTAATAATCGGTAATTCATTTGGAACAATTTGGATCGCCAATCTCTAGGAAGACTTTCGAAGAAAGATTTCTGCCAGCAAAGAAAATTTTTCTGATTATTATTATCTGAAATTATTTTAAAAATCTTATTTCTTAGATGAAAATATCTAAGAAGGTTAGGTTATATTAGAGAAAGTTGGTTAAATAGGCTGATTTTTCGTGAAGCCATTGCGATCATATTAACCTTGCTAAGGGCTAATAGTTCCATGGACCTTTTATGTTTCGCTCTGTGTCAGAAGATCTTCTCCAACACACACGGGCTGAGCCACGTTCACTGATTTTGGGAGAGTCCCAAAGACCCTGCGCCCTAGTGCAAGAAGACAAGGCAACTCTTGTTCATCCATCCTTTTAGGATTTGGGTAAAGATGCCTTTTCTTGAAAACGCATTAGCCTTATAGTTTCCGACGTTTCCGCTGTGGCCAATGTCCAGATAAGTTTAGTACGGACTTAGCTTGATTTTACAGCTAGTGAGGTCAATCATTCCTTGACTAGCTTTGGGCTGGCTGAGCTTTGCTATAGATATATAGACATATACCTCAAATAAGTCGCACTTCGTAGAAGTACATTTACTACTGCTACCTTAATGGCTGCCACCTCTGCAGTGGTCTGACAATCTGAAAGAACCGACAAATACTTACCCTCCAATCTTCCTCTTGAGCCTCGATCCATCCGTGAAAAAAAGCAATGCGTCTTTTTCTAGCGACTTCAATTCCTCAGAGGTATATACATATGTACGAAGAGGAGATTCTTCTAGAAGTACGTACAGCGGCGCAGTAGTCCAAGTTAGGGATGCAATCGAAATGAGAGTGGATTTCGGAATGATCCCAGCCGGTTTCCCGAAATCTGACAACAACCTTCGCAACTATGTATATGCCAAATGGCATTAAGTGCCATTGTTGGCGTTGTACGTAATGCACCACTGATGCCAATGATAGTCGCTCGTTGAACACGTTCTAACTATTTGGCACGCCCTCGAGCAGAAAGGCCAAATATTTCTAAGAATATTGTGTGAAATTTTCAAACCAAAAAATTTGTTTTTTTGTTTGTTTTTTTTTTATTCACAAGTGGATATAATCTCTTAATTTATATACGAAAATAGGAAAACAGTGAATGTAAAATTTATCTCAGCCATTTTTAAGTACACACCAAAAATTTATACTTTTCAGTTTTAAAAATTTCGAGAATATATTCCATTCCAATCTTTGTGTCATACCAAGGTAAAATCTTCTTCTTCTGGATACTGTCATATAGTCCATTAAAACCTTCAGCCCGCAACTAAATAATTTTGAGATTTTCTTAAAATAAGATTCAAATTACTCGTATTATTCACAAACTCAAATAGTATAAGTATATATTCGTAAAAAAGTATATATTCGTAAAAAAAAAAAAAAATAGTTTTAACCAGTGTCGACTTTTTAATTTTCTTTTGTCAAAGAAGGCTCCATGCACCGATCTATTAAGTCAGTTGTATGGAAATACTTCCACTATTGTGTCTTATTCATTACAAATGATTGACCTTTTCGCTTGTTACATTAGATACCAGTGAGTAATAGAAGAAGCTCAGACACACAAAAATAGACTCCTGAAACAACTCGATTCTACGAAAGCATTATCGGAAACCCCTCTACAAGACAAAAATATATTACACTTAAACACCCTAGCAATACAAATTATCCAAAGATATATTTAGCCGTCCAGCTCTCAACTTTTCAATCGAACCCTTGTGAGTCCCCGCCACCTGTGGCTATACACACGGGTGTTGTTATGTACACGTGAGCTTTTGAGCTGCTGGCGTTTACTTCCACCGATTGGTTGCTACATTTTGTATCACTTTATCTTATTATGTGTATGTTTTTTCTGACGTTTCATTTTTCATCTTTACTTTTGCTCTTTGGCTCCTGCAGCGCCGCCAGGACAGATAATCCGTTTAGATTTTCGTAATTCATTCCACATTGAAGCGAAAGAGGAATGCAAATTTGATGTTCTCGAGGTAAGAGCACTCAATTATATGGCTCATTTGCTTGTATAAAGTGTTAAACTGTAGTGTAAATACTCGTGCTTTATATTTCATTCGCAACCATATAAGTATGTATGCTTTATTTCGTTTGTGTGGGTGTGTATATATAGATACGTGATGGCCAGTACGGCTTCTCGAACTTGCTTGGTAAATTTTGTGGCACGGATTTTCCACCGGAAATCACATCGAAGGAACGTTACCTCTGGCTACACTTTCAATCGGATGAGAGTATCGAGTATTCGGGTTTTACAGCCGTTTACGAATTTATGGATCGCAGTAAAGAAGGTGAGTTGATAGCAATGAAGTTAAAAGTGCTTAAGTTATTAGTGCTTATAAAACTGAAATACCGAAAATAAATGAATAAATGTTAGAAACAAAAGCTTCGTAAGAAAGATGTGTAAGTAATGTAAGAATGCTAAGTCACACTCATCGATAGTGACTCGCTAAAAAATTCAGGAGCTTGATTGGAAGGCTGTTATGCATCCGCCTTATAGTACATCGTTTGATAATAGGCGTGGACCCGTCCTGTAACAGTTTAAATCAACCAAGCTTTGTGAAAACATCTCTAGAATTTCATCATCAAATGCGTGAAAGTGAAGTATTAAATTTAATCCGAGATATACAAAAAATTAAACAACAGACAAGACACCGCACACTTTTAGATGAAATATTTTGCCTCAGCAACTCTCCGAGCAAATGTATTTCCTATTTGGAATATTAAATTCCAGCAGCCACTTTCAACGAGCAAACATCAAAAAAGAAATCGGAATAACACTTCACAGATTTCTTCTAAATTAGGGCTATAACTTTTTAAGCTCCCGATACATGATAGGTGGAGCTCGATTAACAGGGTCGACTTTATAACGAAAATATAGTTTTTTTGTCAGATGTCTTCATAAAATTAAGTAGCAAACATTGTATGAATAATAATTTGAGTTTGTGGCTAAAATATTTTAAATCGGTTCAATGGATTCGCTAGACTCTATATATCTAATTTAATGATTCCGATCTATTGATTGGGAAGATGGAGCCCTACGTAGTAGTACACACAAGTGCGAAAGTTCCGATTACGATGGAGGGGACTTTCCATTTACCGATCAAGAAGAATTTCGAATAGCAATTATTCGTCGGAAGAACAACAAAGCGGCGGGGCTGATGGATTCCCGAACGAACTATTCATGTACGGTGGCGGTAAACAGATAAGGAGAATATGGTCGAACGAAAGCATGCCATTCCAATCGTCGAATATAAGAATGCTCTGCCTACTCCACAAAAAAGAAGATCCCACAATCTCCGCCAACTATCGTGGGATAAACTTCCTCAACATCGCATATAAGGTTTATGAAGCATAATATGTGAAAGACTAAACCCCACCCTCAACAAACTGATTGGACCTAATCAGTGTGGTTTTAGGCCCAGAAAACCAACAACTGACCAGGTATTCACGATGCGCTAAGTCATAAAAAAGATCAGTGAAAAGAGAATCGACACACCACCTCTTCATCTGTTTCAACTGACTTTGAGCAATACCAGAAGCTCCGTCGAGATGACTAGCTAGTCTTGGAGAAAATAATTCGAGTTGCAGAGCTGAATAGATAAGGGGCAATCTTCTATAAGAGTATACAGCAGCTGCCGTCCGCCGAAGATATTGATATCTTTGGTCTCAACATATGTGTCGTTAGTTCGGATTTCCCCAGACTGGGTAAGAAAACGAAGTAAATGGGTCTGATGGTGAACGAGGGCAAGACGAAAAATCTTTTGTCATCAAACAAACAATCGTCAAACACGCAACTTGGCTCCCACGTCGCTGTTGACAGTCATAACATCGAAGTTGTAGAAAATGTCGACTATCTTGGAACCAGCATTAACAACGTCCGTCTCGAAAGCCAACGCAGAATAACTCTTGCCAAAAGGTGTTACTTCGGACTGATTAGACAATTGAGACGTAAAGTCCTATCTCGACGAACAAAAACCAAACTCTATAAGTCGCTCATAATTCTCGTCCTGCTATACGGTGCAGAGGATTGGAAGATGACAACATCTGCTGAGTCGGCGTTAGGAGCTTTCGAAAGAAAGATTTTGCGGAAGATCGCATTCGATACGACTATATGGTTCAGCGAGTTAAAAGACAACGGCTACGCTGGTTGGGTCATGTCCTCCAAATGAACAAAAACACTCCAGCGCTGAAAGTATTCGACGCAGTACACACCGGGGAAAGCAGAAGAGGGGCAAAACCTCTGCTCCATTGGAGAAAGCCCTGGCTACACTTGGAATCCCCAATTAACGTCAAACAGTCAAAAGGAAGAACGACTGTCGCGGTGTTGTAAACTCGATATATACCAATAAGGAAGAAGAAGTTCCTTTGAATGAATTTTGCGGAATATATCGGTTAATGTGTGAGATGTTGTATTATAATTATATAAGCTATGTCCGTCGGCATATACCCGAACTAGTCCTTCAGTTTTTGAAACATCGATCAGAAACTTCGCATATGTTCTTCTCTCCTGAAGCAGCTGCGCAGTTGTCGGAATCGTCGATATTAGACCAGTACGCGATACAACCGACATACAGCTTAATTAACGTTTTTTCTTATTATTTTAAATATCTTCAATTAGACTTATGTGTTTGTGTGTATTTAAATGTTTTCTTATTGCACTTTAATTGTATAAGTTCCTTGTCCAACAGCTCCCTCCACCGATCTGAACTGCACAATCGAAAAGTCGGGTTTCGAGGATTTCGTCAACTCCACCGATGTGCCCGAAGACATTCGTGATACTGTAATTAAAAATCGAGTGCCGTTAGATTGCATTTGGCGCATACAGGTGCAGGAGAACTGGAAGGTTAGCAGCGACGCCAAGCACTTGATTGAAACTAATTTTACGCTTTCTTTTGCTCTCTTTTCTGGTATTTGCAGATACAAATGAAATTCGTGGATTTCCGTTTAGTCAAACCGAATGACTGTGAAGCGAATTTCTTGGACATATTTCCCGAACAAACCATCATGCCTCTTAGGTGAGTAAGTAATAAGCAAATGGAAGCATTTAACGCGTATTAGTGTGTGTGAATGAATGTCTGTGTGTTGGCAACATTTTACTGTCGCTCTCGCTCAATTTGATTGTGGCCACAAAATCACGACAAACTTCATTTAACATGCAAACACAAGCCGCATAAAAATCATACAAACATGTGTGGGTGTATTTGTGTGTGTGTGTATGTGTGCAGATAAATGCATAGCTTTCAATCATCAATGTCACTTTTACTATAAAATTACAAAATGACAAACTCACACTCGCTGACAGCGCAATATGACGAATGTGTGGGCGGCTGTGTGGATGTGTGTGTGGGCCTTTCACTTTACTCATTCAGTGTGACCAATCAAAGACAACAACAGCAACAAATATTGTATAGAATGTAGCTATATGTTTTATATCGCGTCAAACATTTTTTGTTGTTGTTGCTTTTGTTATTTTTTACTTGCTTTTTTAGCAATTTCCTTATTTTCTACTTGCAGAAAAAAAAACTTTTGCGGATCTGCTGGTGAAGGTATCACATCCGATTCGAACACGCTGAATATTCGTTTCTTTGCCGAGCCAGCGGCCATCAATTCAACATTCTCTATTTTATTTACGGCTTTTCGAGATAAAGGATCTGGTAAGTGCTGACCAACAAAATCAAGAACATAACAAAATAAGTAAGCGAGGCCTAAGTCCTGGTGTGACCGAGCATTTTATACTCCCGCGACAACCGGAAGTTTCAAATTCGTATGTAATAATTAGCAACTTTCTTATTCTCTCTGAATTTCAATACAAGAAATTAGACATATGGACTGTATACACACATATTTGGTGGCTGGGTCCCGGATTTCGAAAATTTTGGGATATAGATAGAGTTGATATAAAAAAATTTATTGAAACAATCGTTACTATTCTTTAAAAACTTTCAAAATAGGCTCCTTCTGCGTCACTGCAGCGCTGCCAGCGCGTTTTCCAAGCACTAAAGGCGTTACGGAAGGCATTCTCTGGAATAGCCTTGAGAGCCGAGGAGCATCGGGGCGATGTCGTGGTACAACTTCCAATCATCTGCGACCCTTCGTTTGAGTCTGTTGAGGACTTCCACGCAAAATTTGGCGTTGACGGTTTGTTCAGGAGAAACAAATTCATGGTGAACATCGTTTTTACATGGGATTTTCTCACTCATCAGCAACCTGTGGGATGGCATCTCAAGCTTTTTACGTATAGCTGCAAACGAAGCCATTGGAACAGCTGGTACGCATAGGAGTGCCAGAAAACGAACTGCCTACCTCGTAACGTTACAATAAGTGCCGAACGGGTTGAAGAAAAAAACTAATCGCATTTGCTGACAAAAAATAGAGAGGCCGAAATGCGTGAGTACGAAGAGCTTGACTAGCTAGCTGACAGGGGTAATACTCGAAAATTCTACAAAAAGATGTGTGACTAACAAAAGATCGGAGCACACTCTTGTAAAACCCCCCGATCTAGTAACCAATGCCCAGAGCATACTAAAATTATGGAGGGAACACTTCTCGAGCCTACTGAATGGCAGTGAAAGAATAACGCCAGGAGAAGGCGAACCCGATTAATCACAAAGAAGTTCGAATAGCAACTACCCGTTTAAAATCGGGAATCACGGCGGAGAAGAACTGATAAGGAGGATATTTTGTAAAATATGCTCAACGATTGGAATTTAAGTGTACTCTGCCCAATCCACAAAAAGGTAGACCCCACAATCTGCGCCAACTACCGTGAGATAAGTCTCCCAAATATCGCGTATAAGGTTCTATCGAGCATATTGTGTGAAAGATTAAAGCTTACCGTGAACAAAATGATTGCACCTTATCAGTGTGGCTTTAGGTCTGGAAAATCCACAACTGACCAGATATTCACCGTGCGCCAAATCTTATATAAGACCCGTGAAAAGAGAATTGACACACACCAACTCTTCGTCGATTTCAAAGCTGCTTTTGATGGCACGAAAAGGAGCTGCTTTTATGCCGCTATGTCTAAATTTGGCATCCCCCAAAAGCCCCGTCAAGATCGGGAAGGACCTCTCCGAACCGTTCGATACCAAAAGAAGTTGCATACAAGGCGTCTCCCTATCGTGGGACTTTTTCAATCTACTGATGAAGAAAATAATTTGAGCTGCAGAGCTGTATCGAGAAGACACAATCTTTTATAAGAGTCTTCAGCTGCTGACGTACGCCGATGATATTGATATCATTGGCCTCAACATCTACGCTAACGTTTTGCTTTCTTCAAATAGGATTAGAAAGCGAAGCAAATAGGTCTGGTAGTGAACGCCGGCAAGACGAGATATCTCCTGACATCGAAGTCGTAGATAATTTCGCCTATCTTGGAACCAGCATTAACACCTAAAAAAACGTCAGCATCGAAGTCCAACGCAGAATAACTCAACGTTACAAGTTTTCGATAGAAAGGTTTTCCGGAAGATTTATGGTTTTTTTCTCATTGACCGCGGTGAATATCGAATTCGATGGAACGATGAGCTGTACAAGTTATATGAGAAAATTGACATAGTTCAGCGAATTAAGTGACCTCCAGCTCTGAGAATACTCGACGCAGTACCCACCGGGGAAGTAGAGGAAGAGGAAGAAGGACTTGTGTACACTTGGTATCTCGAATTTTTATTAACTCGGCCATAACCGCTTAAATCGTGTCTACGCCGTTAAAGAAGAAGAACACACAATCTTCGAACAAGCTGTTCAGATCTGACATTCAAACTAGCCGATCGGAATCGGAGAAAGATTTCATAAAATATTTGTTCTCTTATTAAGTAACCTTATTTCGACTTGAGGAGTATTTATAACAAACAATGGGGTTAACAAAACATTTTCCGGTAATGAAAACCATTGATCGGTTATGTTTTCAAATTTAATTTAGGTATACATATGGTAAAATACAAATTGATATAAGGAATTCACCTGTGAAGAGACTGCGGTGCAGCTGAAGTTAACATGTTTTTTGGTTAGCTTTTTGTGGATTCATAGCTTCATTTTTCATTTTTCATTTTTATAGCTTCGCATGACAACCAATAAACGAAATTATGACAAAGCGATATCAAACAAAAAATTTGTAAACCTTTGTGAGTGTTAGTGTTTTTGGTCTTTATTCCTACATATTATTTATTAGATGTCCGTCTTCCATATTTGCACTTAATTCGATTTATTTTTGATATTATTAACTTCTTCTTCTTGTTGTCGTACTAGGAAGTTGCACTGATGAAGAATACGATTGTGAGGATGCCACATGCATTGACCGCAAGCTCAGATGTAATTCACGTGACAACTGCAAATTTCGTTGGGACGAGGAGGGTTGCAATGTAAGTGATTTCTACCAATTATTACTTTTTCTCGCTTATATGCTAGTAGTTCAGTCGTCGAGTATCACAGTTGGACGCATTTTCACTACATAATATATACTTATATATATATATTTATTAGGGTATCTGTTATTTCTCGCAGTGATATATTTAACAAGGAATTTTTTGGTCTTTGGTCTGCCTAAAAAATCATCTTGTGAATTAATACATACCCTAATGTGAATGTGGTACATACATACATTTTACATATATCGTATATGTGCATACGCAAGCTAGCAAGCTAAAGTCGTACGTGCTTCCTTATGTTGACAGCAATTGCAGTGGGAATTGGTCAAGTTGAGCTCTTAAATGGAATCGAATGAACTATCAAGTGACTGAAATGGTGAACGAACAGTAAAGCTATCAACCTGTCAAAGTTGTAAAGTGCGCATGTTGTTATTGTTAACTGCACTTAATGGCACATATTTTTATTATAAATGCAGCTGTCGAACTGACAAATTGACAAATTTAGAGAAGAATACTATGAAATATGTTTGTTTGGAAGAGAACTTGAAGCTTTTCACTAGATATCAAAAGTATGTAAGTTTGTCGCTGATAACTTTTATTCCCAAAAGTTCAATACAAAGTGAGAAAGAAATATTTCAAATTCGATTGAAATAGTGTTTAGCTACTTAAATTCTAGGAAGCTTAAAGAAACCAGAGAGAAAGTACTTTCACTATATGTTCTAGCAACAAGTCACGCTTTTCTTAAAGGTAGAGAAAGTGAAGCCTTTTTATTCTTTTGAAGGTTAATCACAATTTCCCACAAGTTTAATGCAGAAGATTTCGCGCACATATCCGGAATACCAGCTAGGCGGGTTTTTTCAACGCTATATTATTCATTACAAACTGAAATAAGCTAATCTAAAATCAAAAATATTTCCCATGTGTCATTCTCCATAGTTTCATTTACGAATTAACATCAACAGAATCAACCGCTTCCTATTTTCATATTCACAGCAATATTTGTTATAGAATAATTCCATTTTTGATCAAAAAAAAATTGTGAAACTCATTTAGATAAACATAGCAGCCTAAAGCCATCAAAAAACATATATGAGAGCTTTTACCCTTATTTTAATTTTGGAGAATGCTTTATGGAGCATTTAACTACAGGCTTCTTTATTAGATTTAGCATCTGATTTTGATTTCTACAAGTATATCTCTGACATTTCTCTAAGAGAGGATGTAGTAAGAGATTATTAAGGATTTTGGAACGTTTCTTTCCAATCTTTACCCCTTTTGGAAGTCATTGGTGAGCACTGCTGAACCAACTAAAAAAATAATTGAAGCCATGCCAGATATTCGCATTTTCCTTAAGTTAAAGACATAATATATAAGAGAAGAAGCGACTTTATTTCGTAAGCAAACTGTACTGCAGCGCCGGTAAGCCCATGCTATATACCATCTGATCAAATTGGACCCAGACTACTAAACAACTACATTTTCACGTATTTTAATTTTTAATAACGCCTTCATAAATGGCTTTTGAGTCAATACAGGCAAGCCAACACTTAATCCAATTTTCCAAGCTCTTGTTATAAGCCTCGGTGGGAATGGCTTTTTGTGCATTCAAACAACTTCGTTCAGGTCTATTGGTACGAGTCTAGCTTTGACTTTGAGCTTTCAAACTCAAAACATTAACCAAGGGCCGGTTGAGTTGATCCATAGACATAACGATTTTCAAGCTTATTAAGCTCGTTAACAGAGGTGGGTGAACAACTCTCATGAACCGTGTTTCTAATCCAAATTTCAAAGTCTTCAGACTTTTCTTGACGTAACCAAGCAGCTGCCACACAAAACCACATACGAAGATCAAACTTCGCACGAACATAAAAAGAATCGTTTATCAGTTAAGGCGCACAGTTTACATGGACTACTGGGTCAAAAATCTAATAACATGACATATAATATCATGTTTACATATAATATATACAAAATTCTTCTTATTAAGTTTATTTTATATATGTAACTTTGCTTTATTTATCCCTAAATAATTTAAAATATTTTTTCTATATTTAATAACAGAAAGAGACCTCGGAAGTATCAGAGCATATTTACATTATCATGGTTGTCTTCGGTCTAATCTTGGGTGGCATGATTTTGACGTTCCTAGTGAATTGCATACGCAAGATAATGCATGATCAGAAAATCATACGGGTAAGTGCAAAAGAATCAATTAAATACGCATATACAGGGTGCGCCATCTTTTAGGTTAATTTGAAAAAGATAATGTTTTTTCGGAATATTTGAATAATCGGACTATTTCTCGAATACTAAATAGATTAAGTGGTCACCTCTATTGACCCTAGCAAAATGATGATTATTGTTTTTTTTATACCCTTAACATGGTTATTATGTTTTCCATGAAGGTTATAACACACAGCAGGAAATGTTGAAGGCCTATAAAGTATGTTAAATGATCACTGTCTCTTTGTACGTTCCGTCTACTGTCTGTACGAGTATATATGCGAACTGGTCCGTCAGTTTTTGAAACACCGTCTTGAAATCTTTCACACGATCTCTTCTCAGCAAGAGCTGTTCATTTTAGAATGAAATGAGCAATTGGAACCAAGCAAAATATCTTTTTATACACTTTTAAGCTATAGAATAAAGAACTTGTGAAAGGTATTATAGCATCGGTGTTCTGTGGGCAAAAAATAGTAAGACTTTTTAATTTAAATTTCGCACAAAAATCCTTTCAGCGAAATATATATATTTTTTTTATGTTGGCATGACTGTCCGTGACTTCTGTTCCAAATGTCACATAAAAAATTTTCATTAGTGTTTGGTATACGCTTGTCTATCGGAAGTACATAAAATGCATTCGGCGATTTTTACGATGAGTGAAATTTTTAAACAAAGAAGTTCCATTAAATTTTGTGTGCGGGATCAAATTTCTGGTGCCATTCCACTCGGAATACTGGAAAAAAATCGTCAGTGATAATAGTTACTCGCGATCAAGTGTTTTTGATTCGAGCAGGCGCTGACGACGAACAACATCCAGGACGGTCATCAACCTCAACTGATGATCAACTCGCCAATAAAATAAAGTAATTGGTGCTTTAGAATCGACGATTAACAGTTAGAGATCTTTCTGGCATCACTGGAATAAGGGAAGGATCACTGAAAACCATTTTGAAAAACCGTTGAGCCTAAGAAAATGAACGCACGATTGGTTCCAAAATCACTCTATTTTTTTTTTTAACAAACGTCGCGCTAACGTCTGTGAAACGATGTACTCCGACAACCAGGATATCATGAAACGTACTATTACTGGCGATGAGTCTTGGATTTATGCATACGACCTG
Organism: Bactrocera zonata; assembly: GCA_037783105.1. Lineage (NCBI taxonomy): Eukaryota > Metazoa > Arthropoda > Insecta > Diptera > Tephritidae > Bactrocera > Bactrocera zonata. Next base: position 2,067,761 of record JBAWJQ010002354.1, read on the forward strand.
GAAACAGACGATCAATCGACCGAATATACTATATAAAACTGTTAATAGTGAATATATTGTTACTGAATATACTTGTGTTGTTATACATCGTTTGAGAGAAGCTATTCGTAAAAAGAGGCCGGAATTATGAGTCGACAATTCTTCATTTTTGCACCACGATAAAGCATCGTCGTATACTGCATTACTTCTTCGCGAGTTTTTCGCCAAAATTTCAACAAATATCGTTTCACAACCACTGTATTCACCTGATTTAGCTCGGTGTGACTTCTGGCAATTCAGCGAAGTCAAACGACCACCCCGGGGATACCGTTTTGAGTCAATTGAAGCCACTAAAATTGAGTCGCTACGCGCATTGAAGGTTATTCCAGAATTGACTTTAACAACTGTTTCGAGGATGCGAAAAAAACGTTGGCACAAGTGTATTGGTTCCAAGAATGATTACTTTGAAAAGCACGACATAGATTTTGAAGAATATATTAAGGATTTTAAAGTTCTGAGCAAGTCTTACTATTTTTTGCTCATAGTAAGTAGTATAGGTTTTTTCTTGTTTTGTTATTGTTATTTTTTGGAAGATCTCGGGTGCTATAACTCTGATTTCTGACCGAATGCTTGCTTAAAGCAATAAAATATAGTCCGACGATTACTGGTTTGATTTTATAAACCTTCAACCAAGAAGTAAGGGAAATTAAAGCTGAAGTTCTTGACGACCTGTCAATGTCATCTTTTTTCGCAGTTCTCTGGAAATTTCCAATACCGAAACTGCTCTGAGTGATAAGCCGAATTAGTTTTTTGAAAGTCAGTTAAATAGTCAAAACCCTTTTTAAGCACATTGAAAAGAAAAACTGGGATAGTTTTAAGTTACACGAGATCTCTTCGACGACGTTCAAAATGTTTCTCTTCTGGTGCAGTGATTTCGGCCATCTCCGTGGATGAAATCTAACCAAAAATATTTACCTATAGAAGTTATAGTGTGTACAATGACTTAAGATCAATAATAAATAGAAATTTACAAAATAGTGGCATTTAAAAAAATTATAGTTTTTAACAAAACTTTGGTCGTTGTTATTCAATCGAATTTGATTTTTGCTTAGATCAAAAACTCATCGTTTTGAGAACTGTATACCTAAAAAACAAGCAGAAAATTTGCTGTCATCGGTTTATTTGTTTTCAAATAAACACGCAAGCAAATTCGAAAAATGCTCTCTCGACAAAAACACGTTTAAAAATGAGCTGATGAATCAGTTCGAACATTTTAAAAGACTGTCCCTCAAAACCTATTTGCGGTTTAAAATTTTAATATCTTATACTATCTTCAGACCGAAAATTTAAAAGATTAGATTACATTTAAGCATTTCATAACCCAAAAGTGTTCTCACTGCCGTTAGAAAAATCAAGAAACAGCTGTTATTGTCATTCATGAAGTCACATCGCTTAATATTTATCAAAAGAAAAGATTGTGATATAGTATTTTGAAAGAAAAGCGGTCTTTTTTCAAATATTTTTCATATAATAGAAATAGTGGATACATTTTTTCTTTTGCTAAGTCGATTTTGAGGTGAAATTAGATTCATTGCTTTACAAAAAAATGGTTTTTTTTTACATTTTTTCCCCTTTGTAGTGTCTAAATCAGCTGTGATAATGTAACAGATTTCCAGTGCTGACAAGTAGATTGCGCAAAATCAGAGTCGCACAGAGAGATTTAGCGTAGATCTGTTTCAAATCATTTCAATAAAATGATTGCGAAATCTTGATAAATTTTTAAGATTAGTGAGATAATCCATTCAACAGCCGAAATCGTGTGATTAAGTGTTGGTCTGAACATAGTATTAGTTTGAAAGGTATAACTTATCGAAATTTAATAACTACTTGAATAACTTCACCAAAGGTGTATACCATATATTATGCCATTAAGTATACCAAGTTGGCGCACCCTGTATATGTATATATATTTGTACGTGAATTGTAAACGCTTATCAATCATACATTAGAGCAATGAAATCGATTCGTAAATAAGTGAATTTAGCTTTAAATAAATGAAATCAAACTAAACGCAACCATGTTGCCAACTCACCAAACACACCATGCATATGCTAGTAGCCAATTTAGTGTAGAAAGTAATTACGAAACACTAGTATGTACTTTGCAGTAGTTAAGCAATATTTAGTAAGATAAATTGTAAAAAAAACAGTGATGTAAAGACTTTTGCATGAACTTAAGTACTGATTTTGAATTATGTGAGTTTGAAAACTAATTTTCGTTTAACATTTTTTAAATATTATTTGCACGTATGTTTCACCGTAGCTTATAGCAAAAGAAAACGAAAACAAAAAATAAATATTCTGCTAAAAAAGAGATAAAAAAGTGAAATATTGAAATTTTGAAATTTTGATCTTTGCATTTGCTGAAATTTGTACTAAAGAGTTTTCGTATCGAACAAACATGCCAGCAATACCAACACATATACATGTTCATATAAGTGGAAAACACAAATAATGCAATTTTACATGCTCACACAATTATATATACACACACAACTATATATACACTCACATCCATACATATTTGTTTCAACAAATTTTTGGTGCTGAAAATTTATGACTGTCCATTATCATCGCTTTGCATTTATTTTCAAGTGCCGTTAGCCATTGAAATAAAAAATTTAATAAAAGTATATAAAAATTGCGTTTGCGCCCCTTGCAGCTTACAGCACTCGCATTAGCGCGAAACAAAGCTGCTGGCACTTAAAAGTTACCTCTTTTTTTTTGCTGCTAAAGCCCTCACCATTATTTTAGTTATATATTGAGTGTACTCGGACATATAACTAAAAAAACATCAAAAATAAAATTTATTTACAGCAAGGCAAAACACCCTAAGGCTTCTTGCAAGCATACAATTTTAGTCATTGGTGGGGCATATCACACACACATCCATACATACACATAAATCTTTCATGTATTTCATTTAGCAATGAATAGAAAGCGCCCTTAAAAGCATTGGCCTTGAAAATTGCGAAATTTATGTTATGTATGCTACGCCACAAGCTGCCACAGTTCGGCAATTTAAAATAAATGTATTTCTTATTTTTGGAAGTGGCATGCAACATGAGCGTGTTTCCTTACATTCAACATTGACAAAAGTAACTTTAACCTCAATGCAATAGCGGAGTAATTAACCTAAGTGATATTGTTGTAAATTTGTATATACATACATACATATGTAGGGATGTATGACGAAAACATAATATATTTCTAACTTTTGTTGAAAGGTGGATTTTCGGCTGTCAATGCTAATTTAATTGACGAAGAGTTGAGCTACAATCTGCTCTTCTCCTTCATAGCACGCCAGTTGTTCGTTCGTTTCGCCGGCGAACACGCGTTTTCGTCGCATTTAAAACGAGTGTGCTCAATTGTCTACTCAATCGAAACTAGAACGCATGTTATGAATGAATCCATATTATATTTCAAACTGATATTGTTTTTAATATTCACTAAAGCAAAGTTGATTAAATTTTCGCTGAGATATGTAGCTGAGTGAGGTATTCTTTTAGATACAGATCCTTTTACATCCACGCATATGTTAAATAAAAATTGTCAGATATAACACAAAAAAGGAAATTTGGCTGCAGAATGTCATATCAATGGTTTTTCTCTTTAGAACATCTAACTTGTCTTATATCATGAAAAATCCAACCGGTAATTCGTTGGATTATCTTATCAACTAATCGTTGAGGTGAGAAAGGTGAGGTTGAGGTGGTAAAAGATGGTTTAGACATGTGGTTTCTAAAAAGAAATAAAACGCATTTAATTTAATGTTATTGTCAAGAATTTTACTTTATTATAAAATAAGGTTTCGTCATTATGCTTTAAAAATGATTTCTGGTAAAAGACTGCTGTGGCTAGCTCGAATAAATTCCAGCCGAGAGGCCACTTGATCAGCAATTGAGGCCGTATGTCAGCAATAACGCGCCAAATATTCTCTTCAAACGTCTCGAGCTTATCTACATAGACAGCGACTTCAGGCGTGTTAAATCGCACGATCTTGGCGGCCTCACCGCAAGCTCACCACGCGAAATAATGTGTTGACTAATAGTTTCCTTGAATAAACTGAATATTTGGTCCGCTGTACAGTAAGTAACGCCGTCCAGTTTGAAGCAAAGGTCGTTCACATCACACTCTCTGATTCAGAGACGAAAAAGTCTTTAATCCTGGCCCCATAGCGTTCCTCTTTGACTGTAACATTATGACCAGCTTCAGTTTTGAAGAAATATGGGCCAATGATTAGCTTTGCATATAGAGCTCACCAAACAGAAACTTTTTGATGATGTAACAGCATCCAAGCAACGGCTTGTGCATTATCATCACTCCAAATACGACAATTTTATTTACTAACGTACCAATCAATGGTCATCTCGTTTTGAGCCGATTTGTTTAATGGGTTATATGCAGTTAGGAGGTCGAAAAAAGGCATTTTCAAGAATTTTTTCTAAGCAAACTATTTGGTTTATTGATTTGAAACTTGGCAGGTATATTATGACAACCTTAAGCTATATTTACATATTTTTTACTGCCAAAAATAATTATCGGGAACGTTGATATTGCCCATTTTGCAGAGGTCCGCAAAATAAGGGCCTCTTGCGGTGAGCATGATATCTCTGGACTGGATCGACTAAAATGCGAAAACTAAATAAATTTCATTAATACAATAAATAATCTAGTGATTGATCGAAGGAATTAGCAAAAAAAAAAACTTTTGATAAAATGGCGGCTACTCAAAACAAAATGTTCGATTTTCGACCAAAATTCGGGTCTTTAATTGTTTATAAAAATAAGAAATTTTCATCGGATGGGAAAATCCTTTGATTAATTACTAATCAGACCGATCGGTTCAGCCGTTTCTGATAATTCTTGCTCACCGACTTTGAAAACATCGTATCGAGAAAAACGAAAAAAGTTTGGAAAGCACTTTACATGTAGTCGGCGCGCCTTCACTAATGTGTCTATAACTTCGAAAATATTCGTCCGATCGACTTGAAATTTTGTGTGTGTATACTCAGATATATATTTATTGGGAAAACGCAAAAAAAATCGATTTTTTGAAAATCCTATCTGTATATAACCCCTTAACGTACTACATGTTTGAAGGCCATTCGAAATTGATTCTTACACGAGATTCTTAACGCAAAACATGATTCCTCTGCAAAATCCATAAAGTGAATGGACACAGCTCCAATTTTCGCATGCGAAGATAGACTCATTCGGATATTCTTCGAAATTTTACTTGACAGCAAAAAAAGCGTCTTCGGTGCGCACTGTACGGCGTCTCTAAGGTTGACATTATCCGATAGAGTAATACTTCCAAATAATCGCTGTTCGCGCATGAAACACTTCCAAGCAAATGGTTGTCTGTTTTTTTGGAAAACATTAGAATAATGGAAAAAATAGAAAATAGAGCAGTAAATTCTGAGTGATACACAATCATATGTTTACCAAGTGTGTTTCAAGAAACCATTAAAACTTACCGCCGAAGACGGATCACTTTTCACGACGACAATGTCAGCTCTCACACATCGATTACAACAACTGCAGTTTTGAGCACTCAAAACAACGATTTTATGAGTCATCCTTCGTATAATTCTGACTTTGCATCATATGACTTCTTTTTCTTCCAGAATGGAAAGAAATAAACAAAGAGATCAACGCTTTTCGACACCTGAAGAGGCGGTTGATGCTTCTAAAAAGACATATCTCAATCAGACTGGAAAACGTGTTTCGACAATTGGTTCAAACGCATGCAAAAGTGATAGCACTCCCTTGTCTTATTATCCAAAACTGGATAATATTTTACAATAAAGCGATTTTCGATATTTAAAACCTTAAGTATACGATCGAAAAACAATAGTAAACTAGTTGTGTTATTATTTCAGGGAGACATACGAGTAGACCATTATTTTCTTATTTCTGGCAGAAAATGTCCAATTGCCACTATAATGTCCAATTCTCTAATCCACGTCTGTCTGTCTGTACACACTCCAATTCGTCTCTCAGTTGTTCAGGTGTCAATCTGAAATAAAAATCTGAATTTATTTTTTATTTTTAAAAAGACAATACTTAAAGCTCTCCTAGATTGTATCATGCCGGCCTGAACAAAAAATTGATTCCCAAAAATTTACCATAAAAAATTTAATTTTGAGTTAAATACATGACACTTCAACTTAAACTAACTGTCTTGAACGCAGCTGCACAAGCAAGTCTTGAAAAAATTCTACAGCAATTTCTTGCCAAACAATCAGAGCTGACACAATTCAAACACGAACTCGCCAGTTAGCGCTGAAATTAAATCAAAATAAAGCGTGGAAATGTCCGCTCAACTGCACTCATATTTAGCTTGGCAGCAATTTGACTGCTCGCGTGTGGACGTACCGTTCCCCTGACAACGTGTCAGGTGCTGACATGAAAAGGACAAACCATTCACCGCTGTAAATGGGTAACGTTTTATTGTTTCACACATGCAGCCTTGTCTGTCAGTCATTGGCTGCGGGCCTTGCTGCCGCACGCTAGCCAGCTCAGCAACGCTGACTGTGCGTATGTCTAGCATGCGTGTGTCACACTCTGGAGAGAAGATATTCGATTCATATGAACGTTGGTAAACTAATACCATTAGTTACAGTAGCTTAGACCACCCTCCTCCGCCGCCGCTGCGTCTATGCCTCAGGCTTTCACTTCACTGCATCTCGCTTCACTGCGCCTTACATACACGAGCACACAAACACCAATGTGTTAGGTTTCTTTTATGTTTGAATGTAAGTAAGTAAGAGTTGATGTAACGTAGCTGCTTTAAATACGCATTTTCATTAATTCTCTGCAACATTGTAGGGCAATTTTTTCTCATCACCACACACCACTAATGAATGTTGTCATAACTTATGCTATTTACATGCTGATGTGTAGACAAATGCGAAGGCGCGTGTGCGACATCTAACCCAAACCCAACGCCGGCACAGCATTATCTTATAGCCATTGTAGCCACCCACTCACAAGGCACTCGCACACATGCAAACCTGTGTAGAACGCGTAGCACAATTGAAGTCACCTCCATGAAAGTGATCCTCTCGCATTGCTATGAAAACCTTATTTATTCTTTTGTACTCCTTTTTTCTGCTTTTCCTTACTTTTTTATACTTCCTACGCAGAACACGCGCACACAGACACACTGACACACCGACACATGCATAAATTCCTAAGCTAACTAGAATAGAAGTATAAATTCACCATTCACCATTACACAATAGAAATAATGCAGTTTGCATAAAGACACGTGCATACATACACATGTACCATACTTGCGCCAGTTGTGCGTATTGTATGTATGTATGTATGTGTGTGCGTGTGTGTGTAGTTGCCTAAGTACCATTAGTATTATAATAAATTCCTTTTGCTCCTCCTGCTCCCGCTCATGCCAATTGTGTGTTGTTATTGATGTGTGAACACCAACAAACCAAACCATGTGTACGCTCGCTCACTCTCTATATCGTCTCTCGTATTTCGTCTTTCGTCTCTCGACTGTGCTCTTCTGTTCTCTGCTCTGCTCTTATCCGCAGGAGATACCATTGCCGCACGCCAGCGATATTTATCACATCGATTCGTTCATCTGGGATGCACCCAAGACGGCGATATTTGTTGGCTTGCAAAACGATTACATGTCCGAGCACAATTGGCAATTGCACCAACAGCAGCAACAGCAACAAGCCTATATGCTGCAGCAAGCCCTACAAGCACAGCCACACCCACATGGCAGCCAGCAACAACTCGATGACAATGGCAATTGTAACGGTCAAAGACAGAACCCCAGCCAAAGCCAGAGCCAGAGCCAGAGCCAAAGTAATGGCGACGGCAGCACCAGCAGCGGCAGCGGCAGTGGCAGTGGCAGCGGTAGCGCCTTCAACAGCCACTACAGCAATCATAGAGGCGGTGGCGGTGTTGGCCCCTACGTTGGCTGCCACACAACCAGCAAACAGGATGGCAATGATAATTTATATATTCATCGCTCGAATTGTGATAACGCAAATGGTTCCTGTTCCGCATGCACTTACCAGCCGAACGTCGTCAATTTCAATGACGACGAATTCGTTATTGTAACTAATCGAAATGGCAGGGAATATCCGTTAGGCGGCGGTTGCGGTGCCGGCGCCTATCCGCCCGAGCTTCTGGCCAACAGCTATGGCTATGATGTGACACCGGTTTCAACAGATTCAATTACTTCCTCTAAATCATCACCGACAACTGCCACCAACTAAGCCGACAGACAAATCAAGCGCTCTGATTTGCGCTATTGTGACGCAACACAAGTGTTAAAGCGGGCGACAAGAAAAAAAAAACGATGGAACATTTAGAAATACGTACTGCTAAAGAAATTTAAGGAAATAAAAAAAACGTAAAAAATATATAAAAAAAACTGAAAAAATTAAAAGGAATTTTAAAAATTTAAAATAATTAAAGAAAAAATTAAAATTAAATATTAAAAAATCTATAAAAAAAAATTTGAAAAAATTTAAAAATTAAAAAGAATTTTATGAAATTAAAATAATTGAAATAAAAATTAAAATTAAATATTAAAAAAAAATTAAACAAAAAAAAATGAAATTTAAAAATAAAAATATTTAAAAAAAATATTTAAGAAAATATTAAAGTCTAGTATTAAAAAAATCTAAAGCAACTGTCGTTTTATAAGCCGTATAGCTGTGCATTCTAACAGTAAAAATTCCGTTGGGAAAATTTCGCCTAAGCAAAAATCAGAAATTTTAAAATAAAGGCTATATGTATACATGAAAAATTATAGAATTAAAATCCAAATAAATAAAATAAAAATGAAATAAATAAAAATAAAATAACTCGTCGTATTTCGTATCGCAAAATACCACACTAACAACTGCCTTTTAATTGCTAACAGTTATGCTTTAGATCACGAGGAGCTCAGCTGGCGCAGTGTCATCACCACACAGATTACTTATACGCACTGACTAACTTTGTTATCGAACTAAATTCAATTAAGCGTTTATTTTCTGTGCATACAAACTGTCATATATGTATGTATGTAATTACTAATATTTATGGTGTTTAATTTCATTAACTTTTTTCTCCCTTATTACAACAAATAATTTACAGTTACACATTGAATATAACAAAAAGTTACAAAAACACTTACAACTATTTTATTGTATAAATATTTTAAGATTTCAGAATACATATTTATATTTAAATCTAGCAAACGTGTATATAATGGTATACATAACCCAAATGAAAAATTATATTAATGTTTTTTAATATATCATTTTAACTTATTATACTAACATATGTAGACATGTTTTAATAATATAGGTAAGAGTACTTTTATATGCATTCTATAATTTTTAACAAATATTTACAGTAAAAGCGAATATATTAAATTTAAGAGTAAATATTTTTAGATAATAATTAATTTTGCTCCAAATAAGATTTATTTTTCTACAACATAGACCGCAAACAAGCCCAATAGCAAGAACTTCGTCAGTTATCATCAAAAAAGTAGATTTAAAGGCTTATTACGAAATCTTGCTTAATGGTAGAAGTATCTGCTTTGCGATAAGCGAACTGATGGAGACCGAGCGCGAAAATAATGCTGGGGATTTATTAAGCCCAGATTTTAATTTTTAGTGCAGAATCAGATTTTATCCAAGATGCTTGTTTCCCTTCCAATGTTGACTCACAAAAAATATAATCTATCTTAAATTACATGTCGATCGTTTTTTTTTTATCAATTTTTAACATAAATACACATTATGCTAAGGCAATAGTCTCTTCTGAGTTTATTCAGATATCGCCCAAATTAGTCAATATGAATGACATGCAGTCAAAGAGGAGCAAAATAAGTAACAATGAGTACTTCGGCTACACCAAAGTTAAAATACCCTCACCAGGTTCTCATAGTTTGGTTTCGCCGAAGCTACAGTACCCGTCACAATTGCAAAATATTCCTTACAAGAACATGATTTCGTTCGTATGGTTTTTATGACAGATAGATATTTTAGTGGTCCGATTTAAGCAATTTCTTCAGAGATGTTTTACATACACAAATATATATATATATATTTATATATACAACCTTTAGTTAACGATCGTTCGGACAGCATCTTGGGGAAAAAAGGCCGTGTGCAGATTGATATCTCAATAACTGAGGGACAAGTTGGCATATATGTCAGCTTGTATTTGGACTTGTGGGACCATGTGAGCTATTACCTTGCAGGACCAAGCTGGGCAAGAATGCCGTTTCACAAACTCTCTGCGGGATTATTCAGCTGGTTTTAAGCTTCTTCGCTGCCGTTCTGTTATCCTGAGTTTTTGGATCGTTATTGCGGTCCACTCTTTCATTTTCGCCCATACCAGCTTTGATTGCAGTATGTGACTTATAATGTTGTCAGTCATCAGCTTTTGGTCTATTATTCCTCCAAAAGTAGTTCTCCCCACTATATACAATCTCGAGCAGGAGAAAAAGGTATGCTCGGCGTTTTCATTGGCACTGCTGCATAATGAACATTTTGTGCCGCCATCGTGGTCGAACCATTGGAGGTACTCGGTGAAACAACCATGGGCTGTTAAGAATTGAGTCAGATAAAAGTCTGTCTCCGCGTGTTGTCTCTCATTCTAGGCCGATGCGTTCTTAGTTAGCCTATGCGCCCATCTTCCATTCTCTGCTGCGTCCCATTGTCTTTACCGCTCTTCGAGGCTCGTCTGTCTTTCATTTTTTTGCTTGTTACACATTAGACGTCTACCCATAGCTTTAGATTTTTGGTAGGCTCTACTTAGCTCTAAGACCATTAAATCCGACGACATAAGACCAGATATGATACTGACCGTTTCATGTGAGACTACTTGAAAGGCACAGACCACTCCTACTTTGGCTAGAGTCACTAGGATTAGCTATTATTCTTGACAGGGCCGGTTTTGGCAGGACCGTTTCTTATTTTTCCTGCTAGTGATAAGCACCGCAAACCCCTTTTCTCCGGCTAGCTGCAGCTTAGTTTCCGTGAGCCAATCACTTATTTTTGTTGTGGTCGCATTGCAGAAGTTTTGAATTTGGAAAAGTTCTTTCGCAACGATCGTCACAGCAATCTCGTCCGCATAGCCAATTATTTAAGCATCTTTCGGCAGCGGTAGGCGTCCCATCCGTAGTACATTCCAATAGTAATGGACCTAAAACGGACCCCTACGATAATCCACCTGTCACCACGTCGTTTCTCGCATCGCATCATACAAAGTGGTCGATAGGCACTCTACTCGCCCGCCGGTTTGTTTAGTTTCTGAGAAGGACTAGGCGCTGCTTCTTCCATACCCTGTTTAGTGTTAATGTGTACCAGACGAATACTCGTAGTAAAAAGTTTCATATGAAGCTCGTCCTGCCGACCATTTTTGTACAAGATTGATAAGTAAGGGTATATTAATATTGTTCAGCTTTGGGTTTTACAAACTTTCGGCAACACATTGGCCACATATTTGACTAGAGAAAAAAAAGCAAATGTCATCAGACAAGAAAAATCATAGCTTTTATGTAAACCACGGATTTCGACCTAAACTTCGCTTTATGTAAAGATAATATCAATAATTGTAGGAATTTAATATGAGAGAACAAACTTTTCACAAGTCGTTGTGACTATGTACTACAGAAGAGCGATGCAATAAATTGAAAAATAATCAATCCACAAGCTTAACTACAAATTCCTAAAATGGTAAAGGCAAGATATGAGTTCACACTTTCAAAAAAAAACTATTAATATTAAGTGGGATTATAAACTAATCTTCATTGGATCAATTAAAAAATTATTTGTTTGCATCCATCTCACCAACTACCAACAAGATTTTGAAAAATTCACAAATTCCATTTCCACTTAACATGATTGCTTATTTTCAAGTATAAAATATTGAATTAAATTCACTTCATTTCGCCTATATCCAGATTAAAGTTAACGGAAATTGCAGGGCAAACATGAGCAGTTGCAAATGCATTTACTCCCGTTGATTGCATGACATACCTAAATACATATTTACAGAAAAGAAAACTACAAAATCAAACATTTTGCAACTGCAACTTGTTGAGCCTTTCTAAAACAAATACCGAAAATGGGCATTTGCAATTTCTGGTGCAAATACTTGTGCAAGCACATATTGCCTGTGGGATTACTTATGTACATTAGAACAAGAAGGCTGCTTTACTAGGATGGGTTGTGTTATTCTTCGTTTGTTGTGAAAAGGGAGGCCTACCGCATAGTATCTCTTCAATATTCTACATTTGTTGTAAACTATTGCCCAGCAGTTGAATCGCAAATATATTTTCAAATTGCTTCAAACGAAAGAGGTAACGTCTGCTAAATTCTTCGATTGATTCCTTTACAGTGAATGTGCGATAGACTTAAATATTACCTTATTAATTAGCAACTTATTCTGCAGACAAAGACAGGATCTAGGCCTAAGGAGCCTATTTTTACGCGATCTTTCCAAGTTCCCCCCGTATCAATTATAATCCCCAAATATTTTGCGCATGTGTTTGTTGATAACAACTGACCATATAAACCCATTTGGAGCAATTATTGAGTTTGAGGGTATATACTACTTAAACGGACTTTTTGGTGTTGAGAAAAAATGTTCCATTTGGTAAGCCACGGTGCTAGAGCATTCAATTGCTTCTGCAGTGTTCTGAAAGCATTTCAAGCAAAGATACTGCACTGCTAGCATCAAGTGACAACCCTACCAATTCTTTCAGAACACTGCAGAAGCAATTGAATGCTCTAGCACGCGTCAACATAGACTGCCGTTATTGTGTAGTCAAAGGTGATTACTGGAAGCTCTGCTGCGTAAATAATGTAGGGCACAGGGGCCAGACAATGCCTTGGAGCTCGCCAGCGCGAACAAGTCACAAATCCGACTCAGCATCTAACGTACAGCGTCCGATTGCTTTAGCAGCAAATAATAAGCCTTGGAAGTTTTTCCTTTAATTTGAATAATAGGCCTAGATGCCGGATATTGTTAAGGTGTTAGGGGTAGTTAGAATTTTCAAAATTTTTTTTTTGCATTTTCGATAAGTGTAATATTTTAAAAATATTCTCTGAAAATTTCACGATGATCCGATAATTAGTTTTTGAGTTATTTGAGAAATAACAAAGAGATTTCTTGCACTTCAAAGCGTTAGTGTGAGACTTTAAATGCGATTTTCTCAAAACTACTACAGTTCCCAAAATATAAGGTGACATTGTATTTATTTTGAAAATTCTTTATTTATTCTTCCAAATCAATTTCATCCCCTTCAAAGTAATCCCCTCCCTATGCAATGCACTCATACCAACGGATTTTCCAATCTTCGAAACACTGGTTGTAGTCACTTTCCGGGATGGCCTTCAGTTCCGTCTTCGCTGCGGCTTGAATCTCCTCTATCGTATAAAAACGGTGTCCCCGGAGCGGTCTTTTGAGCTTGGTGAACAGCCAGAAGTCGCTCGGCGCCAGATCAGATGAATACGGTGGTTGCGGTACGATATGGGTTGAGTTTTTGGCGAAATGATCACGAATTACGAGGACAGAATGGGATGGTGCATTATCGTGGTGTAAAAACCAAGAATTGTCTTTCCACAATTCCGGCCTTTTTAGGCGGATAGCGTTACGCAAACGACGCATAACGTTCAAATAATATTCCTTGCTGACTGTTTGGCCGGTTGGAAGGAATTCATAATGCACAACACCACGATAATCGAAGAAAACAGTCAACATGACCTTGATTTTTGAGCGACTTTGGCGGGATATTTTTGGTCTCGGCTCTATTTTGGCACGATATTCGCTGGATTGATCGGTTGTTTCGGAGTCGTAAGCATAGATCCAAGTCTCATCGCCAGTTATAATGCACTTCATGATACCCTGGTAGTCGGAAAGCATCGTTTCACACACGTCAACGCGACGCCTTTTTTCCAAAACATTCAATGTTTTCGGTACCAGTCGAGATTTGACGCGCTTGAGGCTGAGCCTTTCGATATGCCAACTTCATCAGCAATATCTCTAATTGTTAGTCGACGGTTTTTCAACACCAAATCTTTGACTTGTTGGACGTGAGCTTCGCCGGTTAAGGTTGATGGTCGCCCTGGACGCTCTTCGTCTTCGACCCGTTAACAGCCGGCTTGGAACTCACAATACCACTTGTAAACATTTTTTTTAGACATAGCCTCATCACCAAAGGCTTTCTGCACCATCCTCAATGTATCCGCAGCAGAAAATTGATTCCGTAAACAAAATTTAATGCAAATTCTTTGCTCAACAAATTTCGACATCGCAAAAAACGAAAAACTCACTTTTAGCAGCTCACAAAACGACACATATCTCAAACACTAATGAATATTTTGACATGAAATTTGACATAAATGTGACTGACAGTATTACCAACCTAAAAGAAAATAATTCTCCAAATCCTTCGACGCGCGCAGTTTAAAGTCAAATGTCACCTTATTATTGGACACAGTAGTATGTTTTTTGAAACGGTGACAACTGCAACTCAAAAACCGCTCAGCAGATTTTAATGAAATTTATACAGCTTTTAGAATACATAATAAACTCGAGCCTGAGTGCACGATATTTTGTTTTTCAAAAATTTCAATTTTTTAAGACCAATTAACTCATGATTTTTTCCCAAAAATTTAGACAAAAATTTCCTGAGGCCGCCATTTTGTTAATTATGAAAAAAAAAGCCTTCAATCAGGCCCAGGATAATCTATTTATAAAACTATTTTTTTTTTGTCCGATTGATTTTAGATGAATCTCCAAGGACTTATGGTTGTCACCGCAAGTACCTTTTTTTGGAACAGGATCAACACAAACAACTATAACTTTGGAAATTATTTTTTTTGTTTTTGAAATTTTCGTGACTTTAAGTCCGCACATCCTATCATATTGGCATATTACTACTTTTGTAAAATAACACGATTTAATAGCAAAAAACATACTGAAAATTCTCATTTTTTCGTGCCTCTGACTACCCCTAACCCGTTAAATGCTTGGCGAACATAAAGGAACATAGCAGAGCAGTATTTATTATTTTTCATAGCATCAGTTATAAAGTTTTTTATTCTATTACAGTGTTCAATTGTGCCATAAAATTTTCTGAAGCCAAACTGATGATTCGGAATGAGCCGTTTGTCTTCCAACGCCGGCAAAAGTCTGCGAAAGAAATTCTGGTCGATAAAAATTGACCACATGTTCAGGGTTTCCGGGTTTGAGTATGAAAATAACCTCGGCACATTTTCATTGCAACAGGAAATGACAAGTCAGAGCATTCCGTTAAAAACTTGACAATCAACATGTTTTCGCGTAGCACTTTAAGCGCAAACGCATTAATTCTGTCATAATTTGGTGACTTTTTGTTTACCAATGCTTTGATCTCCTCCTGCACTTCTACAGTATCTATTTCAGCACGCGGAAATTGCATTTGGCAAGCAACTTCCAAACTACTAGATCATTTAACTCGTTAGTAGTAATCGTGTTTGGGAGATGTGTGGCATACACCTCGGCTTTCCCTCATTGATCCTGCATTCGCTGTTTAAAATTGGTTGGCATTTAGATATCGGCTTATTGTTTTGTCTAGTCGCATTACAAAGATTGTTTGCTGTATCTCTTAGTTATATAGGGACTTGTTGCGCGATTTCCACTGAACATGCTTCAGCTCCTTTGTGGCATGATTGAGAAGTGTTTTGTCATTAGGATTTCTACCAAGTTTTCTTGCATGCCGAATACGTCTCTTCTTTCTGAGCTTCGTCATTACTTCATTGGATCAGAGATCTCTGTCGCGCTAGTGGACGCCGTGTGTGGTTCAAGCTTCTGGCTCACTCTTAAGGGCAACATTCTGTATGCTTCCTGTCTTGCCTCTGCCTCAGAGGCACTTTTTTTACAGTATAAAGTTTGTAACAGAATCTATGGCCGGCATATTATTTCCATTTTTAAGCCTAGTTATATATACGCTTTACCCCTAATACTAAACTTATTTAGCAGAATATAATATTCACTACACATTACAATTATATGTACCGTCAATAACAGGTTCAGGATAGCTGTTAATGTATACTTATTTATATAGATATTTTACTAATACAAGCCCAGTTCCCTAGATCCATAAGGTTTTTAATCAAATATACATATGTACATAGATATTTATAATGGAGAATTAATTTTAGTAAATCTAATATATTTTCATATTACCAATACTATATTCTAGAGTAATTAATCTTGTATAACAATAACAAAAAAAAAATATGTTTATGCTTATGTATATATAATGTATATAACTACATATATACTTGTAAGTGCGTTTCGCAATGGTTAACTCCTCCTCTGTTTGCTCCTAACAATATTGTTACCGAATGTCGAGTACAGTTATTTAATATAACATAAGAACAGCAAAACAAAGAATTTCGCCTGCAACAAAGAAATAGCATATATTTAGACTCCATGGTTTGAATTAAATTTGCAGGAACACATACGTCAGTCGAAGGAGAGCAAGCTGAACGAGTTGGGCCGCAATTCGAAGGCGCGCTCAAGGGAAAATTTATCGAGCACAATGCCGAGGTAAGTACCTACATATGACGGCGCAAATATGCCGTTATGTGCGATTGCAATTTGTAGTATGCAATAACTCGCACGCATTGTTGTTGCGCATGCAATGTAATGCATTGTAATGCAATTTCTAGCGAGTACATGGCTAACTGACACATTTTCCCCCCTCTCTCTCTCTCCCTCTTGTATGGCACTCCTCTGCAGACCCAAGCATTCGCAGACATCGCTGCAAATACTTAACGACGCATCGAATCGCTATTATCGCGAGGTGGTGCCCATGTCGCGCGCCAGCAGCAAAAGCGATCTCAAGGAGCGTGAACACAGCATTCTGCGGCAACGCAACGACATTGTGGTGCAGACGAGCTTCTGCGTGGAAGACAACAGCTCCGAGGCGACAGTGGAGGCAGCACTGGCGGCAAATGCCTGCGATATGGGCTGTCAGACGCGGTAAGACAACATACACGAACATACATACATAATAATAACAACAATAACTGTAGCGGTAATGGAAACTTGCACAAATCCGCACACTCACACACACACACACACGTACACGCGCACTTGCATATTCATATGCTTAACAGCATATTTGCATATTTGCACACTTGTCCCCAATGTTTGTTTAGCAATCAATGAGTTTCTCATGTCTCTGCTTACAGCGAATCGCTCTTCGCCACACCGTTGATGCACCAGAACTCGATGGGCTCGCTAAAGGACAAGGCCAGTCTACATTCGCGTTCACGTTTCTCCACATTCGGCTACGAGACCGCACAGCCGACGCCACCACCACCATCGCAGCAGCCAGCCAGCGCCCGTGGCGGCCAACTAACGGGACTAAATATACGCGACGCGCGGGAATATATTGAGATGCGCGAACGACATCCCGGCCCTAAGCCCAAAATGCCGCATATGCATCGCATGGATGCACTGCCGCCCACACCGCCCACGCCAGCTGTGCCGCCGGAGATGTGCCACCATCATCATCAACATGCCGCACACACGCATGTACACACGCAACAACAACAACAACAGCCGCAGCCGCAGCAATCACGCCAGCAATCAGCGCAGCAACAGCAACAGTTGTCGATGCAGCCATCCAAGGAGAGTGCGGGCGGCGGTGGCGGCAGGTCAACCGCAGCAGCAACAACAACAGTAGCCACGGCGCCATCAGCTCAGGGAAAAGGCAAGCCAAAGCTAAGTCAATCGACAGCTTACATAGACATTAGGAATTCGGCGCCGGATGTCATCATAATGACATCACATTGACATTTAAGTAACTCAGCGAAAATCACGCCACATCCACATGGGAGTGCACAACAGCAACAACAACGCCAGCAACAAAAACGCATTAGCACACTCGAGCGACTATGGGAATGTGCTGGCAGCAGCAAAACGGCCAACGTCGGTGCTACGGTGCGCGAATTTGAGTGAAAAACGCTCACGAATGAGGAAGTCATTTGGTTCGGTAAAGCTTTTAAGCGCACGGATGTGCCGACACATACGCATACACACATACGTGCTCACTGTACGTAGCTTGAAGTCACACAGCTTTCCTTGTTAAATGCTTGATTTGCGAAAGGTTATTCGGTGCAATTATATTGAGGTTATGTTGGCACAGGAAATCGATGAATTTCATTTCGCAACGCTTTAATATCATCAAACATGTATTATTACCCGGAATTATGTATATGAAAGTTCAATTTTTAATGTAACACTGATCATTAAGCCTAGTTTCAAGGCAAGTTTTAATTTAATTAATCGAGATTTATCGATTCAAGCTTTAATGACTTGGCGGATTACCGTGTTTAAGAATATCTAGTTGGTATTCAAAAAAGTAATTAAGTTTTATCATAAAATTTTAATACCAAATTTATTACTATTTTATAAATTTTAGTGACAGTAGAAAACAATTATAATTAACAATTTTAGAAAAATCTATATCGATAAACAGTGTCTGTTTATCACATCGGATTTCACCTATAACTTACTGCATTGCGGACCCGATTCAAAATAACAGTGAATATCTACGTGAAAGCTTTTTAAATTTTCCGCTGAACTTCGTCTCTCAATCCTGAATTTTCTCTAAGTAACTGTTGAAATCTTATGCGTAGTATTTTTCTACTTTTATGAAATATTCTATTTTTAGTTATGAGCAAAAAACAGTAAGACTAAGTTCATAAATCTAAAATTCTTAATTTATTCTTCAAAATCTATGTCGTCCTCCTAAAGTAATACCCATCGGCTTCAATACATTTGTGCGAACAAAACTAACAACAACATCCAATCCTCGAAACAGTTGTTAAAGTCAATTTCCGGAATAGCCCAATTGACTCAAAACGGTTTCCGGAGTGGTCGTTTGAATTTGCTGAATAGCCTGAAGACACACGGAGTTGAATCAGGCGAATACGGTGGTTGCGGCACGATATTGGCTGAAAGTTTGGTCATAATCGAAGAAAACTGTCAACATAACCTTGCTTTTTGATCTGCTTTGACGTGTTTTTTCGGCTTCCGCTCGTCTTTGCCCCAATATTCGGCAGATTTGAGGGGTTATTCTAGTCTAGAAGCATGAATTTCAGGTAATTTTTAAAGTGTCGTAAAAAAAGGCAATTAATATTTTTACTATACATTTTTTATTAGTTATTTGTTAGTTTTAGAAGAGTAGAGAAAATAATTAAAAACTAAAAAAACGTAAAAAATTTCAAAAATTATGAGCTGACGAAGTGGGGGGTCTCTAAAAATCTCCACGTGACCATACCCATGATTTCAACCCTCCTAGTTATCTGACACCAAAAAGAAAAAAATATTATTAATCTAGAATAATGTCGCCATGGCCGTAACTACGGAAATGTGGGAAACAAATTCTTCACAGAATGGCGACCTCCTAAAAAAAAAGTTTTTTTGGATCACTTTTTCTGACTATTTCGAATTTTTTCAAAATAATAAAAATAAAAATTAGGGAATGGGGCTAGTTCCAACCATAGAAAAGCCTATAAAGAAGACTGTATAAAAATTTCAAGTAAATCGGTTCAGTAGAACCTGAGAAATCGTAGGTATCGTTCCGAAAAAGTCAGCTTTGAGAAAAACGCGTTTAAAGTTTCGCGTTTCGGCCGAACCAGTTTGAATGCCGGGTCAGAGAAATGCCTATATCTCCGAAAATAATTTGAATTTTGAAAAATCCTCTTGTACACATATTCTTGAATGGTTAAACTTTGAAAATATAAAAAAAAAATATCTTTTTAAATTTCTAGACTAGAATACCGCCATAAATTATAAAGTCTTATTATTTTTTAACCACAGTTTAAGTTGAAATGCTCATGCGGTCAGCTAACGATTTCGAAACCCTAAAAATAGTGTATTAAAGTTACGTCATTTAAACTTGTTTTCTCAAAAGTCTATAAAATAAAATTGGCAAATGTCCATCTGCCAAAGTGAACCTCTTTCTCATACTAATCAAAATTATTAAGAGCTACTGACAAAGCTCAATACACTTAAAATTTGTTTGTTGCAAATCATAGCTCTTCAATCACTTGCCAAAATGGGGTATTCAGCTAAGAGACAAATTACGATGTGACCATCGTATAAAACTCGAGACCAGGGATCAATGTCTAATCAAAATGGAAGTTGGAGGGGAGGGCTATAGTTAAATTGAGGGGTAATTTCCACTAGTTAATTTAATAAAATAATAAATAAATTTTGACTAGTTCTCACCTGAATATATCTATAGTAATAATGTTTGTTCTTGGTTTTTTGATTTGAGATAATTTTAAGCAAAAAAAATCTTCCACAGCTGCAGTTTTCTCTGCACATTTTTTCGGAGGTTCTCCTCGAAATCGACTATTTTATCAAGGAAATCATAATTTGTTCTAAATGAATTACATATCATTAGAGCACATCAAATTCTGTAAATGCGGATTTTTTTTTTATATATATGTAAAATTAAAAAAAAAAAACGCGGTTGACTTGCTAGTGGCTTTACTCCTAAATATTATTTTGCGCGTTCGCTTTAAACCCGAGAAGACTAAAGACTAAGCTAAAAGATGTTAGGACGATTGTTGGAGGGAACGTGATCAGAAAAATTGTCAACGCTTTGACGAAGAAATATTCTTGAAAATTTGTCATTTCTATATTTTTTCACAAATACTTTAGTAGAATGCCTTTATAATGTTTTTCGTTCTGCAGTAATATACTTCGTAGTTTTAAAGAGTGAGAGAAAGAGAGCTTCAGGAGCGAAGTCTAAACCTCAAATCAGTAATTAAATTACTACAGGGTATATGAATAATGACAATGAGCTTAAATACTTCCTTTGTGAGATATTATTTGGAAGTTGGGAGAAGAAAATTCCTACAATATATGTATATTAGGGTGATTCAAAAAAAAATTTTTTTTTTCAATTGGTACTCTGCAAAATAGGTTCCTAGGCACCTTTAAGAAAGTCTCTCCTAAAACCTATGAGTTTCATCATTCATAATAATTTTTTTTCGTTGAGTTATAAAATTCAAAAGAAATAAAAAATGTTCCCAAAAATAATCAAACTTCAACCGTTAATATCTTTTAAACGGTTGGGTTTACGAAAAAATCGTGGAGACCTTTTTTGTAGAGCATTCAATTTCCTACAAAATTTAAGGAACAAGTTTTTTTTTAAGTAGTTGGTGGCTAGATATAAATTTTTCTATCTGATAATAAGAAAAAATAGAAAACTGTATGTAGGACCTTCGCGTTACAATTAAAAACTCATATTTGGAGAGGCTTTCTTAGAGGAGTACCAATCGAAAAAAAAAATTTTTTTTTTTTGAATCACCCTAATATATATATATGTTCTCTTTAGAAAAATACAGTGAAAGCAGGGTTGGGCATAGTGCACTAAAAAATAAATGCAATAAGGTTTCACTAGCACTACTTCTTCAGTGGTAGTTAAACAGCAAAATTCACTATCACTGAAAATTTAGTGATAGTGAAAAAAAAATGCACTACCACTAAACCTTTAGTGATAGTGAAAAAAAAATGCACTACCACTAAACCTTTAGTGATAGTGAAAAACAAATTGCACTACCACTAAATATTTAGTGATAGTGAAAACCTTTAGTGATAGTGAAAACCCTTAGTGATAATAAACATTTTTCAGTAACTTAACACTGTTTCTTGAAGAATAAAAATAAGATTATGTATGTATATGTATAAGCTGAAGCAGTATGAGGCAATGTATTCAAAATAAACCATATATTTGAATAGAGACTTCTAATTATGCCGCACCAAAATTAGGAAAACATAATTCATGTTTTATTTGCTTTTTTTAATACCAACATTTCAAAATTACGGTCGGTGAGATTTTGCCTTGTCGATCGATTGACAATTCCAGCAAAGGAAAAAAGTCTTTCCACTGGCGCAGAGGAAGGAAGAGGTGTGTTTTGATACTGCCAAATCAAGTAGTCTGCACTTGACACCAAGAAATCATGTTTTATTTCGTTGGATTGGCTTAATGACAACGTTTAATTATACCACCTATATACCACGAAACATTTTTATCAACAAACTAGTTGATAATTAATATCGGCCATAAAATATAAATTCAAATGTATTTAGTTAAAGCTCATATTTCACTAAAGGTTTAGTGATAGTGCATTTTTTTCACTATCACTAAATATTTAGTTAGGGGGTTAGGGGTAGTCAGAGGCACGAAAAAATTAGAGTTTTCAGTATTTTTTTTTGCTATTAAATCATGTTTTTTACAATAGCAGTAATATGACATTATTACATGATGTGTTGACTAGAAGTCACGAAAATTTCAAAAAAAATATTTAGTTTCCAAAGTTATAGTTGTTTGTGTTGACCAAGTTCCAAAAAAAGGTACTTGCGGTGACAAGCATAAGTCCTTAGAGATTCATTTAAAAACAATCGGACAAAAAAAATTAGTTTTATGAATAGATAATCTCGCGCCTGATCGAAGGATTTTATTTTTATTTTTTTTTTCAAAATTAAAAAATGGTGGCCTCAGGAAATTTTTTTCTAAATTTTTGCGAAAAAATCAACGGTTAATTGGTCTTAAAAAAACGAAATTTTCGAAAAATAAAAATCCTTCTATCAGGCCCGAGTTTATTATGTATTCTAAAAGTTGTATAAATTTCATTAAATTCTACTGAGCGGTTTTCGAGTTACAGTTGTCACCGATTCAAAAAACCTAGTTTTGAGAAAAACGCGTTTACAGTTTCACACTAGCGCTTTGAAGTGCCCGAGCCCTCTTTGTTATTTGTAGAATAACTCAAAAACTAATTATAGGATGAACGTGAAATTTTCAGAGAATATTTTTAAGATATTAATTTAACGAAAATACATAAAAAAATAATTTTTTGAAAATTCTCACTACCCCAAACCCCTTAAGGTAACCGTATATTTTCTTGTAACTCGTTAACTTTGTTGTTGCTTTTGTATGTAAATTTTTTTACCCGCAAAAGTGGCAAGCAGAAAAATTACGAATCGAAGTAAATGCAAACTATACCTAAATTGAGTTGTTACCCTAATAGTTCCAAGCATGGAATGCATTATCTCTACACCTTTTACGAAAACTAAAGTTTCTCTCGCTTTAACTATGTATACTTAACTTCCTTATCTTCTATTCCTTGTATCTTATCTTATCTTCTTCTTCTATAAATAATTTAAAATAATTTGAAAAATGTTTAAATATCAGCGCCGTCAGCCAGAAATGGGTCATAGACATATGAATGAGCACTTTTTTGACTTACTAAATTTTTACTAACTCAGCTATTTCATTTTTCTTAGATCAAACATATGTAATAGGGTGGGTCAAAAAAAAGTTTTAAGAAATTTTCGTTTTCATTAGACAATGATTTCTTCAAATGCATTGAACTTCCCAAAAAAAAAAATAAGAAAAGATTCCTGTGTTATTTATATACTTAGCTAGGGCATCGTAAACTACAATCCGCCGCTTGGTAACATTAATCTAAGAGCTGAAACTTTACCAGAATTTTTTTTGGCATTCGTACGATTTTTTCAGGGTATTCAGGAAAACACAAAAAGTTCTTTTTGGCCCACTCTATATGTATGTATATATATTTTATAAAGAAATCAATATTGTATACTCGATAATTTAATCATACAAAATTACAAATACTTATAACATAGTACTCGTAAGGCCATAACATAGCAACTAATATGATATTCGTAAAAAGTTAACTTATAGCGAATTTTCGAAGTGGTTTTTAAAATAAAAAACAACTTTCTACGAAATAAAAATAAAAGTAAATCAAAAGTTAGTGAAATAAAATAAATTAAATAACTATAAAACATAATTTATAACTTTAAGGAATCAAACTTTCACTAGCTAACATACAAGCATAGCAGCATCATGAAAAAATAAGCATAATAATTATTAATATCATTTTATACTAAAAAATATAACAACACACCTCTAAACAACGTTACACTAATTAATGCAGAATAATGCAGCGGAAAATTTAGAAATTTACAAACTTTTTTAATACCGCAGCTATCACGTGACACATGTATTACTTTGACATATTTATTTAGAGTGTAGTTGTTCACTTGTTTTTGTTAGCTCAGCATTTATAAAATGATATGAAAATATTAAATTGTAATACAGAACATTTGCACAAGCAAATATGTGTTTGTGTGTATGTGTAAATAAATGTTATGTCATATGTTATGTAAATATGTGTACATGAAAATAGTGAAAATGCATAAATCGCAAAACTTGTAAATTTCTCTTAGCGAATTATTGAGTTGAACTCCCCTAGAATAACTGTTAATAGCTACACGATTTCAAATAGAAAATAATAATTATGATTCTAAATAATTGAAATTAATGTATGTGGTGTGTAATTAAAAGATTTGCACAATGTTACACATAAGAACAAACAAATAAACAAACATATACACATTTGTAATAACAGCAGTAACTTAGCCTAATACATACATATGTATATATATATGCATGTGCATGCAATATGCATATACCGTAATAAAAACTGTGTAAAATTAGCGTTTGTTAAAGTGCGATTCTATTTTGAATAAAAAACTATGAAACGTCAAAGTATTGTAATTTCACTTTTGGGGATTATGGGCTAAATTAAGTAATTATTTCAAATCAGCGCTTAAAAAACAAGGGTTCCTATAGTTATTTTCCATTTTGCTGGTCATTTAGAATGCATTGTTAAGTAAGTTTTGAGTCCACAAAGTTCAGTACACCAGTGTTTGCTAAAAAAAACTTTGAACTCCTGTTTCTGCTGCTGTGCTTTCGTGGAAATCAACCCTGCCGCAACCTGCTTATAGCGGAAATCAACCCTGCAGTAACCTGCTTATAGCGGAATCGCCTCATAAGAGCATCAAGAAATGCTTCCTCAACTACGACGACGACAGAAAACAATACGCCGACCAGACTTCGAACGCAAATAACTTCAGATATGCACTAACTTCCATTCACAGTGAATACATTAACACCTTCACCTACTCCCTCTCAGTCAAATTGGAGTCAAACCAACACCCACTGCAGACAGCGAGATCGAGTTGCCGCGAGAACTGAGAGTAACCCTTGCGCAACTTCATTCTGGTTATAGTAACAGGTTAAACTTCTATTTATCAAGCCTGATATAAAATATATGTCAATCGTGCAACAAGTCCCCGCATGACAGCAACCACCGCATTGCATGCCCCGCTAACCAGCACATCTGACACATTTCTCCCTATTTACCGACCCGTCGAAGTGGCACGTTTCCTCGGCCTACCGTGGAAAGACCTGGATCACGAACTTATACCATTCTAACGTGGACTAGATAACCGTTACAACAACAATGGTAAATTTGTTGGAACTCACTGGAGAGCAGAATTACTGTCTTAGTTTTCAAAACGCGATGGAACTGCTTTCGCGAAGTAATTATCGGAAGACGAAACGGTAGCCTTGCGAAACCTTTAGTCTAGGAATAAATGTTTAATCAGCACATAGCATAGTTATTTATTGTGTTACACAACTTTATTGATAATTTGCAGAAGGGGCTAGAAAGAGCTTAGTACTATAAATCAAAATAGGCCGAATCTGAGACGCTGTCTATACCATACACGCTGGAAACGAACAAAAAGAGCTTTATATGCTGTTCGATCAAATAGCTCTAAGCAGAGCTCTATAAAAAGCTGTGAGATAACAAAGCAAATACGCAGAAAAAGAACCAAGGACCTACTACTTAGGTTTAGAAATAATATATATATATTGACTTACATCTCCTATAACGGAGCACTGGCCCTTTGGAAAGCATGCGTTAAAAATGGACCTCGCTAATAACAATATTTGCTGCAGCTGTAAGCTAGAAAGGAATATGAAAACGATTTTTCACTTCCTCTGTGAATGTCTGGTTCTAACACAACCCTGATACAAAATACTTGGAACTTATCAGGCACCAAGTCTCAAAGTCTTGCCAAGGCTGAATGATAGAGTAGAAAGTATCTGAATACTTCGATCTCACCTGTCAAGTTTTTTAGCATTACCGCATGAATGCTTATTGGACAAAGTCTAATAAGAACCCCTCCGATTGCGCCAAGATGAACTTTGCGCAGAGTACGTGGCACAGTACGAGGTTTGACAATTAAGTAATGAGACTGATTTTATTGCCGCGCTTGTGGTAAACTTATGACCTTGAAATTCCCTTTCTCTTTTTTCGGCATCCCTTCCCTCTCCATTGATATATGTACCATTACTCTGGCTTGTTTAGCTCGCCTGCTGCGTCAAGTTGAGTAGACGTGTATTTGTAGTGCTCGTCACGAAAATGGAAAAACAAAATCAAGAGCAACGCGTCGCGATAAAATTTTTCGCCAGATTCAGCGAAACAGCTTCGGAAACGTACGCTAAAATTGTAAGAGTGTATGGTGATAGTGCTCTTAGTTGTACCCAGGTGTTTCGATGGCGCAAAGAGTTTAAGCCCGCCCGAAAAAAGCTCGCATGAGCAAGTCGAAGGTGAAAACGATGATTATTGCCTTTTTTGATAGCCGTGGAATCCACAAAGAACTCGTTCCACCGGGGAAAATCAAGTCTACTATTGCCAGGTACTCGAAAGATTGCGAAAGCGAGTCAACAGGGTGCGCCCAGACACCGCTCGTAACTGGACCTTCATCACGACAACGCGCCGTGCCACACCGCCCTCAGCGTGTCCCAGTATTTGGCCTCTAAAGGGATCGCCGTGTTGCAACAGCCGCCTTATTCGCCCAACATGTCACCCTGTGACTTTTTTTGTTTCCTAAAACAAAATCGGTGGTCAATGGAACCCAATTTGAGTCGATTACAGACATCCAGGCGGCCATGACGAGGGTACGCGGACATCCCAGTCGAAGCATTCCAGAAATGTTACGAAGCATGAAAAACGCACTGGAATCACTGTATAGCAGCCCAAGGGGACTACTTTGAAGGGGATGGCAGAGTTGTCGAATAATTTTCAAATATATGGTTTTTATGGAATCAGTCTCATTACTTAATTGTCATTCCTCGTATATCTTTTGCGTTCTCCAAAAGACCTCGTAGTCGCACAGAGGCGGGTCGTCGAGCTAGAACACAAATTGTCAATGGGGATCCAACTTGCTTCCACTGGATAGATCAGTGCCTTTGTAGGTACCACAGATTCCGCTATGACCGATCACCCAAAGAGCTAAGGTATACGGAGAGAAGAGGGAAACGAGACGCATTTTGCAGACAGAAAAACAGAGAGACCGAAATGCGTTATTACGAAGAGCTTGACATGCTAGCCAACAGGGTAATTCTCGAAAATTCTACGAAAAAGTACGGTGGATAACAGAAGGTTTCAAGACCGGAGCATACTCTTGTAGAACCCCCAGAGGTAATCTAATGACCGATGACCAGAGCATACTAAAATTATAGAGGGAACACTTGTCCAGCCTACTGAATGTCAGTAAAAGTGAGCCGTTTGATACCAAACGAGGTTTCAGAGAAGGCCACTGCCTATCGTGCGACTTCTTCGATCGGCAGCTGGAGAAAATAATTTGAGCTGCAAAACTTAATCGAGCCGGTACAATCTTTTATAAGAGTGTATTGATATCATTGGCCCAACACCCGCGCCGTTAGTTCTGCTTTCTCTAAACTGGATAAGCAAGCAAAGCAAATGGGTCTGGCAGTGAACGACGACAAGACGAAATGTTTCCTGTCATCAAACAAACGATCGTCGCACTCGCGACTTGGCTCGGAACCAGTATCAACACCATCAAAAATCTCAGCTTGGAAATCGAACGCAGAATAACTCTTGCCAAGAGGTGCTACTTCGGACTGAATAGGCACTTGAGAAGTAAAGTCCTCCCTCGACGAAGAAAAACCAAACTCTATAAGTTATTCATTATTCCCGTCCTGCTATATGGTGCAGAGGTCTGGACGATGACAACAACTGATGAAAGTTCTGCGAAAGATTTGTGGTTCTTTGCGCGTTGGCCACGGCGAATATCGCATTCGATGGAACGATAAGCTGTATGAGATATACGACGACATTGA
Organism: Bactrocera zonata; assembly: GCA_037783105.1. NCBI lineage: Eukaryota > Metazoa > Arthropoda > Insecta > Diptera > Tephritidae > Bactrocera > Bactrocera zonata. Next base: position 2,095,883 of record JBAWJQ010002354.1, read on the forward strand.
CATAGTTCAGCGAATTAAAAGGCAGCGGTTACGCTGGCTAAGTCATGTTGTCCGAATGGGCGAAAACACTCCAGATCTGAAAGTACTGCGGCGCAGTACCCGCCGGGGAAAGCAGAAGAAGAGGAAGACCTCCACTCCGTTGGAAGGACCATGTGAAGGAGGACCTGGCTTCGCTTGGAATATCCAATTGGCGCGCTGTTATTAATCACGTAAGTGATGTGTACGCCAACAAAGAAGAAGAAGACGGAGAGCTTCTTAAAATATAAAAAAATATAAATTTTTATGTTATCACATTTTCCCCTCTTTAAGAATGAATCAATCCAATGTTTAATACACTATATTGATATGAACCGCATTCTAGCAAGGCCGTAATGCAACGACGGGAAGAAATGGTAGTCAGTAGAGACAAACACAAAGTTCGACATGCATAAGTATTTAAGTAAAAAAAATTGTGTTGTTGAGGCTTCAAACGAATGACTTATGCTGAAAAGATGCACCTATGTTGGGAATATTGGAACAATGTAATAATGACTAAAGTAATAAGTTATGGACCAAATAAAAAAATCAAATTAATTTAAATGAATTTAAAAAAATTTAATCATCGCTTAAAACCTTAAGTAATTTAAGGTATATTCAATCGTTTATTTATCTATTTTATTATTCGATATCATTTTGTCCGCAATAACACATTTAACTTAACTTAAATGACCAACAAAGGCTTATGAAGAAAGGAGCCGCCCCCGCTGTGAAATCGGAAACTTTCAACTCGCTGAGTCCCAAAAAGCTTCCAAAAATATTCTTATGCACTTAAGACGTTATGACTGATCGAAATGTAATAAATTTACGCTGAGATTGGGAAATTTAATAAACTCCCACATTAAGAGGCCCTAAAATCAATTACAAACGTTATGAACCATCGCATTAATGGCGATAATTAAATAACAATGCAACCATTCACACGGCAAATGCAAATTGTCATGAGTATGTCTAAAATTAAACATTAACTCAAGTGCGACGAAACAACAAAGCAAAAAGCGAGAAATGAATGTGTCAAATTTAATTACTCAAAGCCTTTTTAAACTGTAATTGACAGTGGCGCATCATAATACTTACAAAGATCGCATTTGCTTAAATGTTATGGAGGCACATTAGGGAGGTTGCTGGTATGAAAAATACTTAATTTTTCCAAAACTTAAGATTGGAGACGAAAATAAAATAATAATAAATGATGGTTGTTTTGTAAATTTTGGCGACATTATCACTGCTTTGTTGAGGGTTTAATTAGGTGTGGTCAGCATTATAATGAAACGATAGGTTCCAGAGAAGATGGGTTTTACATATTCATATTTTTTTTAGGAATACAGAGATGATAATATCAAAAGTTTCTTATGATTCAGTCCACATGCCTCGTTTAACTTCAATCGTGCGGTTTATTATTATTCATTGTTCCAGTATTCCGAACATCGGCCGTAAATCGTCCTTTTCAGTATATGACATTAATTTCAAGTGGAAACTTATATATATCTTATTCCTTCCAATATGTCAGACTTTGTGCCTGAAAAATGTTTTTTATGGAGTTCTGTTAGATTATTTTAATATGAATAATAATTTAGTAAATATGGAAGTTTATGGTGATCATGCTCTAGCTGAGCGAACGTGTCAAAAGTGTTTTGCATAATATAAATGTGGAGATTTTGGAAGGCGATGAAATTACTCGACGAAAATTGTTGAAAACACAAGAAGAGCTCGCAGAAACTTTGATAACCATTCAAACAATCATTTAAAAACCTTTAAAAGCGTCCATATACATTCAAAAGCAAAAAATTAGGGGTCATATGAATTGTAGCTGAGAGACGTTTAAAGATGATTTTTCATGTCATGAGTCAGGCACGCTATAAAAGTAGCAGTTTTTGCATCGGAAACTACAACAACCCTATCGCAAAAATCATACTTGAAACCTGGACAGAGCTTTTAAGTCCGAGTAACCTTATCCAGTCATGGAGTCATGTGTAGAAGTTCCCGCAAGTGAGAAAGTTTCCTGGACGGAGTGACCAGAAACGATTCTCAGCAGCTCACAACTTCCGGTCTTAGACCAAGTATTTTCTGGGTAGCCAAGAAACACCCCAATTAAAACGAAATAACAGGCTCGGATTAGAGATCCCCCTTTTGATGACGACCATGGCAAACGCATTAAGATTTAAGAGTCCGGTCCCTTAATTGGAAAGATGCCGTTGCCCAGCTGGCTGATGTCCTCGTAAAAGTAAAGGCTTGTGGCATTTACTACAGTAGTCATATAAAGGAGCGCAAATTTGGTGTGGAATACGTAGTGAGAGAGAGACTTCGTCGCCGAGTACTATCATTCACTCCGGTGGATGAACGTCAAGCAACAAACCGCATCAAAGGACGATGTAACCAAAAATGTATTCTATGAACACTTGGAGCGAACATATTAAAGCTGCCTCCGCCACGATGTCAAAATCGTCCTTGGCGACTTTAACGCCAGGGTCACCAAAGAAGGTATCTTTGGCACAAGGGTCGGTAATTTCAGCCTCCACGATGAAACATCCTCAAATGGGTTGAGGCTCTGTTTGATTTTGCCGGGGTACGAAATATGGTTATTTGAAGTACTAGATTCCAGCATAATAAATTTATTAAGTTACCGGATCTTAGGCCACCGGATAGAAAGGCCACCAATCAGATCTATTATGTTATGATATATTGAAGACACGTTTCCGGTGTTTCAGAGGTACTAGCATTAACACGGACCACAATTGCCACCTCCGTGTAGCAAAAAACGCACGACAACAAAAACAAGGAAGGTTCGACGTCGAGAAGCTGCAATCACAACAGACAGCCGAACGATTTACTACTCGACTTGCACCCTTGTTCTCTGAGAGTACTTGTCAGTAATCGGTAAAAGGGCACCGTGGGACGGCAGAGGAAACAGAAATATCAGGTGAAGAAGGACCTAGTTACATTTGGCATCTCTCGCTGTGGTGAACTCGATTATAACCGCGTAAGTGATGTCTACGCCAATAAAAAAGAAGAAGATTCCACGAGGTTATAAAATTAAACAAGATAATAAAAAATCTTTGTTATTTTAATTTTCACCACGCATAAGCTTTTATTATTAATAGAAAGGTTCCCCATTTTTAGTTTTCTATATTTTTCATATTATTAGAAAGAAAAGATCATATTTTTTAAAGGAAAAACATAAAAACTTCAAATTAGTCCAATTTTCGGCGACTCGTTCGAGCATTTCGAGAAGTAACTGGCGAATGATAAGCGTAATGTTTTTGATCCAAGGCCTAAACCGAAGCGGGATTATCCGCATAGACTTTAGACTTATCATATTCCCACAAAAAAAGTCTAGCGGCGTTATATCACATGCTCTTGATGACCAATCGACCGTTGCTAAACGTGAAATTATCTGCACAAAGAAGTTTTCTCTGAATAAATAAATTCATTGATGCGATGTGTGAGAAGTGGCGAGGACTTGTTGAAACCAAATGTCACCGAGATCACGACCTTCAATTTCAGACATCAAACAGTCGGTTATCATGGCGTGATAACGGTCTCCATAGAGAAGGGCCTCATCGCTAAAAAAAATTTGGCTCGTGAACGTTGGATCTGCTTGGAACTCTTCAAGAGCCCACAGAGCGAAGCAATGTCGCTTGGGAAGGTCGAGCGGCTTTTAATACAGATTAGTTGCGATTGAAAAATAAATTTTTCACGTACAAGACAACCCTAAAGTGGCTCACCAAGTGTAGAACAACAAGTGCAACAACAAGTGCACAAATAGCAAATAAACTTACAGAATAAAAGATATTAAAGAGCAGCACAACTCTTAGAATGCATGCAAATGACCCCAAAAACAAAACACACACACACAAATAAGCAGACAGATGCTGTCGCCGCCATCAAACGCTTGCCAAAAATGCTACAACAACACTTTATATGAATATTATAAATTTATGTAGAAATATATACGATGGGAAACATAAATTTCAACAACGCCAAATATTGCAAGAGTGCTGAGTTGCTGAGAAAACACATGTCTGTATGTAAGAAAATGAAATAAAAACACTGTTAAAAATTCGTAACGAACCAAAACAGTAAACTGAATAAACTGAAAAAAATGAAATAAAATAATAATAATAAGTTGCGGAGATTTGTTTACGCCAAGTGCTGGGCGCATACAAACTGAGTGGACAATTTGATGATGACTACGTTGTTTTTACAATAATTTATTACCGCGAATTCGGCAACCGAACAACTCCAACAACCACACACATGCTTGCAAACGTATGGAAATGCCTTCGCTGGGTGAAATGTTTGACTTTCGGCTGAGCTGCTCACTTGCGCCAGTTAAATGTTATACTTAAGTAGGTGCAACGCCACTCATGCATACATACAAACATGCATGCATACTCGTATGTGCGTGCGAGTGTGCGATCGTATAACTGTAAGTATATTCATTTATTTTGCAAGCGAACAGCATTTTCGAACGAGATTCCGCCAAAATAAACGCGAAGAAATACAAAAAACGAAAAAGATCTGGTTACAATCCCGCTAAAATGAGTTTAATATGGCTTAAATGCGACGAGGCCGTTAGGCGCAAGTTTTTTAAGACAAAGAATAATTGCTGCGCGCAGGAGACAGTAAAGGTATCCGCATATGGCGAATGCATAAAAAAGCAGAGCGCCAAAACGCTTATACAAATATTAATAAGGCATTTTATTGTAGCCGTTACGCTGCTGTAGAGCCTCTTCAACAGCTTCAAGAAGAAGCTGAAGAAGTAGATATTTGACATTTTTCGCGGTGAAGAAGGTTCTCTGCAATTTGATGAGTTCATCGCCACTTCACCGCGCTACGGGGCACCTGACGTGAACGAAAGTTGGAAAGCCTCCGTACACTTACAGTTATACGGAACTACACAGAGCAATATACGCACGCGTGCAACAATTTGCACCCTATAGGGCTCCAATAGCCGAAATAAAACGCAACCAATTGGGCTTCAATTTCGGATTACATTTATGAGTCATTGAAAGAATGAAACGTTAATCTTTTCTTCTATTTCTAAGAAAACCGCTTAAAGAGAAGTCTGCTCCTAACTTAGAATCATTGCAAATTACCCAAAAATATTGCTTTTATGGCCTACTTTAATTTGTGAAAAAGTAGAGTGTCTATAGTACAGTTACCAAATCGGAAACAATTTTACTATTTCCCAGATTACTTGAAAGCGAAAATAATCCAAAATACCTTTCCAACGAGTACGGGGGACGAACAGCTTTGACTTGGAGATAGCGGTTTTTATATAACTATATGTGGGAGACTTTAAGCTTACAATGAACTTAACTAAAAGCCAATTAAAACATTCCGCCAATATTTTTAAAAGTGGGATAGGGGCACCACACCCTACCTCATAAACGATACCAGTAGTAAAAACTTGTATAGTAACTGTATTATTTTGTCAAATGTATTCCAAAAACAATAACTGGTCAATAATGTCGTAATCTCTGTTTCTAATATTTTTGACATAACCATTGAATGTATGGCTTGGATATAGTATATATGATCTGAACTGATAAAATTTGCCTTACATTTTCTCGTATTTTAATTTTTATTAGCTCCTTCATAATAGGTTCCTTAGCCAATACGAGAATGTCAACGGTTTATCTAATTTCAATAATTTTCGTAAAAAAGTTTCGAAAATAGAAAAACGTCACATGTAACCAATTTTAGCGAATATAATAGCTGAAGTGGTGAAAAATCATAGAATTTCCCTGCCGCAAGTCCGCAAACTCCTCAAAACAGACCGTTTGACCTTTTGCAACGAATCCATCATGAACCGCATGATCATAATCAAAGAACGTCATCTGACTTTTTACCGAATTCGACGTTTTTTTTTCAGTTCTGGCACTTTTTTCGAGCGTCATTCGCTAGACCCACATCTCCTCATCATTAATAATGCATTTTACGAATATAGGATCTTCAGCTACATTGTCAGGCATAACTTTAGCGACCTCTACTTACCGTCGTGTTTGTATTCATACTCAAAACTTTAACCAAAAGGTAGTTGAGCCAATCTATAAGTGACGTTGAGATCCTCCAATGTTTTACAACTTTGTTATATCCTCCAGAAATATAAAGTACAATCATTGATAGTATTTTTAATATTTTTTTTTTTAAATAACGGGTAATCCAAGTAGAAGTACTCTTTTCAACAGCATGTTTTTAACAGATTAATGTCAAGCTGTTATTTTTGTTCACGTTCTGTAAAGGATGTACTTCGAGCGCTTCGCTCAACTTACGGTCCCACACAGTTGTCTTACTGAACGTACTATTCGCAAAACCATCACCCATCTTGAGACGCTGCATTCATTATTAGATGATATTCGACCGAATAGAACACGTCTAGCACGCAGTGAAGAAAATTTTGTGAAGAAATATAGAAAATAGCCGTAGATGAGTTTGTATACGAAGACCGTAGAGAGTGGATTCAACGCCGTTCCCAGCAACTCCGACTGACATATGGAACGACTTGGCGCATTTTACGTAGAGATTTCAAATTGAAATCATCTTGTGCACATACTGCTTCGCTCTGTGGACTCTTGAAAAGTTCCAAGAAAATTCGACGGTTTCGGGCCAAATGTTCTTCAGCGATGGCGCCCATTTCTGGCTGAATTTTGGAAGAACACTTTTGTGAGCAGGTAATTTCACGTTTCGGACCGGGCGATTGGCCACCAAGTTCGTGTGATATCACACTGTTAAACTTTTCCCTGCGAAGATATGGAAAGTCGATGCGGATAATTCCGCTTCAATTCAGGCCTTGGAGCAAAACATCCCCCGTGTCATTCGCAAGTTACCAGTCGAAATGCTCGAACGAGTTATCGAAAATTCGACCCAACGAATGGACCATTCAGGTGTATCCGCGGCTAACATTTTAAAGAGATAATCTTCAAAAAGCAAATGTCAAAGATTGTTCTTACGAATAATAATAAACATTTCTCATCAAAATTGAAGTTTCTGTGTTTTATTCCATAGAAAAATTTGGAATCACGAAATGGATCACCCCATACTTTGTTAAACCATGCTTACTAGAAGATGCGATGAATATACGGCGTATAAAACAAAAACATTAACCTTTTTCGATTCACCACTCACTTTGCTTTTTTAATAAAAGCTTTTCAAGTCAAAATATTGCAATGTTAGTCAATATAAGAGATATCACTGTGCCCAAAAAATAAGGTGAATTTGAATTTAAACTGCGCGCGTCGAAGGATTTGGAGAATTATTTCTTTTTAGGTTGGTAGTACTGTCAGTCACATTTATGTCAAATTTCTTGTCAAAATATGCATTAGTGTTTGCGATACGTGTCGTTTTGTGAGCTGCTAAAAGTGAGTTTTTCGTTTTTTGCGATGTCGAAATTTGTTGAGCAAAGAATTTGCATTAAATTTTGTTTACGGAATCAATTTTCTGCTGCGGATACGTTGAGGATGGTGCAGAAAGCCTTTGGTGATGAGGCTATATCTAAAAAAAATGTTTACAAGTGGTTTAGTGAGTTCCAAGCCGGCCGTGAACGTGTCGAAGACGAAGACCATCAACCTCAACCGACGAAGCTCACGTTCAACAAATCAAAGATTTGGTGTTGAAAAACCATCGATTAACAATTAGAGACCTTGCTGATGAAGTTGGCATGTCGAAAGGCTCAGCCAATACCCTTATGAAGGATGTTTTGGGCCAAAAGCGCGTCAAATCTCGACTGGTACCGAAAACATTGAATTTTTTGGAAAAAAGGCGTCGCGTTGAAGTGTGCGAAACGATGCTTTCCGACTACCAGGGTGTCATGAAACGCATTATAACTGGCGATGAGACTCCCATAATTCGTGATCATTTCGTTCCGCAACCACCGTATTCACCTGATCTGGCGTCGTGCGACTTCTGGCTATTCACTTAGCTCAAAAGAAATCTCCGGGGACACCGGGAAAGTAACTACAACCAGGGTTTCGAAGATTGGAAAATCCGTTGGCATAAGTGCATTGCATCGGGAGGGGATTACTTTGAAGGGAATGAAATTGGTTTGGAAGAATAAATAAAGAATTTTCAAAATAAAAAAAATGTCACCTTATTTTTTGGGCACAGTGTAGAACCTAAAATAAACGAGAATTGTTCAAAACATAATGAAAATTTTCGTTTTTTGAAAAAAAATTAATGTCTCCTTGAAAATATTCCCCAATCGATATTATGTTCTTATACAAGCGCTTCTTCCAATCGTCGAAACTCAAATTCGATTTTTGGGATAGCCCTGAAATCTTTCAGTGATGCGCTTTTAATGTCATTTATGCTTTCAAAACGACGACCCTTTATGTTTCTGTTTATTTTTGGAAATAGGAATAAGTCACATGTCTGGCGAATATGGATCCTAGGGCATCGTTACAGTAATGTTTCTGGCCAAGAATTCGCGAAGAAATTCTTTGATTATTTCTTTTAATAAATATTCCTATTCGAACATGCGACTCTATTCCTTTATGCCCTTTAGTTCGATTATACCAGTCTATTGCATATTTTAAGCGAGTTGTTTGTTCGATTCGCTACTTGATAAATTTAGATTTATTATATTTACCAGCCAATCTGTTTCCAACAGGGGTCCGATCAGCATTCAAGAAAGTAAGCGCAGATAAATTTTGAATAACACAATTCCGCGTCATTGGTCAACGACCACAAATAACATCTGCATATTTGTAGTGGATATAACCTACTTTTCGAAAATGTGCGCGCACGTAAACTAATAACAAACAAACAATAATGAACAAATACTCGTAAAGCCCACGCACACCGCCACATCTGTTCTGTTCAAATTAAACAAATTTTAGCACACAGCTTAAATGCACTTTCGTGCTTTTTTTTCTGCGCACACACACACACATGCAGGCATGGACACGCACGCGGTTAAGAATTTCCGCACACTTAGTGTAATCCACTCGACCCAAAAAATTCATGGAATTCTTATTATGGCTCATATGCACTTCTGTCAACCGTCCTGCCTACGACTAACTGCCTGTCTACCTACCTACCCACACGCACACACACACAAACATACTCGCATGCATACAGTCACCGCCAATTTAATGCGGACATTGCAACTGAAACTGAAAAATATATGTTCATTATGAAATAAAAAGATAACAACAACAACGTCGGATGACAAAGAGGAAGACAGCGCTTGGACGCACTTCCCCCAATCAATTGTGCGTGAGTGCGAGTATTTATCCAAGGCAATTCTGCAGAAGAAGGCATTAACAAATTACATTTTCGGGTATAAAAACCAAAGTTCTGCATCCCTACGGCGGCATTGAGGCAACACCACTGCAGCGCTAAAGTTGTTAATTGTGTTAAACCCATAAAACGCGACGAATGTGAAAATCGATATTCGGAATTCGCACCTCTCAACTCGCCAAAATAGTCGTTCAACAAAATATTGAGAAAAAGTGCGCCATAAAAAGTTTCTGTGCAACAAAAAGGGGAATCAATAAAAATTACCTTAATGGCGCAATTTGTGGTAATCTGGAGCATATTCCTGTACGCTTCCTGTCTGCTGCTGCTCAGCAGTGCTGAAGTCCCACAACAACAGCAGCAACAACAACTCACCAAAGTGCCATCGGTCAGCAGCAATGTTGTTGAAATGGTTGCAGGTGTGGTTGGACAAAGCGGAGTGGGCGCTGGTGTGGGTGTGGCAGGCAGTGTAGGTGGCGTAGTAGCGCCCAGCGTCGGTTCTGTGGCGAAGGAGGAGGAGCGTGCTTACTACCATCCGGCTGCGGTAAGCAAACCACGAATCATCGACCAGTATGATCATCGCTCCTTGGACGGACACTTTGAGTACAGGTAAGATAATTAAATTGTTGCTGCCATGAATACATATATTAAATTAATGATAATTGTGTGTGGATTATGTGGGTATCAGATGAATAAGTAGCTTACTTTCGGGTAGCTGGCGGGAGGAGTGGCTCCGCAAATGGACATGCAAGTGTGGCAAAGTGAGCGCTTTGGCTCTACGCATTGACTGAAAGCGCTCTATCATATTAAAATACATATTGAAGAACTAATTGGCTTAAAATTATAGTATTTGTATATCACTGTTAGCTACCATAACTGGAAAGAGTATTTGTAGAGAAGAATATATTTTTGGTCTCGACCATGCAAAAGTTTGGTTGTCGTTTGGCTGACTAAATTTAAACTTACCGGAAAATTTCAGGTGTCAGAAAACCAACAGTATCTTGATACCAAATTCTATAAGCCAAATTGTCATTATTGAGGAACTTTCTCTTTGTTCTATGAACAACGTTACTAGTTGATTTTACTTCTTTACCTGTCCTCATTCATTCATTCCTGGTCATTGCCAAGAACCAATAGGAGTTCTAAAGATATATTAGTACAGACGAACGCTTCTAACACCAAAACCAAACTGCCTTCTTAATCCGTGAGTGTAATTTATAACCTTCCTTCTACCTATTCTGACCTTTACTCCTATTAGTAGTATCAGAAATCAACAGTTATGTATATTTGTACGCTTTAACATTACTAAGACCTAACCTTGCTTTATGTTCTGAGTCACTAAAAATATATCTAAAGCGGGAATGAGGAGAAACATGTATAGATATTTATCAAAGTCTAGTTGAGGTCATCAAGTTGCATTCGAGCTTTGTTTGTGAGAATAAAAATAAACATTGGAATTCACAAGCGGCACTAGTCTCGGTCTATTCTTCCAATTCTTAGTAAACTAATAGGATGTATCAGTGAGAAATCCTGTTAACACATCAGTCGAACAATGTTAAGTGTCAAGGTTGCTCAACCCTGAAAGCTAAATCTCTAAAATTAAATTTATAATATTGACCTAGACTTTGTTTGAGTTCGAATTCCACTGAAAGGTATTCACGTCCTCTATTTCGTATTCTAGGTTATAACGGTATCACTATAATGTTAGCTATCATTTAAATAATTTCTACTTATTATTTTTCAAACAGATATTTGCTCAGTAACGGTGAAGCTCGTTACGAACGCGCCTATTGGTTGCCAGCGGGCAAAAATATGGTTTTGGCACGCAAGGGATACTACTCTTACCCCGTATCACATAATAAATTCCTAACTGTCTTCTATACTGCCGATGAAAATGGATATCGACAGGATTCAAGTAAGTCTGCATTAGTCAAAAGAAAACTAAAAGTTTGAACTCAGTTTCAGTTATGTATACCACAAATACATATACTTAATAACCATGCCATCTTTAATTTTATTTCGTTGCAGCCACCTTCAGTAGAACTCAACCGCATCTCCCCCGTAGCATCGAAGTGCCGGAATACGTACCACAATCGGCATACGCTACGCATTCACCAGTAACACAGCATCAGAGTAAACCACATGTGCACACCTCCACGACAACCGCAAGGCCTTTTGTTGCATCAACCGATAATCCATTCATACAATTGAAACCATCAGCGCCGCCACATATGCCGGCACATCAATCTATTGTAGGCCATGGTCAAGCCTTGTATGGTCATCAATCACAAGCGCAACATTCATCCGTTCATTCATCAGTTGGAGGTCATGTGGCGTCAAGCATTCACTCATCTACTGGTGCACACCATTCCGCAGGAACTCATCCTGCATCGGTGGTCTCCTCTTCCTCTGGACCTCACACCAGCATTGGAGTCAAGCCTGTCCCAGGTCAAGTATGGCAGTCGTCAATTGCAGCTCCTCCCTCGTCAAATGTGATTTCACCTTCTGGTGTTCCCCATTCGTCTGGAGTTCATGCCCAAGCAGTTCACCCTGCAGTACCCAGCCAATCGCCAGTTCATTCTCCTTCCATTGTTCAACATGGAGTAGAAAGTCATTCCCAAATTGGAGTTCACCCAACTGTTCCCTTCCAACCGGCAGTTATTTCTTCCTGGGCTGGTCAGTCTTCAGGCGTGCATTCCCAGACGGGAGCGCATTCAGAAGTTCCAACGGCTTCCACAGTTCACCCCTCAGTAGGCGCTTACTCACCACCTCCAGTTCATTCCCCATCCGTAGTCCAAACTTCAGCGGGAGTACATTCAACAGCTATCCACCACTCGCGCCCCACAGTACGCCCATCCAACCAGGTGCATCAATACCAATCAACTTCACAAGGTTCTTCGGTTCAGTCTTCAGTAGGAGTCCCTCCAACAGTTACATCGCCCACAGGCCCAGTTCAATCATGGCAATATAGTTTTTAAATAAACAACACCTGATTGTGAATTGAGGCGGTTAAGTTGGTATAGAAATTTTGACCTGGCTTACGAAACTACATTATATATTTTCTTGTAATTAAAAATCGACAATAAAATACTTTCTTTATGCAGTGCTTTGAAGTTTGTTATATCGTTGAACTTCGTCTGCTGCCATAACCGTTATTGCAAGTAATTAGTTCATCATAAAATGAGTTTTTGAACTGGGTACACTCAGAAGGAAACAACGGAGATCCTTTTTAGTATATATGTATATAAATGATCATTCGATTTAGCCATTATCCGTCTGTATGTATGTTTGTTCGTCTGTATACACGCGTACTAGTCCCTCAGAGTTTGAGTAATAGATCTAGAATTTTGCACACGTCGCATTATCCTCTAAAAGCCCTTCGTTTGTCGGAGGCGCTAATATCGGACCACTATAAGATTTAGCTGTCATACAAACTGATCAATAGAACTCCAGCCTTTATATTTAAAACTATTATATTTGCCAATATAACTTCGTCAAATATGACACAAATTATATTACTACTCAAGAGAATGCTATCTCTGGACATTTTTTTTTTTTGGGAAGGATTTAGTATGCCGTCCCAGGATTTCGGGAATAAAATGGGTATGGTCGGATAGAGGATAGCCGCAGTAAGGTTATAGTTTTCGAGATATTCGCGTTTAAAGTTAAAAATTACCACTATTTTAAGTACGTATTTTTCTCGATAAAGTCTAAAGTCGACCCGGTTTACGCTTAATGTAAACCTTGCGTTGAAATATCGAATTCGAAAATTCTAGGTTAGATATACCAAGCTCTTGTCTTTCCAATCAAGGGCAGCTCATTGTTCAAGTTCGATTTCATAATTTTATAGGAAACAACACTCGGATCAGAAAATTATCATTTCTTATCGTGTGAGCTGTAAACATCTAAAAAAGTTCTTAAATCATTCCGCGAATATCTTTGCAAGAATTGAAAGAAAGTGTTTTTATAAAGTCGGCCTAACGTTCGTACGTGAATCACTGTCGAAGAGTTGGAGTCTATACCGACAGTAATGGACCTGAGTTCTATTCAGTTTCTGACTAACATGAAAATGTCTTTAGTGGTTTACTCATAGTAATTGCGACAAACTTAACAGAGAGCCACCTTATGCCGGACAGGATAAGAGAGAACCAATAGAATTGAAATCAAATGTTTTTGTTGCGAAAGCAACAACATCTAAGTAGACAGCCAAGCAGCAATCAATGCAGTAACTTCGTATCGGCCAGAAGTGTCTTTGGAAGCAGGAAGGCAGTGGAAAGTGTTACCAGAAACAAGCACCATCACTTCCACCGGATGTCAGGCCACAAAGCCATCGACGGCAACGAAACAGTGGACGAGATTGCCAAGAAAACGTGATCACCATTGGATTGGGAAACTCACGCATTGTCTACATGACGATCTGAATAGAAGCATGTTAAAGAAAATCAAAGCCCGATGGAACGAGTTACCTGGGTGCAAAATTACAAAAGTCATGTACAAAACGATAGGTCAGAAGCGCACAAAATTCCTGTTGGCACTCGACAGAAAAGACTATATTAACATGATCGGAATACTAACTGGCTGGGGCTGACAGATCGAGAAGACTATTGCAAATGTCAAGAGCAAGATACCAGGGAAACAATGGACTATTTTTTGTGCACTGGTCCCCCATTGGCAAGACTACGCTGTAAGTGTCTGGGAGCCCACAGTATGAGATACTGGGAGAGGCTACAGAGTCTGTTAAGGATGACTCCTCCTCATGGACCTAGCAACTGAACTCCTTCTAGTATCGCAAGGACCAAAACTGAGCTATGAGTGGCTCATTGGCCTACCAAATTAACCTAACTACAATGTTTTTTATGTTAGAACTAGCCTTTAACGGATCTAGGTACAAAATTCGCAGCTGATCGGGGCGAAGAGGCTGATAGACATATTGTTGTATAGGCTGAGAAGATGTGTAAAGTGGGTGCCGTATGAACTCAGCGTGGTTCAATGTGTCACAAATAAATGGTAATGGCATGAAATCGTCCGCGAATTTAAAAATAAATTTCTGTAAATGCTACGAGCTTTTTAGAATGTCTGATATCTGAGTAGATAACACTTTTTTATTCTTGAATAAAGATTAAATATTCCATTTCACTAATTGCGTGAAATCATATGCAAGGAATATATTATAAATATAGAAATAAAATATTTGTAATAAAATTAAAAAAATAAAATTAAAATATGGCTGTCCTTAGGCGTTAGACAAACTCGTCTAAAATTGTAGCATCTGAAAAATATAATGAAAAAGGTGAACAAACTCATAATTATCCACAACGGAATGACACCTAAACACGAAATTATAAATTTGCAAACACGGAGTGGCAGAAAAATGTGCGAAAAGAACCGGCTACCAATAATTTGCGTTTTTATTTCTTTGACTTTTTTTTTTCTAAGTGTAAACCGTTAATGTGACAACGGTAAAAGTATACATTTTATGACAACCATTTTCATTTCAGTGTGACATATTTTCGGTGGATGTTAACAACGCCCAAAATTCCATAATGTGTGTAAGTACCTGTGAGTTATACGAAACTATAATTTTAGCGGCTGAAAAACTGAGCTTCATACTCATCCTCTGTTTGCGTGTGTGTGGTAAGTGTGTGTGTTTGGGAGTATGTTGAACTTTTCGAAAACATTTAAGGCCTGCAGCACGTTCTCCCTTATATTTATGTTATAGATATAGAGGCAATTGCTGCTACACTAGCGCGCTGTGCCCCAATGAGCCGGCATAGCAGACGCGCTGAAGATCTGATAAAAGCGAAAGAGCGGAGCGTTCAAAATTTCAGCCGAGGACAACAAAAAACGCAGGAACGAATTACAGAGGTAAACACAATAATTACAGTGCCACATTCAATTGAGCGCGCATGAGGTAAAAATACAAAAAAAAAAAATCGCTTATCAAGCGATCTTCAATGCGATCAGCCTCGGCGAGGTGGCCGCGCTCTGTTTTGTGCCGCGCTGCCTCTTCCTGCCTGCGCAAGGCAAGTGAACGGTGAACGGGAAGCACACACAATTGTGCGCGCAAATTTCTTTGAGTGCCGTGACAAATTAGAAGCCAAAACTTAGAACTTGTGTGGCAAACGGCAATCAAGTTGGCAACAACAACAACCACAGCAACAACAGGTGAGGCTGAATTATGCGTGCGCAATTAAATAGTGAGGCACATACAAGCTCACACACTTTCAAAGCACTCGCGCAGATGCCGGCTGTGATTACGCGCGCCGCCGTCGTCGCCCGCGCCGCAGCGGCAAATACTCAGCGCGCTGGCCGTCCGAACGCCGGGTCGTTTAGCTGATGAAGCGTCTCCAATTTTTGACATCTTTATTTAGAGGCGCGTTTGCCGCGCACAAACACACATACACAGGCACATGCTCGCACTCGCTTGTAAAGTGCTTTATTCGCACAGCGCCAGCAGCTAAGTACTATAAAAGCGCTCGCTCGGCCGGCACTTACATTAAACTGTCTTCGAGCAACAAAACCGCAGCATACACGCCCACACACAGTCCGCAGTCAAGCAGGTGTTTAGCAAACTTTTGGAGCACCACTTTTTCGGCAAAGGATTAATTCTGCAAAAGCATACAAACAAAAACAAACAAAATGTGTCGCGTCAGTGGAAGCAACAAACTTTCCGCATTAATCGTCTTCTGCAGTCTGGCTTTGGCTTGCACACAAGGTGCTGTCAGCAACAACTCAGCGCGTCCAAACAATCAATACTCATCAAGCTACCAACAAAATGATGCAGCCGCTGCGACTTATTTCACAAACAATCAAAATCAATATGCCCAGAGCAATCGCCTGAGCGGTGGCAATCAGCAGAACTACCAACCACAACAACAACAGCAACAGCAGGATGTTGTTAAGGAAAAAGACGTTTTAGAGCGTTTCCATCATCGCTTCCCGGATGGCAGTTATGAGTTCAGATACGAATTGACCGATGGCACTGCGCGCTATGAACGCGGCTACTTCCTTATCTACGACAAAATAAAGACCCTAGTTGTGGTCGGCTATTACTCTTATCGTCAAACTGACGGCCGTTACATTACTGTTTTCTACAATGCCGATCAAAATGGCTACAGGCAGAATCAATGTGAGTATACAAGCTATGTACAATATGAATGGCAGAAGC
This sequence comes from Bactrocera zonata, assembly GCA_037783105.1. Taxonomy (NCBI): domain Eukaryota; kingdom Metazoa; phylum Arthropoda; class Insecta; order Diptera; family Tephritidae; genus Bactrocera; species Bactrocera zonata. The sequence goes on from JBAWJQ010002354.1 coordinate 2,112,327, forward strand.
GTGAGTAAGCTCAAAGCGAGATTTCGCAAAATTTAATATAGACGATATTTGGTATTTAATTTATTGAAGCCGGTTACCGTACAAGCACTTTGACTATATATTGCATTGTATTAAAAAAATATTAACTCGTCTTTATGAATAATTACGAATTATGTGAAATTGAAAACTTACTTGCTCGTACTTAATCGTGCTTTAAAAATTTAAATTATATTTGGCAGCAAAACAAAAAAGTCCATCAGAAACCAGTCTTGAACTAGTGTTATAGTAACTGAAACTGGGTGTTTATAAATATAAACAAAATATTTTAATTTTTTAATCAACACTAAACACTCTTTCAAAGTACACCTGAAGGAAACTAGTTATCAACCAGTTCAAAAGTACCGTAATCTGTGTACATGATACTCTTAAAAATTTTATCTACCAATACAAACATTTTTTATTTACGCTCATATTATAAATACTTAACTCGCTAAGGCCAAAAGTAACTAGTTCCACAAAAACTAGTTATGACCCGGTTCAAATTAATATCGTCTATAAATTTAGAAATATTTAATCGTTTTTATAAACAAAATTTATAAACCTATTGCTTGGTCCGAAAGAAACTAGTTGTGGGTTAGTCGATTTTTATTATTTTTAATTCAAATAATTAGAGATTTATTCAATAAATTTATAACTTGTTATTCATTATAACTTCAATTCAAAAAATTATAAACATAATTGAATTTAACTCTTTTTTAAACAAAATCTATAAACTTATGTCTGGTCCGAAGGGGTCTAGTTGTGGGTTAGTCGATTTTTTTTAAATTCAATTAATTATAGATTTAATTCATAAATTGTTAACTGATCCCAAAGAAACTAGTTGTGGACTAGTTAATATTTTTCATTATGATTTTTTTTTTTCATTTAAAAATATTATGCAGAAATCCGTATTTAATCGTTTTTATAAACAAATTCTATAAACTTATGCTTGGTCCGAAAGAAACTAGTTGTGGGTTAGTCGCTTTTTATTATTTTTAATTCAAATAATTAGAGATTTATTAAAAAAATTTATAACGTATTATTTATTATAACTTCAATTCAAAATATTATAAACATAATTGAATTTAACTCTTTTTTAAACAAAATCTATAAACTTATGTCTGGTCCGAAGGGGTCTAGTTGTGGGTTAGTCGATTTTTTTTAAATTCAATTAATTATGGATTTAATTCATATATTTAAAAACTGATCCCAAAGAAACTAGTTGTGGTCTAGTTAATTTTTTTATTACGTTATTTTTTTTCATTTAAAAAAATTATGAACAAATCCGTATTTAATCGTTTTTATAACCAAAATCTATAAACTTATGCTTGGTCCGAAAGAAACTAGTTGTGGGTTAGTCGATTTTTGTTATTTTTAATTCAAATAATTAGAGATTTATTCAATAAAGTCGATTTTTTTTTAATTCAATTAATTATAGATTTAATTCATAAATTTATAACTGGTCCCAAAGAAACTAGTTGTGGACTAGTTAATATTTTTTATTACGTTTTTTTTTCAATTCAAAAATTATAAATAAATTCCTATTAAATCATTAAACTTTCTTGAATGACATAAAAAATCATTTTATATGATATTTTAGCTATTTTTTGCATTTCCAAGTCATTCAAAAGATTTTAATTGAACAATTTCCCTAAAAGATCTTAAAATTTCCAAAACCTATTAAGTTCTCAAAGTAACTGTATATATAGATTAAGTTATTAACAAATTTCTCTTTTTTCAGCTATCACTCCCCAAGTCTACCCGAATTTGCCGCGTTCAATCGAAGTGCCACAACTCAACGAAAATGTCGATTATTACACAGACAGGCCGAACAAAGGACGCCAGTAATTTTAAGTTTCGCAGTACTTAACTTAAAATAAAATTCCACAAAACAACAGTATTTTCTTAAATATAAAAAAAAAACGAAATACGAATACAAATGTGTAAAATACAGTGTTTACTTGAAATGTAATAAATTTTAAATCCGATACCGTTTCGGATTCCCGCAAATAAGTCAATTTCAATTAAGAATTGCATATGCTAATTAAGCATTTTGTTGTAACGTTATCAATGCGCCATAAAGCGTTACACGAGTTCTGTCAGCGTTATCAAAATCCAGTTGTTGCTTTTATGTAAAAGAAGTAAAGCTTTTAATGCTGAGCTTTTTTTTTATTATTACGTAATTGCTTAGCGGCATACCGGTTTGATTGCGGTAAATTATTTCAGCACATTAGGTTTTCATTTTGATTATTCAATATAAAGTTGAAAGCGAGCCTTCTCCATATAGTTTAATACAGAACACAGAAGGTTTTTTATTTACTTTTGTTGGATTAGACCTTTTACCAGTAAATACTAAGAGCTTAACAAATTTGCAAATGATGCTCAAACATTTTTCTAGAGTTTCGATTAGGTTCAATTTAGGACTGCATCAAGATTTTATTTATATTAAAATAAGTTAGATGAAACCGATATATATTAGATGTTCAATTCAAAAAATGTTCAAATATTTAGAAATATTCCTTCAGCTTCAGCCCATGTTTTCAAAATAACTAACTTTCAAAGAAAAAGAAGGAGGGATGCTGTTAATCTGAATTTTGTATCCCCATTTCTGTCTTTTAGCAGTGGGCTTCTGATAAAAGAAACTATTGAATCGACTAGCAAATAAGAGTTGTAAGAGTAAAAATTGAACAATATGATTTTCGTGATTTTTTTAAGAGAAAATACGCAATTGAACATTTCGAACTTCTTTGAATAGTAATAAAGTATGTTTTCAGCTATATTTTAAGATTTTTTTTTCAAAAATGTTGAAAAATAACGAAGTTATGGGCTGTCTTCGGAGGGGCCAAAAAAAAGTGCCTCAACTGCTGGCATGATTCCGGTGGAATGAGCAGCTGAAACAAAAAAATTCAAAATGTTTATTAAACTTAAATATATTTTCTATACAATGTACTCCGATCTTTGAAAAATATCAAAAATTAAGAAAATGGCGTAATTTTGAAAAAAAAATCGTATTTTTTTTACGAAAAAAATGGTCTTTTTTTAATGCCAAATTGACAATTTTCAACCATCAAAAAGATCGTAGTTCATTGTATAGCAAATGTATTCAAAAATACTCAGTTTTAATTTGAAGTCGATCGGTCAATTTCTCGTTTCGTTATGATTTCAGAAATTTTAAAAAGTGTCGTTTCGAGAAAAACGCGTTTAAAGTATCAGTTTTATAGTATATGTTTGCACCTCCGAGCGGTTGCTCTTTAGAATGCTGCCATCCAAAAACTATTCAAGTTACGACCTTTCCGATTTCACAGGATATTTATGAAAATATAAGCTATAAAAAAAGCAAATAAATTTTTTTTTTTTTTTTGAAAGTGTCACACTGGTATAGCCCCTTAAATCTACTTGCGACAGCTCGGTAAGGATTTCTGGCCTGAGTCTGAAATCGGTATATTTACAATGAAGTTTGTATATACTATATACAAAAATAGTTAAAAAAAATCACCATTAATTGTCAGTAAATGAGCCTCTAAATAAGGTTAGTAGTAGTAGAGTATAATTTATTTAAATCTCTCTTAGAGAATATAATTTAGAATTCGAAACGCTCATACAAAACCTTTTAACAAGAAATCCTAAAAAAATACACTCTTCTTTGGAGGATTTGCTGTTTGAAACTATACGAATAGTAGATCAATATGGTACAACTAATCTTAAGGGAATGTTTATGATCATTCGAAAGAACATACTTTGGTATTTATTTTTGAAGATTATCTCCTTCAAATGTTAGCCGCAGCTACGTCTCAGATAACCCATGCGATGATACATGATGGTTTGCTCCAAGCGGGATTGTCCTCATAGATTTTTGACTTTACATATCCTTACAGGAAAAAGTCAATCGACCGGCCCGAAACATGAAAATACCTGCTTTCCAAATTTTCCTCTCAATAAATGCGTGAGAAGTGTTACTGTCTTGTTAACACCAAGTGTCACCGAGATCACTTTCAGACATAAAATAGTCGGTCGCCATTGGCGGTTACGTTCTCATCGGTATCATTAAAAAAAAAATGGGCCGATGATTCCACCGGCTCACTAACAACTCCAAACCGTTGCTTTTCTTGATGTAATTACAGCTCTTGAGTCTCTTCAGATTGCTCTTCGTCACAAAAGCGGCAATTTCGCTCGTTTATACTTGTATACCCATTAAGCCAGAAATGCTTCTTGTCGTTGAACAAAATTTGCCCCGAAAACGTCGGATCTTTTTGGAACTTTTCAAGAGCCCATTGAGCGAAAGGATGTCGCTTGAAAAGGTCGAGCAGCCTCAGTTTTTGCACAAGCTGTATATTGTAGGCTTTGGTTCCATACGTCAGTCCAAGTTGCTGCGAACGGAGTCGAATCGACTCTCGCGGTCTGCGTGTACACTTTCAGCTACAGTTGCTATATATTCACTTTCACTACATACTAGACGTGGTCTATTCGGTCGAATATTATACAATAATGAATGTAGGGTCTCAAGATGGGTAATGGTGTTGCGAATAGTACGCTGGCGTGATCGCCCAAAAAAATGCTATTGAAGAAAGTACCTCTACTTGGATCACACGTTATGGTCAAATGGAGGAAAGAAATAGAGCAAATTCGATATAAAAAGCTCGGTTAGATTATAAGTAGGCTTTACATAGTGTTTAAAAGTGTGGCACTGTGGGCTTTAAGTACCAATAAAGGAGAATAAAATACTTTTTGCACTTAAGCCACTGCTGAATCTGATAAAAATAGGACATTTATGGAAACCTCTTGATCTTCATAAATAGAAATAAATGAAAATAGTCATGGTGGATTAGTTGCCATTATTGAAAATTAAAATCTAGCGTTCAATGAAAATATTTGAAGGTAAACATATTTTTGGTAAACACTTATAACCTATTTTCCTCCTTTTCAAAAGAAACACAATTAATGTTTTTAAGGAATGTTAATTATTCAATAAATCGGCACATGTATAGAATTAGGTTAAATTTCTCACAAAATCGGTTCGAACTGTAATACTGTTTGTTTCAACAACTTCACTCCTCCAAGGCTTTACACTGATGCACACTTGAACAAGGTTGTACTGCAAATAAATTGAAATAAGAAATAAATTTTCCGCATGCTACCGAACAACTTTAATTTTGGTTAAAAAAAAAACAACTCACCTCCAATAATCCGGTAGCCCTTCTCGTCGGCAATATAATGAATTATGTTGAATTTATTTCTCTTTGGATCGACCGGCACCGAGTAGTAACCGGACTGCACATAAATTATATCCTTACCAATATGCTTCTTCGTTATCTTCTTGTAATCGGACAAGCCATTGCTCAGACGCAGTCTTTGGCGGAAAGATAATCATTTATTTTTTATTTGGTAGTAAACAGATATCGCGCACTTACTTGTATTCGTTAATGCCTTTATCGGATATGATTTGGTAGTTCTCCAACACGGTGACATCGTCACCACCACCACCAGGTTTCTGGTAGCTTGGCGTGGTTGTGGTAGTGGGACGTTGAGTCGTAGTGGGCCGTGCGGTAGTGGGTCGTGCGGTAGTGGGTCGTGGATACTGTGGCAGCGGTGGCAACTGACTTATTGGGTATTGTGGATAATGTGGTGGTTTCGGAGGTGGTGTGGGATACTGTGGATATAGTGGAGGATACTGTGGCGGGCGTGGACGTACAGTTGTGGGGCGAGTTGGTGGTTTGGTTGTTGGGTAATATGATGGATATGTTGGTCTTATTGGCGGCGGTGGGGGTGGTGGAAATATGCCAACTGGCGGCCAAACCTCTTGTTCCTCATCGGAGTCCTCTTCATCGTGTAATGGAAAAGCAGTGACTTGGTCCTCATAGTACGATAGATAATCGTGATAGGCATCATAATCGTACATTTTTACATCATTTTCTGCGACGGGCTGCACTGCTGCGGGCTCTGAAGCAGGCGAAAAATTAACTAATTGCACGCCAGCATTGCCAACTACAGCTGACTGCGTACTAAAAGCTGTTTGTTGGGCCGTATTGGACTCTGCCACGGCGCCAACTTGCTGTTGGCCAACTGGCGACCCTGCCACAACTCCATAAACAGTATTGAAAGGCGCGTTGTGTGTGGCCCAAGCATCTACTTGTTCTTGAAGCGTTGACGGGCGATTGGGTTTTTGCTCCACGTTAGGTATAGCCTGTATACCGCCACTCAGCAATGTCGTAAGTATCAAAAATTTTAAAATCATTTTTGTTTTCCCTTTTTCAAGAAACTTTGTGTTTTTGTTCCGTTAGAATGCTATCGAACACCAAGTGTCTTTCGCGTGCGCTCCGTATAACTGTTGTCTGTTGAAAGATCCTCTGTGCCTTGGCGTTACTGTCTTTATACACTACACTCACTGCCAAGTTCTTAAGACTTCTTTATATACCCACATATCTAACCATCGACAGCACCTTGGCAAAGCCCATATACACGCCTGCATACATACACACACTTAAATGCAAAAACAATTAAATAAAATAATTGCAGATTTTGTTTACGATTCACGCATGTTGCATATCTTTTAGGCTTTAAGTAGTCAGCGGCCCGGTGAGCATTTGCATATGTGTGTGTGTGTGTGCCATGATTTGTATTTGCAGTACATTTCCTACCCCAAAATCAACAAAAATTACTTAAATTAAATAAGTCGATTTCCGTCAGTCGGTTCGGCTCATTCCACACAACTTCGGGATACGGCGTTTCCTTAACGACCCTTTTCACTCTTCTTTCGCGCAGGCACACGCACACACATACACATGCAGAGATTGTATTTATTTCAATGGTTTGTTTAATCTCTTGCGATATTCTTGCCATCATAAAATTTACTGTTGAAGGCATTCTTATTTTTGGCGATTTTTCATTTGTGTTGCTTGCTTTGTTTGATCAAATCTGTTGCCAGTTAAGATTCGACTAATTAAAATGTGTCAAAAGGGATTCGAGAACTTTGTTTACATACACTCGTATGTGTTGTATTTGTTGCAGTTTTGAGGAGGCTCGTAAAATGACGTGCAGTGTTACCGTTAGAGCTCGTCGATCGCATGAGAAGTCGCGACTTGTGGGGCAATTTTATTGCATAAGTGAAAGCCGCAAAGTTCTACCAATTTGTGTACCACTCAATGACCGCAAAACGCTAATTGTTTGGGTTGACACATGACTCAATGGAAAAATATTTATAACGGAAGCGTCAGGTCCAACTTTATTTTTGAAAATCAAATTAATTTGAGAACTACTTTCCAATAATTTTTTCATATTTAAAAAACATCTCCGACCTATTTCATTTAAGCGGCCGCCGGCCACACAATGCTTTTGGAATTGTCATTATACACTATTAACTTTTTCTTTTTACTTATTGGTAACCCAAGGCCAAATATCAATGATATTCAATGAAGAAGTTCCATTAAATCTTGTGTGCGGAATCAAATTTCTGGTGCCAAAAATTCAGAATGTTGTAAAAATGCTTCGGTTTTAATTGTTTGTTGCAAGCAAGAGTTTTTGATTGGTACAAATTATTCAAAGAGGGTTGAGAACGACGAACCACGTTGGAGCTTGAGGATCGATGATATATGTACAGCCAGGAATTACGTTGGAATAACGGAAGGATCGGTGAAAATCATTTTGAAAGTACATTTGGGCCTAAGAAAAGTGAAAAAATCACTTAGTTTTTTCGAAAAACAGCGTCGCGCTAACGTCTGTGAAACAAAGCTTTCCTACCACCAGAATATATTGAACCTATTATTACTGGCGATGAGTCTTGGAGCTATGCTTACTACCCGGAAACAGATTTCGGCCGAATATCGTGGCAAAGGTGAGCCGAAGCCGAAAAACCCGGTTCAAAATACGAGGTTATGTTGACAGTTTCAACAGGGAGTGTCAAGCGTAGTTTCCGTGAAGATTCGTAAAAAGAGACCGAAATTTTGGGCTGGAAATTCTTTGTTTTTGCACCACGATAATACAAAGTCGCATACTGCATTGATTCTCAGACCTCCGTATCTTTCGCCTTATTGAAGAGCCCTCGTACCTTTTTTCTTAGATCTCAGAGTCTGCTTAACCACCAGAGGCAGTTGCGCTAGTTGGTGGTCGCGTTTAAGGGACAACTGCAGAGGTATGCGTCCATGATGAACTGGCTTAGCGCGGACAGTCCGCCCTCCAGTCCTGGGCCCGTAACACTTTTATCAGTCTGCCCCCCTCGGTCACATTCCTATTTAGCGTACCCCGGAAGGTATCCCAGTTTGCGTTCCGGGGATAACGTCGGAGTTACTTGACTTCTACTTCAAGCGCGAACCTTATGATTCTATGATCCTACAAGGAGGACCCCGCTGACACGCTTCATTGTGAAACCATTCCATCCATAGGCTCGTTAATCAAAGTGATGTCGAGCACTTCCCTCTTACTTATTGTGACGAAAGTAAGTTCACAACCCACATTCTATAGCTAAATTACTACAAATTAGGTATTCTAAAATAGACTCATCTCGTGTCAGTCCGTCCTAAGATCAAGGGCGGCTTGTGTCGTCTGAAGTGACTCTCCAGTCGATCCACAGTCACTAGGGGTGCTGTGGATGCCTTTCCCAAAAAATAAGCTGAGTGCTAAGGCGCAGTCTGCTCCTTCAGTGTCCCTGGCTTGCACAACAACTAGGGCCTGTGTCAGGAACTTAAAAACAGTCAATGTTGTTCCTGACTACTACAGGAACTTGAGGCCTTTAATCTCCCGTTTGTAGATTCCCGGCTCTTGGATATAGCAGTCAAACAAACTGACCGATCAATTTGTATAAGAATATGTAAGATATACACGCTTCATGCAAATTAAGGGAATCGTAGCTTCGGTTCAGCCGAAGGTAACGATTTTTCTTGTTTTTTACTTTGTAGATTGTCTTTCTAGTTCTCCAAGAAAAAATTTGCAAAGGAACCTTAATTTCCGCTCGAACTAATCTCTCCCTTACTTCGTCATAAACAAGTACAAGTGTAGTAATCATCTTATTATATAACATATATGTATTTTTGTATTTTTTTTTCAGATTCAAAAGTTACATAAATATTACCAATAATTCTTTTGCACGCTCTTAAAAGCTCAACTCTTGTAAAATGCCAAATGCATTTGTTGATGAACGCAATCGTGACAGTTTATTACCAAATTAATTACACGATCTTATCAATCACTTAAATTGTAGTCTGGACACCCAAGTAACAGCAAAAACATATGAACGCATTTGTCGGCCGTAAATAGAAATCGAATGAATCAGTATTAATGGATGCTGACAGGTGCACCAAATTAGGATTGGCTGTGCGATCGCAATCAAAGCACTCACTTTGCAATGTTATTGAAACGACGAGCAGACTAATCCTTTAACCATCAATAAAGAAAGAATTCACGCATTTGCGCCTACAAACAACAAAGAGAAAATAAAGTTAACAGCGGAAAGACGCATCACACCTCAACATCTCCGCATGGATGCGCTATAACAGCATCAAGAACACCATTAGAATTAACACTGTCCAGTACCACCATGCCACTCATGATATGTAGATGCCTAACCGGCACATCCTGGAACTGCAAACGATGATTGTAAGGCCTATTGTCAATTATGGAGCCTTTGCTTTGGCATCGAAGATAACGCAGTCTTCGGTGCCTCAAGGGCAATGCGCACTTGCACCACCACTTCACTTGAAGTGATACTAGAGTTCACACCACTGCATCTACATAGTCCTCAAACAGGTAGCTAAACATACCATGTAGCTCATTGGAGCAGGGAAGATAATGGCGTCTCAACATATGAGGGGCCAAGGGGAAGATACACCACTGACCCTTCTTGCAAGGGACGGCGCTACGAAGAGGACAACAAAGAAGTTTAGAGTTACTCTTGGCAGTAAGGAGAGTGGAGCAATTCCATATCACAATATATCATCACAACTATCGCAACCAGCATAATCCTATACTCAGTGATAGTTAAACGGCACTAAAAGCGATCTCAGGATGAGATAATAAATAGTTGCTTCGCACGAAGAGAAATTGGGAGAGAACGGTACTGGCAGCAGCAATGCGACACGCCAAGCTACCTCCGGGAGGGTACAATCTTGCAAGATTTAGGGATATGATACACCCCCTCCGAGACAAATTCCGTTTCATTGTCACACTCTATACAGGGCCCTGCAGGCGCAGGAAGCACTTGTCCAACATGGGCATAGTCTCTTAAGGCAAACTGCCGATTTTGCGACATGGATCAGGAAACTCCAGACCACCTGGTTCTAGATTGCCCAGCAATTTGTAAAAGCAGACTCAAAGCCCTAATTTCCATCTAGATGGACTAAGAGTACATCACCTCAGTTGCACCCAGCAAGCTCCTGGAATTATTCAGAGTGCTGGCCCTTTGTGACCATATGCGATATAAGAGAGGGCACAATAAATCATAGGTGGCAGTGCGAAGACTCAATTATTATTATACTACTGTGTCCAAAAAATAAGGTTTGAATTTAAACTGCGCGCGTCGAAGGATTTGGAGAATTATTTTTTTTTTTAGGTTGGTAGTACTGTCAGTCACATTTATGTTAAATTTCATGTCAAAATATTCATTAGTGTTTGAGATACGTGTCGTTTTGTGAACTGCTAAAAGTGAGTTTTTCGTTTTTTGCGATGTCGAAATTTGTTGAGCAAAGAATTTGCATTAAATTTTGTTTACGGAATCAATTTTCTGCTGCGGTTACGTTGAGGATGGTGCAGAAAGCCTTTGGTGATGAGGCTATGTCTAAAAAAAAATGTTTACAAGTGGTGTAGTGAGTTCCAAGCCGGCCGTGAACGTGTCAAAGACGAGAAGCGTTCAGGGCGACCATGAACCTCAACCAACGAAGCTCACGTTCAACAAATCAAAGATTTGGTGTTGAAAAACCGTCGATTAACAATTAGAGACCTTGCTGATGAAGTTGGCATATCGAAAGGCTCAGCCAATACCATTTTTAAGGATGGTTTGGGCCTCAAACGCGTCAAATCTCGACTGGTACCGAAAACATTGAATTTTTTGGAAAAAAGGCGTCGCGTTGAAGTATGTGAAACGATGCTTTCCGACTACCAGGGTGTCATGAAATGCATTATAACTGACGATGAGACTTGGATCTATGCTTACGACCCCGAAACAACCGATCAATCGAGGGAATATCGTGCCAAAAGAGAGCCGAGCCCAAAAAAATCGCGCCAAAATCGCTCAAAAATCAAGTTCATGTTGACGGTTTTCGTCGATTATCGTTTGCCTTCCAACCAGTCAAACAGTCAACAAGGAATATTATTTGAACGTTATGCGTCGTTTGCGTAACGCTATCCGCCCAAAAAGGCTGGAATTGTGGAAAGACAATTCTTGGTTTTTACACCGCGATAATGCACCATCCCATACTGCCCGTTCCGCAACCACCGTATTCACCTGATCTGGCGCCGTGCGACTTCTAGCTGTTCACCAAGCTCAAAAGACCGCTCCGGGGACACCGTTTATATACGATAGAGGAGATTCAAGCCGCAGCGAAGACGGAACTGAAGGCCATCCCGGAAAGTGACTACAACCAGTGCTTCGAAGATTGGAAAATCCGTTGGTGTAAGTGCATTGCATCGGGAGGGGACTACTTTGAAGGGGATGAAATTGATTTGGAAGAATAAATAAAGAATTTTCAAAATAAATACAATGTCACCTTATTTTTTGGGCACAGTAGTATTATCTAAACGACAGTAATTGTTCTGGATTCCTTGGCAGACTTGGTACAAGGTCTATGAGTAATAGTTTCTCCGCGCTCGGATTGATGGCAAGCTTTCTACCTTTATTTTCCACAATCGAGGCTTTTTTCTTTTAAATCTATTGATATGCACCTCAGTAGAGATGCACTCGCCAGAAAAAACCTGTCTACAAGGTATCAACAAAAAATAACTTCATGTGCCTATTTTTTATAAAATATGTAGTTTTATGAAAATAAAACTGATGAAATTGCCGACAAAATGCGGACGAATAGAAAAATTTAATAGAAAAGGTCTGGCTACAAGTTACATAAGTCGAACAAAATTATTTTTCCTCTGAAATCTTTCTAAAATATAATAGAAAGTCAGATATCATCAACATTTTAAGACTTCCGCTGGGAATTTTGGCATAGACAAGCTTAGAGGTTTCTGTCGAAGAGGTTTGAGCCCATTCCTCACCTAATTATTTTTACGTTCTAGTGAACCTCATAGGTTCCGAACAATGCCTGCTGTAAGCAGTAGTAGTCACTTCCATGATCAAGTTCTTCAGCTCTTTTTTCCAAATTTATTTTTAAGATATTAAAGTATGTATATTTTTCCTTGGTGGAGTTTGTAAAATCCATTCGGTCCACACAATTACTACCAATGTACCCCATATCATTGCTTCTTCACCATCATTCTTCACAGGATGCATCAAGATTTCCTTTTTGACTGCATTGCCTGTTTTTGGCCATAAAATCTTACGTCCCTTGATTCAGAACACACAAAATTTGCTCACATCCGAAAGAAATAACTTTCTGCCAAACATGTCGAGGCTTGTTTAAGTGCTCTTTCGCAAAAGCATTATCTACTTGTTAATTGACTAGCGATATGACTTGATTATAAAACCTTCTGTTTTTTTTATCTTTGAATGGTGTAAGTACAGAGGGGTTGCTTATCATTTTGAGCGAGTTTAATAGCGACAATATGTTTGCAATTTTTTATTACTCTTTATATAGAAGAATATGTTCCGCCAACATTTCGACCGATTTAAAAAAATCTTTTCATTCCATTCATTGAAAACTTCCCTTTCAGAGGTCTTATTAGTTTTCTTTTAGGCGAAATTCGATATTTTAAATTTAAAAACAAACTAAATAGAACAAAAATCTTCTAAAATGTGTACTTTCATTAAAGCAAATAAATCTATAACTTTCCTACATTCTTTTGTCAGATTTTCATTGCTTTAAATGCTATGGGATTATGCAATAAAGCACTTCATGTAATTATGCTTTTAAATTTAATATATGAATGTTATTTTTTAACAAAATAAATGAAGACATACATACGTATGTGTTCTCGCAGACTTTTTCTGGTGGGTGTATATTTTATTAGTTTCGTTCAAGAGTGAGTTTCCTACCACAAAGAGGCATTTTATTTTATAATGGACGGTTCGCTATGAAACCAAACCACTTTATTATCGACGCACTGCCTTAACCACGCCACTCTTCTTACGCTATTACTCGCCGAAGAGAATGCAGTGCCGAACCGGACATGAACACCTGAGTATCGGCCAATGTTTTAACTGTCTACCAAACCACAACCAAAATTTCAAAACAATACATATTCATATATACATATATTACCGGCAATTTTAAAAGTAAGTGATTGGGACGAAGGCCTAAGCAACCAGTTTCCCTTTGTTTTTTTTTTTCTAGTATATCTGTAAATTTATTTACAGGTCATATTAAAATAAATTAAAAAAAACCGCTCACAAATTTAGCAAATTAATAATTTTCACATAAAAAAATAATTTTTACATAACAAAAAATAAAAAATTAATAATTTAATGTAAAAACAAAAATTGTTTATTTAATTTCTTCGAATTTGCATTAACATTTCTGTAAAATAAGAGAGTGGCACTCTTCACGATTAGAGGATTTCACCACAAACAATGTTAATCGGATTTCACCAACATTTAAAATCAGGGGACTCGAAAATAGCAGAATTGAGCATTATCAGTACTAAATGAGAAAAATAATGCTATTTTAATATTTAGATATGTACGCTTACAGATTGGCATATTTACAATGCCAAACGAGTATTGATATATTTTATAGATATTCTCTATATATTTCATATAAAAGCATATAAGTATATAAGTATGTGCAATTTGACTTATTTTATAAAACATTCTAAAAAAATTTTAAAATTTATAATAAAGTAAGGTTGCTATGATTATAATCTATGTACTATGGAAAAAAATGCAATTTCCACACACTATAATTGTACATATAATAAAAATGTATATAAAATGTTTATAATCTTAAAGTAGATAATCATGATTTAAGGAAAAATTAAAAACAATAGATAATAATAGGTAGATAGATAAGTATGTTTAAAATACAGTTACTATTAAAAACATTTAATACTTTTTATTTAAGACATTGTAATAGTTACGTAGTTGGCAATGCGACACATACTTATGCTCTGGCAATACCGCTAAATAAATCTGCTAAATGTCAAACAACACACAAATACAATTGCCAAACGCCAAATATTCGCGTCTCGCTTCGATGTCGGATTTTTCATACGCGTATATCCATAGATTTAGTGAAATTTAAACAAACACAAATTGAAGAACTATATTTCCCGCCCGCATTGTGATAAAAGTACAAGGAAGCGGCGTTAATTGAGCTTGCATTGTGTATTAATAAAAAAATATAAGAGTGAAATCTCTCCTTAAAGGGCGCGAGGTGCGGCAATTTAGCGGCCGAACAGTTTCAACTGTGTTAGTGCGTTTATATGTGCGTCTGCTGCTTTGACTGCTACCAGTGACCGTTGTCTGCAGCTTGTCGGTCGCCGTACTCGTACTTTAGCACTTTGGGGCGGTGAACGAAAAATCGATTGTGACGCTGACTGTTGGCCTTTTAGTTTGTCAGCCCAACTATTACTATTGTCCGTCTGTAAGTGCATCTGCCTCTCGAACAGGCCTCTTCTAGCGGTTTCTGTGCCTATTTTTCAATCATAACGAAAGGTGTATAAACTTGTGACAATAAAAAACGGAACAAAGTGAAAAAACACGCGAAAAAATAATATATAACATGCTGTAGTACTAAAAAAATACTCCATGCTTATCGCTGTTGCTGAGATCGAATGCGGAAAGCGTTTTTTTTTATCTTTCACCCCGAAAAACGTCATAGCTGTCAAGATACTGGACCTTATATTTGATAAGGTTTGTACTTAGTTGATTAGTGATATTGTATTGATAACTACATACCTAGTATAAACAGTGACTCCGAACACGTCCGTCGCATTTAAAACCGTCGGGGCTATCGGAAATCAGTTAGCGATTCGTAGCGCGTATGAAAAATAGTTAAAAATCATCATATTTTATATTGAACAACCGCAATTTGTAAAGGCAAATGTTGCTTTCTCAAAAAACAATCTAAAAGGTATCTAAAAAAAAAATTACTCAATTTTTATTATAAAAACTGCGGAACGAAGATTAAGTCATGTGAAACATAACTTTTTATTTTATTTATTCGCTTATGTGTATTGATGCCGGAAAATGTACAACGTTCATCTACCTGCCCAACAATAAAAATTGCGCTCTTGACTTTGCTTTTGCTATAACAAACACAAGTGATATACATACATATGTACATATTCGTTACATATTGTTCTGTGATCGGTCACTGCCAGTTTCCTACAAGTTACTTTCTTTAATTTGTTTTAATTTGTATAATTATAAACTATATTTATACTTACAGGAAAGTTTTTCCGTAGTTCCATAGACTAAAAATGATTAATTTCGCACTGTACTGGTTTCAAATTTTTTTTTTTCTGTAAAAAATCGCATTTTTAATCAATAAATAGATAAAGTACTCATGAGTGTTTTACGCAGGCGTAGATGTGGAGGATTCCAAAACAAACAATGATTAATTTATTTAAATTGTAGCATGACAAATGCTTCAATACATATGCAACCTTCGCAAGGTTGTTTAAAAGCACATTCTAAGAAAATATTTCCATTGTTATTGTGTTGAACTGCAATTAGCAGCTAATTGGTAAATGTGCTTCACATAAATAATAAATTGTGTTGTCATTTATAACTAAAATGAAGAATTCTAAGTATTATCCTATTACATAATTCCTTACCTCCGCTACTGCTTAGTACGATTGGGTAAGCATTTATTACCTTCCCGACAACTTGGAGGCATACATGTACGTAAATATGTATGTATGTATATGCATGTCTTTATTTGTATGTTTATACCTTCCAGTGCTGTGCAATTATCAGCTGTTAAGATACGTGTGTACTGTGTTATCAAGTAAATAATTCCAGCGCGTTTCAATCATAGTGTTAACGACATAATCGCGCAACTTTGTGGACCCAGATGTCCAAATTCGTTTGCATGTTCATGATGATGTGCGAAACGCTAAATTATGGCAATTATTTCATAAAAAAGTGTTGATACTAATTTTATCACTGAACTAGAAATTGAGTAGAATTGTTTTAATGTGTTTCAAATGTGCAAAAAATCGCTGAAACATACATAGGAATTGATTAAAAAAGTTTACGGTGATGATTCTCTTATAAAATGACGACCAAAGGCCAAGTCATCCAGAATAAGTCATCCTGCTGAGATGTACGAGTAAAAACACTATTTATAGAATTGAAACTGAATATTTGGATATAAAAATAAAGTAAATGAGTTTATAATGAAAAAAGGAATGCAACATAATGAGACTATTTTCTGAGCAGAAAACCAAGTTAAAAACTGCATTTTATGATGATATCCCAGCCATTCAAGCAGCTGTAACTTAGGTGTTGAAGAACATTCATATAAATGACAAAATCTACTTGCATGCGCTGGTTGGTTCGTCCAAACGTTGTATTCAGTCTAAATGAAGTTATTTAAAAAAAAAAATATATACATATATACATATTCAAAGATAATATACATATGTATGATGCATTCTATTATATTTTTAGTACAAACCACATATTTTTTTCATAACTGAAATGATTTCTTATTATAAAGCACGAAAAACATCCATTAAATGCCACTTTTTGATGACAATAGGACGAATACAACAGTGTCTTTCCCGTATTAATGTAATATAGCTTATGGTGTGTACTTTGTTGTTGCCATGCTTAACTTCCCTTCAAGTTGAGGTTAATAATGGAATAAAATTACTGTTATTGTACTCTTGCGATTGGATTTCGAAAGTCATATTTCTTATCATATGACTGCTCTCTGCAATGCTAAAGCACTTACTTTCCGGTGCAAACAGGGTGAGTCATTCAACTTTATACGTGCGGTTGCTTGTACATACATTTATAACGAACTACGTTTCATGTTTATATTTGTACATATGTCTACATCAATTGAAATAACAAAAGCAAGAGTCGGTAGTTGTGATTCATATGTGATTATCAAAAGTTTTATTATATAAATATATTTAAACAACGTCATTATGGCTATAATTAAGTACATACATACATACATTTGGGTATCTATTATGCGTGTGTTTACTGATAACAAGCCCGACGTAGACTGTTTTGTTTGTATGTGCTTCGTCTGCTTTCGTGCTGATATTTACTAAGACGAGGATTTAAAGTTAATGCTTAAATATAAAATAAATTATTTGTTTTACAAAATTGTTTTTTTTTTCCAACTTTTCTGAGTCTCTAGATATGAATAGACGTATAAAGAGCTAAAACTTTTATGTTAGTTTTATTATCGTTTCCAGCAGCATTTCTCAAAATATTAGCTTACAACAATGAGAAAGAGTGTTAATTGCGTTTACTATGCAATAGAAAGTCGCTTATTAGCTCCTCTGCTGATTTCAGTGCAACCGAGGAAAGTGCTCACAGCAAACGTACAAGAGGCAACTACAAAAGTATTAATAAACAGATGTGTGAAGATACTTGTTTATATACATAAGTACATTGTATGGATGTAGAAATATAGCTTAGAGAATGTAATCCATAATACAAACTGATCGTTCAAATTGTATTTCTTGTATGGAAAACTTTTTTATTTGTCAACATATCTTCATGAAAGTTTACATTGATTATGGCTGTTGTTGTTGTTGTTGTTGCAGCGGCAGAATTCTGCCGAGTTGACAGTCCTTGGCCGGATAAAAATCCAAGACCGTTCCGGTTACGTAAACCCGACTGTCGTGGGAACGGCATTGATTATGGTCAAAGTCTGTACAAACTGAGCGAACGAAATCGATTCTTTGTACAGAGTTTTTTCTTAAGAGTACTTCGGTACAGCCGAAGTTAGCGGTTTTATTAGATATTTTGTTATATGTTATATTACTTATAATCAGCCGTGATGTCGCTCAAATCCGCAAATGCAAAAATTCTGAAAACAATATTTTTTTAGAGTTATTCTACGCAGATACGAGCATTTGTATGTTGCAATCACGAACGCAAACCGTTGTCATACATACATACATATATACTTACATATGTACTTGTTGTATATACATATGTATTTGTCTACGTACATACATACATATGTATGTATTTTCACATTTTCAATGTACTCAGTTTAGCAGCAAGCCTGACCCGGTCTATTTTTGATAGGCGTACGTTGAACTTGAAATAAACCTGTGTCAGTGCTGGCAATGAGCAACGATCACCGCAGCCGCAGCACAGCAAAAAATATTAAAAAACTTGGGCAGCGTTTCCCCGTACGATCTCTTCGCAAATACTCACATACTAAACACATGATGTAGATCTATGGATCTATATAGTTCTGCTGTATTTTCGTTATTTGCTTTTGAATTTGATTCTTGATCTCTAGTATCAATTCCCTGTTATTGTTATTGTAAAATTGGGGTCTGGTGTGAAAATTCAAAAGAATTATATTATAGATTGAAATCGCATGCCAACAAGGTTTTCCGCACAGTTGTACTTATGCGCTTGTGTACTTAACATACTTAATGCGTTGAAACTTACCTACATACATACATGTGTGGATGGGTACACCTGTATTGGTTAACATGCCTTTGTGTTTACGTTCATTTTGCGATTGTGCGCCAGTGGTGCTCATCTTTTGTGTGGTTATCAATATACATACATACATACATTATGGAAATGTGTATATTAGGATGGAACGCTCGGTGGATTTTTAAATAAATTTCGAAAATTATAAAAGTTTGAGGATTAATAAAAACAAAATACTAAATTTCTATAATTTTTCATATTAATTCGTTTTAGGAAAACAAGAAACACGCTAATAAGCTATAATACTCTTCAGTATTAAAAAGGTTTATGTCAAATTTCGTAAGGACATGGCTAAATCTACCCCACTCGTCACTGATAGGGTTTTTGTTGTTGTTGTAGCGGCATAAAAAATTGACATTGATGACGAGTTGACAGTACTTGGCCAGATCAAAATCTAGGTCTGTTCCAGTAATTTATAACGGCACTGTTAGGGTTCCTATATATTGTTGAAAAGGTTTGGGAAAATATATAAAGCATAAAATGCAATGAATAAGCATAAATTATCCAACCTACTTGTTGCTTCCAGGCTCTTGCAATGGATTCTAAAAAAAAATAATAATTTTTAACTAAAACGCCACTTTTTTCATATCACCTTAATGTGTTTAGGTATGTAGTATATAGCAAACGCAAATGCCAGACATTTATCAAAAATGAAATTTGTATATGGCACGAGCGCCACCGTTGGCGATTCGCGTGTAGCCATTTAAAGCGCACCACACATATTGACCTTACAATTAATTTGAACCTTTAAATAATATTCGCGTTTTTTCCTCCACCACTAGCATATTTTAAATATAAATGCTGACTGAATTTCTGAATAACTATTACTTGATGCCACAAAAACTTGCACTCTAACATCAATAATAAAAATATTTGAGACAGTACGCACGAAACTATGCTAACAATAGCTTATTTATTTAAATTTCAAGGCTTCCAAATTAACTTAATTTTTAGGTTACAATTTCAGAATGAACCTTAGCCCCTTTTATGACGCTTATGGACAGCAGCTGGGCACTCTACATTTCAAAGTAGAACAAATTTATTACTTTCACATGTCACTAATTGCACTTGAAGCTGGAGTTCTACTATACATTATATATGTATATGAACATATGTATATACAAGTATGTATGTATATATGGGTATGCACACAAAAACAAGTTTGCCGGTTCAATAAACAAATAAAATCGCTTGTTTGGATTGTGTATTAACGTTAATCTGACTACAATTTGAAAATATTTACATACAGATGTAAAATATACATTTAACAGCTGCTCACATACATATGTATAGTATACCTTTACAGCTGCGATCGAATTAATGTACTATGAACTCACTGTTGCCAAAAAATAAAAACAAACCGCTGAAAATGAATGACACGTTTTGCAAAAAATCGGGTTATCGAACTGAAATTCTATATTTCACCTCCATATTGGAGTTTGTTGTAACGGGTTTAGAGGTTTCGATTGCACCGTTAGCAAATGTACTTCCGTTTCCACGACAGTCGGGTATACGTAACCGGAACGAACCCGGATTTTTATCCGGCCAAGGACTGTGAACTCGGCAGAATGCTGCCGCTACAACAACGATAACAACAATATACTATACTTACATAGACCGATCAAAGGAGAGATCAATGGGCAGTTTCAACAAGTTGCAAATAACAGGTGGAAAAACAATACAAAATGCGTCAAAACTAAACAATTATGGCCAACATATGACAGGAAAAGAACCAACGATTTATTAAATAGGTCAACAAAAAGTATTTACAGAGTAACAGCTACCACAATAGGGCTCTGGCCATTTGGGGAACACGCATCCAAAATGGGTTTGCCCTACAACGACATATGCCGTGGCTGCGGAGTAGCAGGGAACAAGGAAACAATCTTCCACTTTCTCTGCGAATGCCCAGCTCTAGCACATATCCGACACAAAACACTTGGAATCCATCAAGCACCAAACCTTGAATGGATTTCCACTAAAAGCATATCGGATATAAACAGTTTAATCGAAACCTCAAAATGGTTTGAGAAAGAAAGTGAAGTAATAGCACATACAGGAGGTTCTACGAACAGTGTATCAAAATGGCACATCAAGTGCTAATTGAGCCCGATAGGGCAACATAAAAAAGCGCCCCTTACATTACTATGTATTATAAGGTCTTTGGAGATTGATCATAATGTTTCCTAAATGAAACACATTAAGTTAAAGGTTTCCGAAGCAAGTCAAATATGCACCGAATTGTTCTATAAGTTGTTGGCATGTTGAAGGTAATGTCAAAATTCCACTCTCGAAGAAACCTTGTTAGCAAAAAACTATAACATTGGAGCCATAGGGAGGTACAGATAGTGATCACTTGGTGCTATGTCCGATCTATAAGGGGGAGGCATAGCTACCCTCCAAACTGGCCGCCAGAAACCTGACGTTGTTTTGATGAAACACAATTCCTCTCCTATTAGCCAAAACCTGAAACTTCTGAGCTGTTGCTTATTGTTGGTAGCGCAAAGCCGAGTTAAGAGTTTGACCGTATGGAAAAGGCTGTTGTTGTTGTTGCTGTAGCGACAGAATTACTCCGAGCTTGCAGTCTTTGGCCGGACAAAAGTCCGGGTCCGTACCGGTTTCGTAGACCCGACCCTTGAGGGAACGATGTTCATTGTACCTGTCTCTGCCTATCACACACAACCCGAGATACAGATTACTGAAGAACTATACCTAATATGTATGTGTATACGAGGTTTGACAATTAAGTAATGAGACTGATTTTATTGTCGCGCTTGTGGTAAACCTGTGACCTTGAAATTCCCTTTCTCTTTTTCCGGCATCCCTCCCCTCTCCGTTGAGCTAGAGCGATGGTACTGGTAGCTCTAGCTTGTTTAGTTCGCCTGCTGCGTCAAGTTGAGTAGACGTGTGTTCGTAGTGCTCGTCACGAAAATGGAAAAACGAAATCAAGAGCAACGCGTTGCGATAAAATTTTGCGCTAGATTGAGCGAAACAGCTTCGGAAACGTACGCTAAAATTGTAAGAGTGTATGGTGATAGTGCTCTTAGTCGTGCCCAGGTGTTTTGATGGCACAAAGGCTTTAAGGAGGGGCGTGAAAGCGTGGAAGACAAGGCGCGGAGTGGGAGACCATTGATAGCCGTGGAATCGTCCACAAAGAATTCGTTCCACCGGGGAAAACTGTGAATCAAGTCTATTATTGCCAAGTACTCGAAAGATTGCGAAAACGAGTCAACAGGGTGCGCCCAGACATCGCTCGTAACTGGATCCTTCATCACGACAACGCGCTGTGCCACACCGCTCTCAGCGTGTCCCAGTATCTGGCCTCTAAAGGGATCGCCGTGTTGCAACAACCGCCTTATTCGCTCAAAATGTCACCCTTTTTTGTTTCCTAAAACAACATCGGTGGTCAAAGGAACCCATTTTGAGTCGATTACGGACATCCAGGCGGCCGTGACGAGGGTACGTGCGGACATCCTAGTCGAAGCGTTCCAGAAATGTTACGAATCATGGAAAACGCGCTGGAATCGCTGTATAGCTGCCCTACTTTGAAGGGGATGGCAGAGTTGTAGAATAATTTTAGAATATAAGGTTTTTATGGAATCAGTCTCATTACTTAATTGTACCTCGTACATATATACATATATGCGGCTTCGGTTTTGCTCCTGCTGCTCTCTCTATATCTCTCAGTGATTTCGAAAGCTAAATACCGGCTTTATTTGGTCTTTGTGTATGCAGAGCACCTCAGATGTTTTTCTCGCCAGGGTCTGTCAATTCGTCGACTTTTTTGAATTATTTGGTAAATTTCCAAACATTTTGAATGCTCCTACGTGGACTTTTCAGCTTTAATGTTTAAACTGGTTAGCAACAATAAAAAGTCTAGCTGTCTAACAGTTGGAATAGTTTACGTATTACGATTAATATATACATATATGTAGGTACTTCTGTGATCTCATTATCAGGAGTGTTTCAAAAAAGTAGTTTTATCACCTGTGAGATACGTGCATGCTAAGTGTTTTTTTTTGTTATTTAGAAACTTTGAACAGCAATAAAACAACCCACCTGATTAAAAGCTCCAAATCTTATCACCGGAAACATTAGGTCTGCACTTAAAGTTATGATTATGATTACAGCGTTTCGTTACATTATCTGTTTATTTGCTTTTACTAACGTAATGATAATTTTTCCCGACGATGGCGTTCGTTTGCACTTGATAAAAAAAGGTAGGATCACATGCAGTGTTCCATAAACTCATTGTAATTTACGCACACTCATTTTTTATACATACGTACATTGCATGTGTCTAAAGATAACAGTCAAATAGTTGTAGCAATTAATATAATTCGCTATGAGCTTTTGTTGTAGGTACCTCGCTTATCTAGCACTACTCTGTCGCCCCAAATGAACATAAATTATTTATGATATCAAACCAACGAATAGTAATATATTTTAGTAAGGTACGGGTTTTACAGAGCCAAATATAAATGTAAGTTCTGCATCTAAATTCTTTGAAATACTTTTCCTTTTTTTAGTTGTAATTTTTTGATTGATAGTTCAATTAATCAAGACCGAGATTGACAGTTCTGTTAGGTTTTTATACATAAGTTATCCTTCACTGCCTTTTTATCTCGACTGAGGTTCGTCCAGTGGCGTAGCTAGGGGGGTGTGGGCGCAGGGGGGCGTCGCCCCGGGCCCAACGTCTTGGGGGCGGCAAAACGATTTTCGTTTTTTTTTTTAATATTCAGAAAAATACTTCAACAATTTTTTTTTACAAAATTTATTATAAAACATAAAGAGTTGTACACTCACATTGTAATAATCTGAATAACAATGACAAATATTTGATCTGTGATCTGTTACTTTTCGTAGGACATCGCCGTGTTAATTTTCATCGGTCGGCGTAAGCGATACAATCATGCTGCATTGTTTACCTTGCTCGCTTATCAATGTCTACCATATCCCGCTGGGAACAAATACTTTTATTTCTACAAATTTTCAAAAATGGTATTTAAAAACTCCAATTCGGGCAAAAATTCCTGCAAATTGTGTCAAAAGTGTACAAGATATAGTGCGAAAATGGGTTTTTTCTATGGCTTTTAATAAGATTTCTTGTAAATTTACTATCAATTTCCTCAAAAACCGTATTGTGAGAATTTCGGAACTTCAGTATTTGCGTGGCTGCTAGTTCCTAAATTTTATATACTTAATATCGAAGATATTTTGTAAAAATTCACTTTTGTTCGAACCACCTCTTGAAACTTGTAGGTAGGTAGATAGAGGGGGCGGCAGAACATCCTTGGCCCCGGGCGCCCGAAGTTGTAGCTACGCCACTGGGTTCGTCAATTTCTAAGGTAAAATTTTTGTTTTTTTTTAGTATTATTTTACAACGTTTTCTAAGTGTCGTTGGAAAAATATAGTATACCACTGTTATACTAAATTTTTCTATTATTTATACATATGTATATGTAATAAACTATTTAATACAGCTCATTATATATAGCTACATATATGTTATGGCTGCCATTCACACTAATCGATCATACAGCCTGGGTTCTTTTCTATTTGTGAAGGGTATTTTAACATCTCTGCAGCCGAAAATAAGGTTCTTTCTTGCTTCCTGTTTTTGTTTTTATTATGTCATCCGAAAGGCTCTTTGTTGTTTCTTTTAATATTTTTGGCACTAAAAATCGGCATAAATGCACTTTAATCGCAATCTTGCGTCATATTTCTTAGGAAGTTATTTAATATCGATTACCTCCCAGATAAAACAAAAACATATAAAGAGAACTTTCAGACGATAAAAGGCCTTGATATACTATACATATGTATAACGCATTTATGCATACTCATACATACTATATATGTGTTTATATTAAAAATGGAAAAACCAGTCGAATGTTTGGTTTTCAAAATTAATTATATTTTAAGCCCTGTGTGTGTTTGTGGCTAATTAAGCTGATAAATGCATACTTTTATTATGACACATTGGCTATCTGACTCGCCGACTTTTACTATTGCCAATAAGCCGCAATGCTGTATGTACATATGTACATATATAAAATTTCAAGTCATCGGCTCTCGTTGCAAGAAATGTGTCATCATCGCGTTTCCCACATGCGAAGCTCCGCTGTTTTTATGGATTCTTAATTTGGTCATGCGTATGCGCCTATACTTATGTACTTACTGGACATACATACATACATACATACATTTGCATTAGTGGCTATGTGTTGGTATGCTGCCAATTCATTTGCCAAGTGCCTCAAAGGGAGCAGTTTTTTACTTCTCTTCGTTCACAATAAATAAACTTGAACTTGACATTGCCTTGATATGTGTTGCATACAAATATATAAATACATTGTATGTATGTGCATACTTGTACATAAATTACCATATTTACCTCTAAGCGTGTATCCATAAAATTCCAACAGTGTAAAAGCGAGATTATTTGCATATTTTTTGCATAGCATAAGCTTTGCGTAAGAAAAACGATCGCCAGAGAATTATTGTATTACGGTTAAAAATTTATTAAAATCCGAAGGCATGTGGTAGCAACAATTTTATTTATAGATTGGCGAAAATATTCGCTTAGGTTTAGGTACACACTCAAATATACTTATATTTATACTCGTACATACATATGTAGGAGTATTAGTTGATACACGGGGTAGCCACTATGTATTGTGTTTAGGGCTGCGCTTCAGCTTTGTTGTGAAATAAAAAGCTGAATGATGATTTTGATGTCACGTGTATTTTTCGATCGCACATATTTTCTTTTATTTTTTTACTCTTATCCCAAACAGTTGATGGATTATTTTTTTATAATCGATTATTTATTATTATTTTTAGATTTGCATATTTATTTTTTAGGGTAACGATCTCTATTAAAGAAGGTTCATACATTTCGAGGTTCCCAACATATTTTAAAAGAAAAAACACAGACACTTTAAATTTAATGGAGAATATTTATTATCATTCGAAAGAACATTCTTTAGCATTTATTTTTTGAAGATTATCTTTTTGAAATATTAGCCGCTGCTAAGTCTCATATGGTCCATCCGTTGGGTACAATTTTTGATGACTCGTTCGAGCATTTCGATTGGTAACAGGAAAATTTCGTGCGTGATGTTTTACTCCAAGACCTGAATCGAAGTGGGATCGTCCGCATAGACTTTAGATTTTACATATCTCCATAAAAAAATATCTTGGAGGCTAATCGAACGGACCAAAACGTTAAATTATCCGCTCATCGAATTGTTCTCTCGATAAGTTCATTGATTGATGCTATGTGTGGGAAGTGGCGCCGTCTTGTCGAAACCAAATGTCGTCGAGATCACAAGCTTCAATATGAGGCATCAAATAATCGGTTTTAAGGCGATAACTCTCGTCATTGACGGTTACATTGTTATCGGCATCGTTTTGGAGGAAATATAAACCGATGATTCCACCGGCCCACAAACCAAACCAATGTTTTTATCTGGATAAAATGGCAGCACCTGAATTTCTTCAGGTTGTTCTTCGTTCCAAATTCGGCAATTTTGCTTGTTTGCGTAGCCTCATTGCCTCATTGCTTATTTAGCTCGTAGACGCCGGATCTTCTTGGAACTTTTAAAGAGCCGATAGAGCGAAGCTTCAATGTCAGTTCTTGCAAAAGCTACATTTTATACGCTTTCAATTCAGAATCTCGACGTAAAATGTGCCAAGTCTTACCATATGTCAGTCTGAGTTGCTGCGAACGGCGCCGTGTCGACTCTCCACGGTCTTCGTGTACACTCTCGGCTACGGCTGCTATATTATTTTCACTGTGCGCTAGACGCGGTTTATTCTGTCAAATATTTTCCAATAATAAATGCTGGGTCTCAAGATGGGTGATGGTGTTGCGAATAATACGCTTAGTAGGCTGATTATATTGACCATAAGTGGAGCGATTCGCGCGAAAAAAATTGTTTACAGAACGTAAATTTCCTTAATAAAGTTGAAAGATTCGTAAACGTTGTTCAGACGTAAGTCTTTCCATGATGAAATGCCAAACAATATTGAAAAATAACATAACACGACTCACGCATGACACGTCAAAGAAAGGTTATTGAAAAATGTACCTATATTTGGATCACCCGTTATATAATTCATAGATAAATATTAAGTTATCTATTTTAAATGTTTGTTTCATACTAAATGCGCTTCATTCAGCTTTAAGTTCTCTAAGCTAAAAAAGCACTGAATGGGGAAAAAGATTGAATTTGTTGATATCAATCTAATGCTAAACTCATATATCAGGCTTTTCCGGTATTTCAATCTTGATTCAGTTATTAGATATTGCTTTATCAACGGTTGACTAAAAAATACTTAAATGGATGCCCGTTTAATTCCAAACTGAAGCTAGGCTCTTACCTCATTAACAATTAATAAGACTGGAAGTTCATAACTGGCGTTTTGTCATTCAGCAACTAATTCAGCTAGCTTTCTCTTAAGCTGAATAGCCTCTAAGTGGTCTGAAACGCCTGGTATGAAATTCCATTTTTATCAGATAATGCTTAATGGGACTCCTAATTGTCAGATTCACAGAAGGCCGAGTCAATTTAACATCAAAACTCGTTTAGTTGGCAACACCGACCTTGGTTGCCCAGCTAAGTTTATTCTCAACACACAGGTGCTTTCCGCCAACCCCTATACCAATAAATTAAACTTCAAGGGATGTATTGATAATTTACGGCCCGGAAAGAAATATCCTTACGTATGTAGATAATTTGTCAATATTTTTTGTATTGCGCAATACCATATGTTAGAATCACGCAGCGTGCCTCCCATACATACTCGTAGTGCCTCCAATTCGATATAATTTCTATACTATACTATGTGTTGGGGTTCACCTGCAGTGATTGAAATCAATTAATATTTTATTTTCCTGGATATGTGTGTGTGTATTGTACGTGTTTTACACAATAGAACTTGAAGTAATTAAGGCAACGAATGCACGCGATCACTGACTTTGACTACTTGTAACTTTTCCACTGATTATTTCCTATGAGCTCTTGTGTAACTAGTTCTGAATGTGTAGTCTGTATGTGTAGGTGTATACATATGTACATAAGTATATACATGTATTAATACTTAGAAGAACGTTTGTAATATTGGAAGCAATAATGCAATTAATTTACTATTATTTTTATCATCAATTTTAATAGGAATAATTATTTCTCCCGAACTTTGCTCTATCAGATAGATGAATGTGCCGCTGTATTATACAAATAATAGAACTATTATACTTTTCTGTATAACATTTTCTTCACTTTTGTTTTTGTAAATTCATAATGCCGACTTCTAATTTATACATGAAAAGGGAGAAAAATCTTACAATTATAAACAGAACGGAGTTCCATGCATTGAATCTTTTGATGACCTAACCTAACATTTTTGTAGGTTCTTTGCAAACCTCTAGCTCTTTTAAGTATTTATTATTGAATTGGCTTCATATCCGCCGTACATTCCTTGCTTGGCGCCATTTCCTCTTGAACCCACTTATCAAAAATAAATTGCAAGGGCAACGTCTTGGGACACTTGAAGATATGGTCGCTTTGCTTGTTAGCAGCTGATTTTATTTATTTTTCACTAATTTCTCTATTCTGATTGTCAAATGTGTTTGTTTGTTGTGCATTTGTACCGTCAATGTTCTTCTATTTTGTTTTGGTACTTTTTGTTTGTGTGGTGCAGTTATCACCTTGCATATATTCACTTGGATGTGGCTATGAATATGCAGATAAACGAAAAATACACAAATGAAAACGTGCATATGCACTTTTGTACGTTCATTTATATATAAGCAATCTTAGTCTTCTTGAATGAACTGCGACCTTCTGTCTTCTTAGAACATAATTTGTGGAAGACAATACATGAACTTGTCGATTTCTTAGATTTTTGTTTTCATATATACGGTGGTTTCATTGCCATCGAACTCAGTTCATGAATTTGATCTCATTTTTTTTAACATATATTATGGTTCATAATTTATTAAAAGTCTTTTTAAAAGATGATCCATTTTGAGGTTTTTTACTTAAAAAAAAAAATCAGAGACACGCCAAATTTAATGGGGAATTTTTATTATCATTCGAAAGAACATTCTTTAGCATTTATTTTTTGAAGATTATCTCTTTCAAAAGCTTGCCTCGACAACGTCTCAGATCGTCCATCCATTGAGTCCATTTTACAATGACTCGTCCGAGCATTTCGACTGGTAACTGGCGAATGACTTAGATTTTACATATCCATACAGGAAAAAGTTTAACAATGTGATATCACATGATCTGATGACCAATCGACCGGCCGGAAACATGAAATTATCGCCTCACCGAAGTGTTTTTTCACAATTCCTTTGATCGATGCGATGTGTGGGAAGTGACGCCGTCTTGTTGAAACCAAATGTCGCCGAGATCACGAACGTCAATTTCAGGCATCAAATAGCTGTCAGCTACGGCTGCTATATTTTCTTCACTGTAATAATGAATGCTGGGTCTCAAGATGGGTTATGACATTACGAATATTACGCTCAGTAGATGGTGACCATATGTTGAGCGAAGCGCGCGAAGGACTTACTCCTGCGAAACACATTCTTTACAGAACGAGAATTTTCATAATAAAATTGAACGGTTTGTAAACATTGTTCAGGAGTAAGTCCTTCCATGATAAAATGCCAAACAATACTGAGCAAAAATAACTCGTGATCTGTCAAAAAAGGCTATTGAATAAAGAACATCTACTAGGATCCACGCATTGAAGCACTGAGTTCATTTTGAAAATATAATTTGGTGTTCCTGTAGATGTTTCAACCTCCCATTCACCTCCACTCTACACGCATCATTGTCTCTGAGAGCATGCGAATTACTTTTAATTGAATAAAGCAGGAGATTTTCTGTTCTAGATATCTTCACATTTGATTTTTAGTACACCTGAAAATGGGGAAAAGTTTATATCCGCGAATAAGGTTCACGGCGCCCCTGTCGTGGCTGGAAATTTAAATTTTATTGCTAGCAAACAATAACACATTGAATACTTTCAGGAACAAATTTGTAATCTGGACATTTGAGAAAATCAATATCTGCTAATATATCGAGAGCAACATAAAAATTGTTTCTAGTGCTGTGTATATTACTTTTTAACTTTTTATTTATTATATGCTGAACAGGGTATATTAAGTTTGCCACGAAGTTTGTAACACCCAGAAGGAAGCGTCGGAGACCCTATAAAGTATATATGTATGTATATAAATGATCAGTATGTTGAGCTGAGTCGATTTAGCCATGTCCGTCCGTCTGTCTGTGTATATACGAACTAGTCCCTCAGTTTTTAAGATATCGTTTTGAAATTTTGCAAACGTCATTTTTTCTTCAAGAAGCTGATCATTTGTCGGAATTGGCGATATCGGACCACTATAACATATAGCTGCCATACAAACTGAACGATCGGAATCAAGTTCTTGCATGGAAAACTTTCACATTTGACAATATACAAATATTCATGAAATTTGGTACAGATTATTTTCTAAGGCAACAATATAATATTTGAAGAAATTGTTCAGATCAGATTACTATAGCATAGCTTCCATAGATTTACTAAAGCACATAGTTACTAAAATAAATGCACCTGTGAAGGATAAATTAGCTTCGGTGCAGCCGAAGTTAACGTTTTTTCTTGTTTTTTATTTATTTTAATTTTTTATTATTATGTTTTTTATTTATTTAAATTTTTTATTATTTTTTTTCTAACTTTATCTTTATAATTTTTTATAAATTTATTTCAAAATAGTTTGGAAATTTTTCCGCCAACTATAATTAATAAAACGACAAATCATTATTTCGATAACATAATTGTGATAGTGTATAAATTTCTCGGTAAACACTTGAAATTCGCCTTATCGCATTTATCACTATATATTTCTCGGTGTATGAAGTAGAACCATTTGAATGAGAAACTCAACAAAATCACTTCTCTATTACATTTGAAGGTTACCGAAATTTTTAAAGTAATTTCTGCTTTTTTCTTGATATATTTTGAAATCATACATATAAGTATATGTATGTAAATATGTGTTTCAACTTTATTATAATTCTTCATCATTGCCGAACCGCGAAATGTGTGAGTTTAAAACAACGATTTAGCACTATAAGAAAACTAATTTAATTAATGAATTAATACAAACTCATAAATATATACATACATATGTATGTTTATTGTATAGTGCTGCAATGTGTGGGTGCGCAACAATATAAATCGAAATTTTTGCACCTCTAAACCCATATGTAAACAATAATTTTATTATCTCGTGAAAATGCATCTAGTATATACATATGTATTTATTTATATACATATACATATGCATGCTAATACATTTATTGGTGTATATGTATACATACATACATACATATACATGCTAATATTTTTATTGATCGCTTCGCGCGCGTTCCCACTCGATCAGCAATTACGAGTATTTATTCAATCTCTAAAATTTCCATAATAAATAAATCGTTTTGCTTATTGAAATACGAAATACAATCGCAGACAGCTCGTTATTTCACACGACCGTCGGGAAAAGACTGTTTTGAAACGTAAGTTTCTCATAAAAACAAATAGAAAATAAAAATGCAATGATTCATGAAAGCTTGAAAATTCCGCGAACGTACTGCTTCAATAGCAATAAAAATAACAGTATGCACACACTATGTCAGCATGGCATGCGATTGCCGGTT
Organism: Bactrocera zonata; assembly: GCA_037783105.1. Classification (NCBI taxonomy): domain Eukaryota; kingdom Metazoa; phylum Arthropoda; class Insecta; order Diptera; family Tephritidae; genus Bactrocera; species Bactrocera zonata. Next base: position 2,143,815 of record JBAWJQ010002354.1, read on the forward strand.
TGCACAATACTCATTGTATAAATAGCTTCTTATCGTTCGAAATTCGTATGTTTACGAACGAGCAAGCTAATTAATGCAACAACAAACAATGCAATCTGCATGTGTCAGCATGTAAGCTAGAAGATGCTTAGTACATTATAGAAGGTATAGAGTTATCGATAGTTTTTAGTGACGTGTTTGATTGTAACGATTGTGAAACTTCTTTAATTGTGTCATCACTATCAGAAATATTGCATTGCTAACAGGAGCAACGGGCGTGCATCAGCTCATTATGCTTTAGCTTCATGCACTCAAACTCCCTTGTCTCAACTCAGCTATGCCACTTTGCCCACTTTATAGGTGTCATTAAATGTAACAGGAGCAGCAAAGTAATCAATTTCACACTCGCACTGCGCATGACTTTATTTCGTATTCGTATGTATTTGTTGGTGACACGCTGTGTTTAATAGAGATGCCAACTGGCTAGGATCTCTTATTTTTGTGCAATATATTGAAAGTAATATTATGATTATATTTATATTAGGGCTCTTAAAATTATTCGAATAACCTGAAAACCGATTATTCAAATATCCAGTTTTAACTATTCGTATTAATATTAATCGATTAAAAATTTGTAGAGTTTGAATATTTACTATTTGAATAGTCAAAAACGAGCAGTTAACCGGATGGTCGAAAATGAGCGGTCAATCAAATAGCCGACAACTTAAGACTATCCGGATACTACAAATCGATTATTCTTATTCGAATAATACCCTATCCGGTTAATCCAGTTAGTCGAATACCTAGAGCTCCATTTTATATTTTTTACATTTAGTTATTTTTCTTAAATTTGTCATCTGTAGGCTTATTGATATATCCTAGTACATTAGGGATCATTTTTGGAGTTACATTCAGTTATGAATTTGCTAATATTTGATTTCCTTATATAAATTTTCCTGAAAAATTGAAGAATTTTTTAACTCGGCTCGGCGCTCAAATTTTTAAACGCTGTCTTCAGTCGGTGAGAAAATTGTTCCGTAATGGCGGGACCATACAACTTGAAATATTCACACGACCTTCTTAGATAATATTTTTCAGGTAAAAATCAAAGGAATAAGATATTTGATAATCGAACTTTTTAGCTACTGTGGAGTGTAAATTTCTCGCAAAAAAATACTTTTTTTGGGAGCTCAATTTTGTCAAAAATTAATTTTTTTTTAGTTATTTGCAATAGAATAATCATAATTTTAAAGAGGAAACTCTTCTTTACCGCCACGAAATCAAGGGAGTGCAAAATGTTTCAAAATTGATTGATTCATTGATATTGATCATGGAGAGTATTATATCTATAAATATTTGTCATTTATTTTTTACTTAATTGGCAACCCCGCCATCAAATTCAAATACGTTTAAGTAGCTGATTTATTTTCATACTTATTTCTGCGACTCATTTCGCTGTGCCCTCCGCCAACTCGTTTGTTGTAGTTCGCAATCAATCTGCTGGCGGCACTCAGCGTCCAACAGTGCACCACTTTGGCACTTAATTATACGATGCCCCTGTCACTGAGTAATGTGTCGTTGACACAGCGGTGGGTACTGTTCGTGTGATAAATGCAATGTGCGCGTGATACATGCACACATACTTTATATAAGTAACTCCACTCCGTTGCCATTCCCACTTAAACAACTTTTTTGTTTTGATAACACTTTCATTGACATTTTCTGTGATTGCGCAAAGTACATCGGTACTCATTTCACGCTATCCAAATTATCGTGTACTATTTTTTTAACAGATAATGGATAGCTTTCTGGTGAACAAACTCTACAAAGCCCTACATTTTTTTTATCTCTGCCTACCTTGTAGTATTTATTTATATCTAGGCTAATAAGTTCAATGCAAAAACAAATAATATTAAGTAATTATGCCGGTTAATTATGCCGGTCAATAATATGATAAGGGATTGTTCACTTCCAAGAACTGTTTACCATTAATTGGAAAAAAATGTCTTCTCTACGATTCTTATCATTTGATGATTAACCAAATTCTAACTAATTAGTCGTATCATTCTGTTGTTGTGAAACGATAATTACACGGACAAGGTAAAACATGTTTTATTTTCTTAATATAATCAGTATTTCCTCCTACATACATATGTACAAAGAAAATCTTTCAAGACCTATGGAAAAGTCTGGAGCGATATCAATATCATCAGCGTACGTCAGATGGACGCCAATCTTATAGAAGATTGATTCTCTATTGAGATCTGCAGCTCGAATTATTATCTCCATAGGACGCCTTGTCTGAAACGTAGTTTGGTATCGAACGGCTAGGAAAGGTCTTTTCCCATCCTGACGGAGCTTTTTGTATTGCTCAAGGTCAGTTTACATAGCCGTATTAGTTTTGCGGGGATACCAAACTCAGACATAGCGGAATAAAAACATCTCCTTTTCGTGGAGCTTTGAAATCGACGAAGAGTCAGTTGCGGATTTTACGGACTTAAAGCCACACTGATAAGATCCAATCAGCTTGTTAACGGTGGGCTTTAATCTTTCACACAGTACGCTCGATAGAACCTTATATGAGGCATTGATAAGGCTTATCCCACAGTAGTTGACGCAGATTGTGGGGTCTCTCTTGTGGATTGTGCAGAGCATACTTGATTTCCAATCGTCCGGCATGCTTTCGTCCGAGCATATTCTACAAAGAAGCTGATGCATGCTTCCTATAAGTTCTTTGCCGCCGTAGTTGAATAGCTCGACCATCAATCCATCGATGTCAAATGTTGCTCTTGTTGTAGCGGCAGAAAATATTTCTTTAGTTATTTTGAGGCATGGTACCGAGTTGGGCTAGATAAAAATCCGGGCTCGTTACGGTTGCGTTGATCCAACTGTCGTAGGAACGGCTGGATGGAATACCATCCGGGTCCGACCATCATGTAAGAACTGCTCCGATTGCACAGGAGCTAAACACTGCACAAAATATTGTTTGGAACCATTTAAATAAGGCTGATCATCAAAATAAGCTTAATGTATGGGTTAAGGCAACAAAAATGGATTGAACCGAATTTCCATCTGCGGATTTCTTATGAATCGCAACAAAATCGTTCAATTTCTGAAATGAATCACTTACGATAACATCAGGCGAACAAGTTCGTGGTCGAATGGCGGTGAGCCGGTGGTCACCATCAGGATTGACAGGCAGGAAGGTTGTGCTCTGTTTTTATAGGATTAGCAAGGAATAATATAATAATAATTTTGACAATAGGAGAGTAATAGTGTTCTATCAAAACAACTGCAGGCCACGCACATCGAAAATGAATACCATCGATCAACCACATCGATAGTGACTCGTGCAAAACCACCCGGCGAGAGGACGATCTTCGTAGCGTTGGATTTGTCAAAAGCTTTTGACACCGGAAAATCTACGCTCCCTTCCAGAGTTGAAGAAGTGGACTATGAACTACCTGACCTGTCGACAATCATCCGTACTGTTTTTTGGTAAAAACTCTAAATTGAGAAGATTAAAAGGGGGTTCCGCAGGATGTTGTCGTCTCCCCGTTGCTGTTTAACTTATACATTTCGAACTCCCTCAACCACCAGAGGGAATTTCTATCACCTATCGCAAGATATCGACGTTCGGTAATGCAATCTATGGCATGCGACCCACTAAATCCACAGAGACCATATTCACAAACTGGACGAAGGTGTACAGATTTGACTTTCATATTGCAGTCGATGGCGTTAAAATTTTGTCTGTCAATAACTCTAAGAGTTTAGGTGTGACACTCGAAAGCCTGTGCTCCTTCACTCCTTACACGACCGTGACCGCAACAAAATCCTGAAGTTGGTGTACTTCAAACCACCATCCATTGCAGACGACGACTTCGAATTGTTACGAGAAATGAGAGTGACCCTTGCGCAGCTTCTTTCTGGATACTGTAGTTAAATGTTAAACTCCTACTTACCTAGAATCAACCCCTTCTTAAGGGAGGATGGAGTCATGTGTAAAAGTTCACGCAAGTGAGGAAAGTTCTCTGATCGCCATTCACTTCCGGTCTTTGACCAAGTATCCTCTGGGTAGCCTAAGAACATCCGTTTGAAGGTGAGCGAAAGTGAGAAGACGAAACATCCCCTGCATAGGGTTGTACGCTGGGTTTGGGACCCGCCACGTAAAAAAACACCTCTAATGAAAAAAGAAGAATCGACCCCGACATATCAAATATATGTACAGCATGCAACGAGTCCCCCCATTTCTTTGCATGCCCATCTATGTACCTTAACGTCTGGTTCTGATTACTAAGTATTCCTGATCATGGCAATTGATCTTGCTGATATTTTTATCGCCTCAAGTGAGGCTTGTAAAAATCATCTGTTTCAGTTTTTTGCCAATAGGGTCAAGGGTATCTATGAAAGTGGCATTATAAAGTTATCTTCAAAGTGCCAACAAGTTAACAAACAGGTGCATATTTTTTAAGTATAACATGGCTAACTAAAACCTTCAATATTCAATTCATAAATAAAGGAATTCTTTCTACCAGATCTTGTACTTGTTTCAACTTCATATCTTTTTTGAGGAAATACTTTTTCCAAATGAGGTGGCAGCTCCACAAAATAATAACTTTATATTCAGCTTGTTAATCTTGTACTTTAATGCAGATTATAACTTGGAGCAATATAATTGTATGTCCTGCAATAAAATAATATAAGCAATTACTCACTAACTCTGTGCTTCTACATTTATAAAAGCAAAACGACAGAAAATCAGTTATTATTACGTTATTCGTGAGAGAAGTAAATATTGCTAGACTAGACTTAAATATTACGACTAATAACTGTGATTTATACAAGTATGTGTTACATACTTTGTCAATAGACAAGCATCAAGTCATTTACAATACAGGGTGTGTGCACATTTAACTAACTAAAAAAAGTTTATTGTGAATTACTGAAAACAATAAAGTGATTTAGTCTAGAGTATACTTAATATACTAAAAATTATATGATAACTTAACTTAGCTTCACTCATGCGAAAAACTTTATTTTTCTCCACAACCAACCGCTCTTGCGTTATTAGAACTGTCTTAAACTTTGTAAGTGTTTTTTTTTTTTTCTTTTTATCGCGATTACGTTGAGATAATTTGCGTACAAAGTTTCTTATCTGCGCCTTAATTAAATGTCTGTATGATAAGTACTTTCATCTTTATAAACATTTAATATTTATTTAACGACATTTAAACGGAGTAAACTTCTCACAGCCAAGCAGAGGCTCATATGTGCATACATATGTATGTCTTCTAGAGAAAAAAAAAGTTTTAGCGGCTCATAGACAAAAAAAAATAGTAAAAATTTTGCAAGTACCATCTGATCAAAATCTATAAATAGTTTTTTCCCCAGATTTACCTTGTTAATATTCGAGTGAAGTTTAATCTCCATTTGTCAATTAGTGTGTGTTTGGCAGCTGTTTGTTTACGACGCGAAGAGCTTGTCGGGCAACTTTTAACATGAAATAAGAAATCGAACAGGGATTGTGTTTGAAATTTTGTGTTTTCAGTGGCAAAAACAAGAAAATTACGTTGGAACACTGAAGAGCTTATAACATGTGTATGGAAAATTGGTTTAAACGATGGTTCCCTACATTGAACGCGATTTAATACTATTGTTTTAAAAGAAGTGAAAATATATTTTTTTAGTGTGTAAAAAGTCGGATAAAAGTGATTATCAGATAATATTTGTTTTAAATAAACATTAGCTGTGCACTAGAAATGCATCAAATAGTTTGATTTCAGACAGAAAATTCGAATGGAGCACAAAAGAAAAAATATACTTTAGAGCAAATCCAGTCGGCAATTTTTCATCACAAGACTAGAGAAACTTATAAAAAGATTGCAGGAATAGTCAGGATGAAAGTCATTACCAAAGTGAAGGATGAGAAACAACCGGGTAAACCAAAGAAGTTGAGAGAGAGCAGAAGGCAGTGGAACGAAAAATAAAGGCTAACCCATGCTTAAGTGCACCAAAAATTGCCACAGAGTTTACGGAAGAGTTTGGTAAAGATGTTTCGTCGTCTACCATCAGAAGAACTCTTAATACTAGGGGTTTTAATGGCCGCATTGCTCGACGTAAGCCTTTGGTGCAACCAAAAAACAGACAAGCACGTGCAGAATTCACCAAGAACTATATTTCTAAACCAAAAGTTTGGTGGAATGACGTTTTATTTGCCGATGAGAGCAAATACAATACCTCTGGGTCAGATAGAAGTTTAAAAGTAAAGCGAAAACCTAATGAAGAGCTGCAACCGCATAATGTAAATAGTAAAGCATGGCAACGGTCAGGTTATGGTGTGGGGGTGTATGGGCATAAGTGGGCTCGGGAAATTACTTTTTATGGATGATATAATGAACAAAGGGTCGTATCTTAATATTCTAAAAAACAATTTAAAATATAGTGCGGAAAAACTTGGTATTTTAGAGTCATTTAAATTTTATCAGTATAACGACCTGAAACATAAATCGCGATTAGTAAAAGAGTGGCTTCTTTACAATTGCCACAAAGTGCTGTACCAACCTCTTCAATCACAGGACATTAACTCAATCGAAAACCTGTGGAACGAATTAGATGGTCAAAGTGACAAACACACAAATTCTTCCGTAACCGTCCTAAAAATCAAGCTGCAGCAGGAATGGGATAAAATTTCCCGGCTAAAATTGTTGATAATACGCCAAATCGTTTAAACGAAGTGCTTAAACAAAGAGATACCCTACCAAATATTAATGTTTTTCGGTATTCATTTTTAGAATAATTTTGTGTCTTAAATACTAAAAAACTGAATATTAATTAACGCTCGTTTTATGTGTACCTGAAGTTATTTGCTTTTTTTTGAGGATGGAATTCTATATTAATTTTTGTTTATGTGCACTATTCGCTGTTGAATTATCCAAACTAATAAAACAAATATAAATTATCTATATATATTTTTATTTTTTTTTTTTTTTAATAGTTGGAATTTCAGATAATGAGAAACTCGATTATGAATGACTCTGACTGCATTTAATATACATATATGTATGTATATGTATATTATAAATATTTTAGACATTATTTAACGTTTAAATGCCATTAAATTAATTTTTTATATTTTTTTATTACAGAACTGTCAACGATGTCAAGCTCATGAACACACAAACAACAGTTGCAACGTTCCATGTAGAAATCAAAACAAATTATTGTCCAAACATTTCAGCGCGCACAACGTACCGGCATCTCGGCGAGACAAGCAAAACAAACACAATCATGAAATTCTAGCAAAAAATTTATTTGAACACTGCACAAAATTGATTTGTGCATAGCGATCAAATAGCAATAAAAATCACAGAAAACATCAACAAATGTAATAAATACATAATTCGATAAAAAAACACCGAATGTGTCAGCTCTAGCGATAAGAGAGACTTGTAAGGCGAAGATTTAACGCAGCCTGGGCTAGAGTTTGCACACACACGCAGCGCGAATGTGACGTGATTTCTTCGTTTGGACGGCAAACAAAAATTATCAGCAGGCACAAATCTAAATAAATCTGAAAGACGACATTTTTTTGTTTAAGCAAAGGAAACATACAAATTAAATATAACTAAAAAAGTCAACAGCACTAACGCACGTAAGCCTATTAAGCACGTAACGATCGCACCAAAACCAAAATTAGCAACTAAGAGGAAAAGTAAACAAAAATCGAACCTAAAAATATTATATATGTAAATATACATATATGTATATATTAAAAATACAACGCCAGAATATCTTAACTGCAAGCACTTGAAACTTAAGCGAAAATAACTTAAATCCCTAACTCAATTTACAAGCAAACAAAAATATAATTAAGTAAGCAACAGAGCAAGTGAACAAATTGCAAACAAGCATTTCTGCGCACAACAAAGTGCGCTCCTTCATACACACACAAACTCACACACACACATCCGTCTCAGAAAAGCCGCAATAATATAAAAGCAAAAAATCAAACAGAAAATTTTAAAAAATATTTATTAGTAAATATTTAAACAAACTCGTAGCGCATCCGTAACAACAATAACAGCCACAGTAACAGTAATAACAATAGCAACAACAGCAACAGCAGCAGCAGCGCAGCAGCAACATTATGAACTCGAGCACAAAGCACCTGTTGCACTGCACACTCCTTATCACTGTGATAATAACATTTGAAGTATTCTCCGGTGGTATTAAAATCGACGAGAACTCATTTACACTTGTCGATCCATGGACTGAGTACGGCCAAGTAGCCACTATACTATTGTACTTACTACGTTTTCTAACTTTCCTAACGCTGCCGCAAGTCATATTCAACTTTTGCGGTCTCGTCTTCTACAATGCCTTCCCCGAGAAGGTGGTGCTAAAGGGCAGCCCCATATTGGCGCCATTCATATGCATACGTGTAGTGACACGCGGCGACTTCGCCGATTTGGTCAAGACGAATGTATTGCGTAACATGAATACCTGCCTGGATACGGGTCTGGAGAATTTTCTAATCGAGGTGGTCACCGATAAACCCGTCAATTTGGCACAACATCGTCGCATACGTGAAATAGTCGTGCCAAAGGAGTATAAGACACGCACGGGCGCGTTGTTTAAGTCACGTGCTTTGCAATATTGTCTGGAGAATGATGTGAACGTGTTGAACGACAGCGATTGGGTGGTGCATTTGGATGAGGAGACTTTGTTAACGGAGAATTCGGTGCGTGGTATTATCAATTTCGTTTTGGATGGCAAACATCCATTCGGTCAGGGTCTCATTACCTATGCCAATGAGAATGTGGTGAATTGGTTGACTACGTTGGCGGACAGTTTCCGCGTCTCGGACGATATGGGCAAGTTACGCTTGCAATTCAAATTGTTTCACAAGCCATTGTTCAGCTGGAAGGGTAGCTATGTTGTTACGCAGGTGAGTCCAGTTGTTACATATGTAAGTACATCATAAGTTCTAGTAAAACTATATATTTTTGCAATAAACCGGCAATTCGCGCAAAAAGTGCTTTTTGAGCTTACAATTGCCAGTGTAGAAGGCGATAAGAAGCCTGAGTTTGCGGCGGATGCTGCAGAGCTGGCTAGCTCTTTAGCCAGATCATTCCCGGCTATAACTTTGAGGCCTGGTACATTTTTGTATGTAATCCATACTGGTTCCTAAATAGACGAATTTATCTACAACTTCAAAGTTATGACTGTCAACAATGATATGAGAGCCAAGTCGCGAGTGCGACGACTGTTTGTTTGATGACAGGAGATATTTCGTTTTACCCTCGTTCACTGCCAGACCCAGTTGCTTTGCTGTGTAGAAGTTCACGCAAGTGAGGAAAGTTCTCTGGTCGCCATTCACTTGGGAGTGACCAGAAACGATTATTTTACATATGGCTCAAACAGCTCACGACTTTCGGTCTTTGACCAAATATCCTCTGGGTAGCCTATGAACATCCGTTTGAAGATGAGCCAAAGTGAGAAGGTGAAACATCCCCTACATCCTGGGTTTGGGAAACGTCACGAAAAAAAACTCCCCTAATGAAAAATAACACTCAGCCTCGGATGGAATTGATATCAAACTCCGGAAATATCAACCGGAATTGATCCATTTCCAATTCTTCGATAATGTCATTTTTGTTCGTATCCCATAATTGACGTCATCGCCAAAAGTATGCGACCTTCAGTGGCATGCGAAGTAGCTATCGAATCGTCCATTGTTTGATTCCATTGATTATCATGTTCCAGCAATTGTAATTGCTGGCATGCTTCTCAAAAAATTGCACACACCGTACCATTCACAGTACGCAATGACTCAAATGAAATTGAACCACGCACATTTATCAATAGCAACCGAAGGTAGAAGCAATCGTCGTTTTTCGGGTGGTTTGTGTAAGTTCGTCTTAAGGCATTAGTTGAGAACATACCTGAATGTCAATCCACTGGTTGACCTTGCTTTCTGCGTAATTATTTCTTCGACGATCACTGACAAAGCGCTTTATTGCAGTTCACGTATCGACCGTATCGTTCAAAACCAATATTCGCCATGTTGCTTCCTTTGGTGACGTACTTTCAAACGTATTTTATCGATTTCACCAAACTGCAATACTAAACACTGATATGAGTTTTGAATATGAATTAAACAATAATGGTGAATATAGTACGATCCATGTGTTGTCGACTTCGATATTTAATCCTCTAAGTTAAATGCAGAATGTTCTGCCATTATCGTCTGGTGAGCTACGGCGATAGAGTGGATATCCATCATTTTCAGTTTGTGTTTCCGAAAGAAAAACACGTGGATAGTGTTTCGTGCATTTATTGTTGTCAGACATACAAACCGAAGAGGGATTTTGGTGTCCGCAAGGTCCATAAACCATATTGGTTTTCATCACTTCGTGGAACACTGGATCTTTCTCTGCATCAGGAATTTCCGCAGAAATGATTTCATCAATTTGATCTGGTATAACCACCATCCACCACCCAAAGAAGAAGGTGTGCGTGCGGTAAACCCCTTGTTTGCAACTCAACAGAGTCCAGCCAACCAGTATCTAACAGCACCATATATACCATACGTTGCTTCAGGATAAAGTCCGTCAAACATAGTAATTGTTATTTGAAAAATCGTGCTGTGACATTTTGACGATCGCTTTCTGATTGGCCGCGATCCATAGTTCCACACGTATGTCATCGCATCCTGGGAGTACTCGTTCATGTGCCTTGGTGAGCCATACGTTGATGGCAAAAAGAAGGCCGACCGATATTAGCGCGATCTCTTCGTGGCTTCCTAACAAATTTCAATCAGTAATTGAACACCTCGTCTGAAACACATCTAAAGTTTTCACTGAATAATTTTCAATAATTTTTTTTTTAAATAGCCGGAATAAAAAAGCAAGCGACCGAAATTAAACGATTCAAATAATTTACAAATCGAAATATTGAAAAACAAAACAATAAAAAATTAAAAAAAAAATGTTTATGGAAAGAAGTTACTTTTTGAAATTGTCCAATTTTCCGACTTTTCCTTACGAAAAGCATACGGTTTTTTTATTTCTAAATCTTCCCCGATCCACAGCGAACAACCTCAACAACAATTTCAGCAAGATTGGTTCAGCCGTTCTCGAGCCCTAGCGTTTCTAAGAAACAAACATTCATTCGTTTGTATGGGAAAAAATAAAAGGGCTGTGTTTAGGGTTTTTCCGGAAATTATTCTAATTTTTCTCGACGTAAAAACCATCATCGAACTTCAACGAACATTTAAAAAAAAGAATTGGCCAAATTTTGCGATTCATTTTTATATTATAGATTTGCGATAGTTGCGTTCGAAGTTTATCTCTACGCACCGACTTATAGCAAATATCTCTGCTTGGAATATGCTCAGAAAGCTACTCATAGGTACGGAGAATTCGGTCGCAGGACCACGAACCTCACCGACATTTTCGAGTCGTCGGTGAACCAGTTGTGTTCTGCCTTTAAGCACTAGTTCGAGAGCGGAATCGTTCCATTCAGCCTTACTGCTGACTGTAACCTTGAACTTCGTAGTGAAGTTTACACTTTTGGTAATGCTGTTCCTTGAGAGAGAAGAGCCAGTGATATTTCGCCACTTATGTAGGTCCTTCATGCGTAGAGAAGATTTTACCTTACCTCTGCCAACCCTTCCGCTGTCATTTACAGCAGTGTGTGTACGGCAACATGAGATCCAGCAGGACTTCAAATGCTGCCGTCGGACATGAACACTTGGAACCCGACACGCAGACGCAGGCGAGTTGTTGCAGCTTCGGTAGCTGAAGTCCGACCGAAGTCTGCGGTGCTTTTGAGGCCCAAGCCACCGCTCAATATATGACAATATCCATCATTTCCAGTCGATCGTACAATCACGGTGTACAACCATTTGACAATCTTTGGCTTGCAGCCCCAGAATCTACCATTAACCGATTGCACACCACAATTTCGTTCGTATCGTGGTCAGATCAACATGGACTCCATTGTTAGTTAGCAACACGAACAGTTTGTCCAGGATAAGGCTCCATAACAGGGGGGAAAGCACTGCTCCTTGTGGACAGTCTCATGTAGTGCAGTACGGCCTCTAGTTCATAGCTACGGTCATGTGAAATGTGTTGTCAAAGGTACCTTCGATCCCTAGGAAGGCTCAGTTCACCTGTAGTGTATTGGTCCAAACTATATACGCAGTTTTCTCGAAATACTATTTGCAGAGTGGGGAAGAAAAATTTCTCCCAAAGGACGGGATCGATCTTCACATGACTTTCTTGGATACACATTTGTATATTTGTCAATTAGTGTATTTGTCAAGTAGTGATCGAGGAAATAATTTTAATTTTTTAATGTAACAAAACCCATTTTGTTTTTTTGAAAAACCACTATTTTTACAAAAATCAAAATTTTGACTAGTCCCTCGATAATTACCTGTATTATATAATATATACATATATATATTTGCAGATACAAATCTAATATTTTAAGTTTTCTGGATCTTAAATTAGTGAGGTTACGTTGAAAACCAGAGACCCACAATATTTCTGTCCTGTAATTAATATTGCCTAGATTCACTATAAATATCGTCATAATTAACAGATACAAAATAAATAACTGAACGGATTTTTATGCGGCCAAGGACAGTTACAACAACAACAAGATTATTTAATTTAGTATCCGAACGATTGGAATTTATTTATTTTTTATTTTTACTGCCGGTTCATTTAACAAATGGACAGACTTTATTGTTTATAAATGTCATACACTTCAAGTACTTTTCTCAAGTGTTTCGTAAATAATTAAAGCTGACTAAGTCTAACCTTGGTTCAAGTATTTTAAAAGAGAACAAGAAAAAATTAATGACAGCTTTTTACGTAAGGATTTGTAACTGATAAAATTGTAATGGCTTTTTATAAAAATGCGATGCATTAAAAAAAATTCCATATAGAAAATAATTTTTATTGCAACAATAGAATTTTCTCAAATATCTATATGCGACTATTTAATATTGTTAAACCATTTGTTAATCACTTGTGTTTTTCTCACTCCATCTATAGGTTGGCGCCGAACGACAAGTGTCCTTCGACAATGGCATCGATGGCTCCGTGGCCGAGGATTGTTTCTTTGCAATGCGCGCCTTTTCGCAAGGCTACAGCTTCAACTTCATCGAAGGTGAAATGTACGAGAAGTCACCATTCACACTGCTCGATTTCCTGCAACAACGCAAACGCTGGCTCCAAGGCATACTACTGGTGGTACATTCGAAAATTATACCGTTAAAGCATAAACTCTTGCTCGCCATCAGCGTCTACTCCTGGGTCACTATGCCGCTGTCCACATCGAATATCATTTTTGCCGGCCTCTATCCGATACCATGCCCGAATTTAGTCGACTTCGTTTGTGCTTTCATTGCCGCCGTCAACATTTACATGTATGTCTTCGGTGTGATAAAGTCGTTTTCACTGTATCGTTTTGGCTTGATGAAATTTATGGCCTGTGTGCTGGGCGCCGTTTGCACCATACCCGTGAATGTGGTTATTGAAAATATAGCCGTCATTTGGGGTCTATTCGGCAAGAAGCATAAATTCTATGTGGTACAAAAGGATGTGCGAGCAATGGAAACTGTGTGAGCGGCTGGTCACATACGTATATGTTTATGGAAAAATTTTTTGGCTGCGGCTGTAACAGCCGCCATGTAAGCATTATGGTGAGTTTACTTATATGCATATGTATGTATTTCAGTTGTAGTAATGTATGCCCTGAACAGGGTAAATTAAGTTTGCCGCTGAGTTTGTTACACCCTGAAGGCGAGCTGAGTCGCTCTAGCCATGTCTGTCTGTCTGTCTGCATGTGGGCAAACTAAAACTAGTATTTCAGTTTTTGAAATCTTGGGCTCAAATTTTACATACGTCCGTTTCGGTTGCTGTTGTAGAGGCATAAAGCGTTCCTAAGACAATTTCGAGGATTGGTACCGAATTAACAGTTTGAACGGAGTTTGTTTTTGCCTTGCAAACTGAACGATCAAAGTCATTTCCTAGTATGGATCTTTTTTATTTGAAATTTAACTTAGAATATTGTCCATGGCATGAACAAATTCCTCAAATCGGACCACTTTAGTTTATATCCGCAATACAAACTGAGCAGATCAAAATTAAGTTATTGTGCGGAAACTTTCTATTTGTGAAGGGTATTGTAGCTTTATTCTTATTTCATTGTGCCAATGAAGGTCACAACGATTATTATATTATGTACATAAGTATTATATATGTACTAATTGTAATTTTATGGGTGTGGCATCACTGCACAACCCTCTTTGCTATAACATTCCTTAATTTGTGTAGAATTTAATACACATATTTCACTTTTTTATTTTTTTATTTACAGAATGTGCTCTACAGGGCTTACACCCTGAAACTCAACTACCAAAAACCAAGCAAAAACAAACAAACGATTACAAGCAACTTTTGTGGTGCGATACTCACTAAGCTTATGCGACCTTTGTCACCGCCATTGCCGCCAACGCCCAATTAGCCAATGCCATCGCCTGGACATCGTCGATATTTGTTCTTGTTGCTACCGCAAAACTATCTACCATGCACTATTCACCTTTTGTTATAACCTAAATTAATACTTAAACAAATGAGAAATCACGCACATACACATACGCGCCTCCATACACGTACACCACCAGCACGCACACGAACACAACGCCACACCAAGCACACAACATGCAAAACAGCACAAATCCATTTACACGATTAGTTCACTAACACACATGTAGCATAAATATTATTATAGTTTACTATATATTTTACAACAGTAATTAGATCTAGATTTGTTTAATATTATTATTGTCATTATTGTATATTATAGAAAACGGTTATTACGCAGTTGTATGACTAATAATGATTGTTGATTCCGTTGATGATTAGAGAAATAATATTTTGTTGAACAATTCATTCAAGCGCTAAGTATTTAAATATTACCTACATATGTATATGTATACAACAACAAATTTAAATAACATAAGGAAACTTGCAACAAATATTTGTAAAATTATAAAAATCACTCATGTATAAATAGAAAAAAAGTAAACTATTTAATTAGAACTAGGAGCATCCACACTAACTGTAGTCTAACGTAATATAATGGTGCCGTCAGACAGCCAAAACACGCGTGGCAATGCCGTTAACGCGCATAGGATACATAAACCGTTATTATGTTGCATGCGTCTGACTCAAGATACAACCATATCGCGCACATTTCCTTACATTCGTAAATCTATTTAATTTTGTAGCATACAATACGAAAAAAGGTTAGTTTCTCTCCTCATGTGATTTCAGTAATTAGTTTTTGCAAAATAAATAGAAACCTAACTTATTTATTAAGTTGAAAGTTCATCAAATATACTATATGTAAAAGAAATTTATTTGTAAGTTAAAAGCGTAATTCGCAGATTTGTTGCAAGTGTTGAAATTAAATAAAATAAATTAAATTAGCATTGCAAACAGAATACACAATGAAAGCTTTACCAAGTTAAATTATTAATTATGTACATATTATTTTCTATTAATATTGATTTTCTTTTTTTTTACATTTATATATATACAACATTTTTTATTTAATTTTATTTTATTTCGTTTTTGTTTGTTTATAAATCATTGTCGCATTAGTTGTAAGCGTGAAAATAATATGAAGCAAATACTTGAATTGTTAACACACATGCAATACAAAAACGTAAACGAAATAAAACAACAACAAAGTATTACCATAAATTGGTCTCTTTTTATTTTTATTTTCCACATTTCATTCATTGGTGGCATACATACATACATATATATGTATATGCAAATTCTTGAAAATGCACCCAACGCAGCAAATGTGCGCTGAGGTGTATGTTTTATTGCCGCTGAAAGCTTTTAATAAATATAGCTTCGCTATTTGCTGAAACTGCGCTTCTACTTTCCTAATATTAAAAAGTAATAATTATTATAAAATAAATTTAATTTTGAAATTTGCAAAAAATTAATTGCTCCAGGTGAGGCTCGAACTCACAACCCCGGCATTGCTCACTAGTTACTGATTATAAGTACCGTGCGCTAACCAATTGCGCCACTGGAGCTATATTCATTCATTGACAAAATACCTACCTAAGCGACGGCTCAATGATTTGTCGCTATTGCTGCTTTCACAAGTAAACAAACTTTCAGGGTTGTATTGACAACCAAATGAAAATAATTTGCATATTGTTGGAAGCAAATTATTTATTACATATATAAATAATGCAAATATTACTACAATAGAAAAAAAAAGAACGACAGTTATCTTAGAACTCAAACATAGTATTTATAAAAATATTAAACAATTCTGCGTTTTTTCTTAAGAAAACTTTGACTTATTGCGACATGTAAATTTCAGCCTCTGCAATATACCCTTACGTATTTTAAATCATTATAATAGTATACTTATTTATTATTATATTTCAAATTATTATATTTACAGTTCAAGTTTTTGCCATTTATTTAAGAATTAGTGCTTGTCAATGCTGACACAACTAGCTAAATAAAATAGACATTTGAAACTGCAACCGTAAAAATTTGTTTTTATATAGAGAGGGTACACAAATGAGAAATGTCACGGAGCGTGGATTATTCACTTAAACTTTGTTAAATTTTTTTAATAAATTATATGTTTTATTAAGTAAATATTTTTCAGTTGTAAAAGTCAGTTGCCCCTTCAGATGGTTTTGTTGAACAACCCTGAGCGGTGCATGTCAAATGCAACTCTGTTATTATTTAGCAAACAGCTGGCAAAAAGAATAATTAAATGTAAATAAAAGTAGTGCAAAAAATTAAATGGTGTATTTTTGTAGAAAATAATGAGCTGGTTTGAAGCGAAGGGTTTAAATTGGGCGAAAAGTGCACTCAAAGAAGCCGTGGCATCCATAGACAAAGCGCTCGATATACAAGACGACAATGTGGGTGGTGAAAAAATTTCCCAAGTACAAACGGCTTTGCCTGCGTCGTCAGCAAGTGGAGCAGTGCGAAAACAGAAACTACCAGGCGGAGCTAACCGCGAAAGAAGCGACAGCCAAAATGTAGTTGCCACACCAAGTAGTGCAGTAAAGAGTACCACGGTTTCAGCGCCTACCACACCGACCGCGCCAATGGTCTCCTCGACGTGGGGTTCCTTTACAGGCTCTTTCTTTGAAAATCCAAATGCGCAAGAAACTATAACAGCGCCACCGCGTACTAAAGCAGGTAGCGTGGGTATGCTGCCAGCTGTTGCTGTAATGAAAGATACCACTTCTATGACGGATATCGCAGGTAGTAATAACCCGTCCACACAGCGACCATCAATTACTTCAACAACTACGTCAGATTCAGTAGAATTGCTTTCACCACCTGTATCGAGTAGCTCTGACTTGCAGTCACCAGTTTCTGAACCAAAAAGTAGTGCAAGTAATGAAGCGTCATCATCTGTGGAAACAATTAGTGGTACAGCAACGTTGGAAAATGAGGCGATTAATAAAGAATTGTGCATTTCGGTAAGTGGCTCACTGCCAGACAGCATTGTAATTATCTCCGAGAAAGATGAATACGACATTGAGGAAGATTCAATTTCATATAAAACAGTTGTGGGCGATCTACAAGATACTGCAGAAACCACAGGTACATTTCCAAGTTGATATTATGCCATTAGCTTTAGTTTTATTACTCAAATTACAGAAAGTCACATTGTCCCCACTACAACACATTACCCAAACACAATTGAGCAAGGAGTATCTACAAGCAGCTGCTCGCCGAGCCAAAAAATGATCATCTCCTTAGAAGACACACGCAGCGAATCACACCATGCTGATTCAGATTCCACGCAAAGTTTCGAGGATGTGCAAATGCAGACGAGTTGTGCCGTTAGTCAATACTTGGAAAAGGCGCAAGCAGTTTCACCAGCATCGGACGACCAGAATGATGCAATGAATTCCAAAACCAATTCATCGCCACACAATTCCAACGATGAAATGGAAACAACAACATCCTCAGACATAGAAATTATATCTAATCCCAATGGTAATGGTGATTCCTCCAGTACAAATAGTCTGACTCGCATCAGTCCATTAAAGTGGAAAAAACTTATGAGTAGCCAGGGTGTGGGCCAATCAACCAGCATGACATGCTCGAAAAAAGGACACTTTCGTGGTCCTTCTGAAATTTCAATACTTTCCGAAGACTCACAGTCTGAGTTAGATCGGCTTATGCAACGCATAAGTGAACTGAGTGATACTTTAGAGGCGCGTGAATTGCGACTACTACAATTGGAGCGTCAAAATTTAGAGTTGCAGGAACGCAACACCGAAATGGAAAACATGCTGGAGACTTTCAAAACCAGTGGCAGCACCGACACCACAGAAGGCTACACACAACGACTGTCAGCCTTGGAAAAGAAATTTCAAGCCAGTATACGCGAGAGGGATGCTTTGCGCATACAAATCAAGGACCTGAAAGATGAGCTGCAGCTGAAAATACCCAGAGAGCGTTTGACCGAGAGCAACATAATGATTGAGGAACTGCGTTCGGAAGGTATTTGCTACATTACACCGCTTCCAAGTGTATATTTATTTCAAATTTTTTTTTTTTAGGTGAAAAATTGTCGAAGGAGATTCTGCAGCAATCTAATATCATCAAAAAGCTACGTGCTAAGGAAAAAACTAGCGACGCCACGTTGAAAAAGAACAAGGAGGAAATCGCCAGCTTAAGTGATGAGCTTGAGCGGATGAAAAAGACATTGAACGCCAAGGAAGAGGTGGAACGGTCACAAATCGAGGCTGTGCACAAAATGTCATCCGAAAAGAGAAGACTGGAGGATGAAAACGCGCAACAACGCAGCAAACTGGAAGACTTGCAGTCGAAATTGTCCACTCTGCAGGCGAGCTTCGAGGCGGCCAAGTTGGAACTACAACAACGTACACGTCAACATACCGATCTCACCCGCACCGCCGAAGAAGCGATCGCAGCAAAGAAGGAACGTGAGTCACTAAAAGCAGAAAACCTTGAAATCAGGAATCAGTTGAGTGAACTGCGTGAAAAACTACGTGGCACCGAGCAGACAACAACAAAGCGGGAACAACAGTTACGCGAGGAGAACAGAGAACTGATGCGTAGACTGGAGGCGACTGAAATGCGCGCCGAAGCCGCCGCACAGGAGGCCAGTCTGACTACGGTGCCGCTAATGCGACAACTGGAATCGCTACAGAATACACTCACGCAGCGCACCGCCAACTGGAATCAGGAAGAAAAGTTGCTTTTGGATAAATTAGGTAGGCATTGTAGTATTAAAATTGGAGCGATAATTGCATATTTTTACGATTTTTTTGGGTAGTTGCTGCACAGAGTAAATTGAAATCATTGGAAAATGTCGAGTTGAAGTATGAAGAACGTGTAGAATTGCTGCAAAAACATTGCACAGAACTAGAAGACACGCTTTCACACGCGTTGCTGCAGGAGGAAAAGGCCAAAATGGGCTTGCAACAGGCGCAGCTTGAGTACAACATGAAAGAGAGCAGTCTCAAAAGGTAAATATTTGCGATGGCACACTAACAATCCATGTTATTGCAACGGTGTGTACATTTTTCAGCCAACAGGCGGAACTTACCAAACAAATTGAACAGTACACGTCCAAAGTGGAGGCGTTGGAGCGTGAAAATAAAGTATTAGAAGAGAAATTGCGTGCGAAGGCAGAGGAAAAATTACCAAGCTTCGTTGGCGCTGGCGAGCTGGCTCACATAGGCCCGGAGACAAAGCGGGTTGTGCCGCTTTCCGCAGCTACATTGGCACCGCATGAGCTGGCACGTCAGCACTCACTGGAGCAAACGCAGCGTTCGCAGTCGCCGGCCATGAGTTTTGAGCGCAATTCGCAAGAGGAAACGATGGAGGGTGGCAGCATCGATTGGCAGGCCGTAAGTGCAAGTGCACTTCAATGCAAAACAATTAAAAACTCTTTCATTCTAACACTTTGCAGGAAGATATAGATTGCATTTCGAATTCGGGTCGTCAAATGGGCAACCTGGGCTACGGTATTAATATGAGCTTTCTGGGGCATAATACGTCAACGTTGGAGCACTTACAATCGATGTTGAAGCAGCGCGACGGTGAACTGGTACACATTCAGTGGGAGTTGGCGCGGTTGCAGGAGGGGCGCAGCGTCTTGGCGGAGGAAATTGCAATGTTGACTACCGAATTGGAAGCTGTAAGTAATCACGTATACAATACGAAATATCACACTTAAACATTACCGTTTTTTTTGTTTTCCAAAGGCTAAGGAAAAGCTGCTCTCCTACGAAACGCTGGATCAGAGTTACGAGGAGCTCCAGCGTAACTATGATGCGCTGCTGCAAATGTACGGTGAGAAAGTTGAACGCACCGAAGAATTAGAATTGGATCTGAAGGAGGCGCGCGAGGCATATAAGGCGCAGATCGATGAGCTGTTGGCCCAACCCTCACGGCCTACCACATGATATTTATAAAAGTGGCAATTTGGACTCTGTCATCGGCTGAGTCATATATTCACGCTATTTGTTATCTAAATTCACTGTAGTTTTTAATTGTAATTATGGTATTGTGTGTAGTTATGTTATAATATTATAAATTTTAATCGAATTGTTGCTGGCTGGCATATTGGAGATACAAATAACGAAAAGGTACATATGATTTAATAAAGTCATTTAAACAAATTAAATAACAAATATTTGCACGTTATTGCAATTTACTTCGCTGTTTATGTTGAAAATAAAATTTTATATATGTAATACGTGTATAAAACAACAAAAAGTAAACTAACTAATATTACGTATACACAATTTATATATTAAGCATAGTGGAACTAAGCAGCTCGTTCCTGGTGCAAGCTAAACTACGTTAGTTGGTCGCGCAGTGGGTGGTTGTGCACTTGGTTTTGTCATAATATCGACGGCGTTTTTAAATAGCTGCGTCTTGACGAAATCTGTTGCCGCTGTGTTGAGATCCTTATTTGCACCGAAATTACACTTCACATAACCGAATAAATTAGCGCCATTCAGTGCCAGTGCAATCATGACTAGCAAAAGCCATTTGAACTTCAAGCCAAAAAGTGCTACCACGAAAAATAGGCCCCAACAAACGGGGAAGAGTATTAGACCCAGCCAAAACACGCGCGCTTCATTATTATTTACACGACCCTGCTTGGATTCGAACACCCAGTGTGATACGCCTTCGTCATCGACGTAATTCCACCAACGTAGTCCCACCAACAAACGACCAGTAATATTTTTTACAGTCCAAAAGTCGGCCGAAAGAAATAGCACAACGAACACGAAACTTGTTATGAAGGAGTCGCTGAACCAGCCACAGAACATGTATACAACCACTGCGGCGCCACGGAAGAACAGGTGGAAAAATGTCACGTAGGGATGCCTATAGAATATTATGTCAGGTATAGTAACGATAATGTTTAACAACTATTTCATACATACGCATATCTTTTAGCGGCTGCACTCGGATCGCGCATTTCATCTTCCTCACCGAAGGGAATAGTGTCATCTTCCAGTAATGGCACCTATATATTTCAATAGGCAGAACATAATGATAGTGTTAATAGCATTGCATTTGTTTTGGAACAGGTTAGTTAGTAAAAACCAATCCTGTCGTTAGTGGGAAGGAAGCATGCAAACCTACATTTCTTACCGTAGCCGAAGCCATATTTTATTACTTTATCGCAGTTTGCTGTCTTATTGGAATGTGTTTGTTACGTTGTTTGCTAAAAGTTCTTATGGTGTGGCAGACTAATCAGTTTATTATTTACACTACCGTGCTTACGTTTAATTCTTAGCTATGGACAGAAAATCTTTAATGAGCTGTCATCGTGATTTTTCTTGTAAACAAGGGCGGAATGTCATGCGAGTTGTAATAAAAGTGATGAAATTGGAAGAAAGCAAGCAAGCGCAATCAAAGGTTGCTGTTTCAGCTAAAATGTTTCAGCAACATCTGTTTGTATACACATGTACACTGGAAAAAATTGTGAGAAAATTAGAAACAGAACACAAATTATTTTATACACATAGTTTACTGAATGGCCTGGCCTTATTATACTATATTTAAATTTCACAAATTTGAGATAATAGCTTATGGAATTATTTTTGAATATAAAAAATACCGATCTGTATTAGCATAAGATTCATTTATAGCAGACCTTGCCGGTTGCCGAATATGATGTTTGTAGTATTGCTTGTTTATAGTAACGCGATAATATATATAACTTTTCTTTTAAAAACAAATTAATTTTATTTATATTCAATTAATAACATCTGATTTTTAAATATTAAATTAAAATATGTGTGAAGCAAGGCGCTAGCAACATGTTAATTATGAGCCATATGTTGCTACAGTAATGTAGTATTTAAACAGGGTTGCTCCGCGTAGTACTTTTGTAAGCCTACATGTTATTAGAAGTAATTTACACAGCTATTAGTTATTTGAATAAGAATTTTGTACATTTTTAACTTTTTAATATACAAAGTCCATAACTAAACAATTTCCTTAAGTATCAAGTTTAATTTGTACCAAAAAACCGTTTTCAGCATACGATCCACATAGCACACAACACACAGCAGAACTCACCCATGCAGCAAATGCAACCCCGTGAAAAATAATGCGGTTGCGCATATGTTGCGCATATGGCAAAGTCGCTCTCGTTCTATTCTCACAGTGACAGTTTGCTTGTCATGTGCACCGGTTGATTTGATTGATTTGAAAAAGTGTGATTCGTGGTGTGCTAAGTAAAAAACAGTGTGATAATCGTGTAGCAATAAGCTGAGAACACTTTGAAATCACAACTGATAACGATCGCTGCTATTAAATTGTGTAAATAAATATAGAAAATATTGTAACTCATTCAATTTCAAATTCACCGACACACAGCAAGTTGAAATTTTGGCTGAAGTTTGGTCGAGAAAATAATTTCCAAAAAAGTGTGCCGAAAATAGCGGAGCGTGATATATAAATCGCATACATAAGTATATTGAGAATATATAGAAAGTATAAAGCAACAACAAAGTATATAATATAAATTTGTGAAATTTCGCAACGTTGCTTCAAAAAATTAGCCGAACCTTAATTAACAGCCAGGATCTACGGCAAAGGAGAAAAAAATTGTGATAAAGCAAAAGATTTGGCATTGTGAAATCGTAAAAGTGTTTGTAAATACAATTTTGAATGTCTGAGTAATGAATTAGCAAAGTGTTTTGATAAAAATTGTATATCAGTGATTGGAGGTGACGAAAGACTGTTTGCTGGAATCTACAAATATTTTAATTCAAAGTTTTCGGTTGTTGTAGCAATATGGACCTGTTGTGCACTGAAAATTTAAGGAATGATTATGACTGTGACGTATCGTATGTGCCAACGCAAATGCGAGCACGTACTTATACCGAATCACAGCTACAGCCACACCTGCTACCGCAACCACCGCCACCAGCAACAATAACCGAACAACCAACAAAGGAATGTCTTTTAAAGGAGCCACAAACAAAAATAATGCCAGGAGCACCTTCACCTTATTCCAGTTCCAGCTCGTCTTTGTTATCACCGGGTTCAAGTTCACCATCGTCCGGTTACAATTCAGCTACAAGCAACAGCTCGCATGCAAACCAACCGCAAATGCTTCATAATCGTCAATATCATCGGGAAGAAGATACGCAAAAGCACCATCAATATGAACAACAGCAAGAGACAAAGCAACACGAATATTACGATGCTGTATATCTGAAGTCGGTGCCTAGTCGTGATTTAGGTTTCGTCAATAACGCTACCGTGGATCCGATATTTTTAACCGATCGCTGCTTGGAGAATGCCCTAAAGGCAGAAGAAAAGCTACCACAACCGGTTTGCACATATTTTAAGACAGTGCAGAAAGACATCACACCGCCTATGCGCAAAATAGTTGCAGAATGGATGATGGAGGTAAGTTATTATTAAATTTAGCATGCTAAAATTAATAATCTGAATATACATATGCTCAATTTACGCTGTGTTCTTTATTGCACACAAAGCATAAGCAAAGAATACAAATGTTTATTTGGACAGAGTGGTTAACATTTGGATTCGCTTTTAATATTTCACACAAAGTATACCACAAAATATGTAACTGCCAGATTTTTTTTAATTGTTTTTCTTTTTCTTTTGTATGCATAAAAACCAATGTACTTTTTTGTGTATATCTATACGTATCTATATACATATGTGAAATAATTGGTGATAAGCAAAAATGTTGAACGCCAGTTTAAGCCTCGAGAAATCTGTGCCTATGGCTTAAACTTAAATAACTATTTGCACATGTGTGTATGCACAAATTAAGAGTTATTCATTCATCATTTGATCACTTAAGTACGTTTTAGTGTTAAATACAGAGTTGGTTGAGCTACGTTTTAAATACTGCCTCTTATTCATTAACCGTGCACCTTGAATGCCACAGGCGTGAGATTATTAAATTACTAGATTCATGGCTTTCAGTTTTACTGCCAAACTAATCGAGCAGTTTTAGCCAATCTGGATTTTAGGCTACATACAAGTGGGTATATGGTATGTATACATTTATAATGTATATATTAAATTTATAAAGACTTTGGGGTCATTAGTGCATAAACTTGAACTGAAATGTCTACTTATGCACAATAATAAGTACATACATATGTATGTACATAAGCACAAAGTATGTAGCTGACTAGTTGAGTGATTGCTGAGTAGCTGTCAAAAAGTGTATGAAGCAGCTAAAATGTTTTAAGGTACAAACATTAAATACTATACATAGTAAATTAATGAAAAGAAATCTGTGTTTATACTAAACCTATTTATATATATGTATATACTATATGTATGTGTATACGTGTAGTAGTATAGTGTGTGCATGTTATAATTTTGAAATCGTGCTAAGTGTTTGTCCGTTCCCCGACACACTACGATAGTATTCTTATGTACTTGTGTTATTGTACATGATTTAACAACTTTCCGGGAATGGCTTGCACGACGTAAATGTTCATTGCGGTTACACTTTGCCAAACCTTGCACTTCGTGTTGGATTTTCATGTGATGATTATTTGCAATGGGCAATTCAATTGCATATCAACCGGTAGATTACGAATTATTTATAATGAAGGCAGATAAGGAAAATAATTATTTTATACCTACAACAAAATTTGCTGGCGCCAGATCTTAACCTTATAAGTGGTACTAAAAAGAAAATAGACATTAAATTATTACTTACGTAGGTTCCTACTTATTAATATGCACTTAAATGCATATTTGCAAACACTTGCACAATACAAATAGTTATTAATAAAAATATTTTCATGATTTGGCTGTTTCTGAAGTTGTATGACATCGTATCATTCATAAAATTATTAACACACAAGTAAATATATAAATTTCACGTGGGATTCCTTGAAGATTACATGCTGCGCCTTATCAACAACAAGCGTCTGGGTGTGTGTGTGTAAGAATTCAAAAGTTTATTCAGTGATTTTCTAATTTGCTGACTGTAGTTTGTGGCTATTAAAGTATACAATTTAAAAACTATAAATTAAAACAATTATTTGTATGTACATATGTGTGTATGTACATTAACGATGTATAAAGCTTCTGTAAATATGCATACTATGTGTGTATATGGAATTTTTAAATAAAAAAATATTATATAATTCTTGCATAAGCTTTTTTTAATGAAAAATGCGCTTGCTAAATAAAAAGTTTCCATAAAACAATTGGTTATTAATCGGTTAGTTTGTGTGGCAAATATATTCTATAGTCGTGCAATGGAATCCATTTGTTTGAAGATTGTGCTATTACCTTAGACAATAATCCATGCTATTATATACATATATTTGGTGAATATATCTCGCCAAATAATAAAAATTTCCATACACGGACTTGATTTTGATCGATCAGTTTGTTTGGCGGCTATTAACTGTAGTGGTTCGACGGTGATGATTAAGCTAAATCAACAGCTTTTGAGAAAGAAAAACACGTGTGTAAATTTTCAGACCGATATTTCGAAAATAGAGGGACTAGTTCTCTTATATAGATGTATGTGCAGACATACAGCTAGACACGATGATCAGTTATACATACATATATGTAAAATTACTAAATGTATTTGTATATATGTATATATGTACATAAGCTTTGAAACAATATTAAAAAGTAATAATTTTAATATAACATATCTGCCAAAAACGGCTGGCATCCCCGACAATTACAACCAAATATTTGTCGTAATCTAATCAACTACTATATATACAAGTATATGTAAGTAAATATGAATTATTAAAACGAAAAAAGGAATAAAAATAATAAATATGGAGAGGTTTGCTCTCTCTGACGCACTGATACGACTTTCAAAACATACGATTCTATATCATTTCTGCTAACTGCCAACATTTACTTTGGGTTGCTATACTGACAAATCTTTCATACATATTATTATGTAGGTTAATTGCTTCTGATTGCTATCACAAAAATAATAATAACAATCACAAAAAGTATATACATGTATACATATTTGACAATGATGCGAACAATCAACAGGAGCTACTTCGGCAGAAAGAAGCCTCGGAATATGGCAAATGTCCAAAAAGTTGGAAAACTATCGAAATAAGTGTATGTGTTACCTAAGAAATAGAGGAGACTACAAAGTATTCCACGTGAACAACACTTAGCACTGCCGTTAAGTGTGTGCTGATAAGCTAAAGACGCATAAGAATACACAATATAGTGATATATGCCTGATACTTGCTATATAACGCTCGATTATGCATGTACATTTTGTGCTTATGTATTTGTGTGTTTATGTGCTTCGTGCATGACAGGTGGTATTAGAGTGTTGACCGGTTGGAATACACGCGTGCATATATACATATATATACTACGTATGTATGTACATGCAACTCGGTTTGCTACCAGAAAATGCGACTGCACTTGGGCCGTCAACACAGTTCGATTGCAGCAAAATGTGTAACATCTGCTGTTTTGCTCTGCGATCATTGCCACGAAATATCGGATATAAACAAAATACAAACGTAAACAATAACAAGCGATTCGAGACTGTATTTTTTGTTCTTGCTACCACTACCAACAAAAAGCGCTGCTGCAACCACGTCTGCTGCACTCTGTTAAGCGAGCAATACGAAGAGTCCAAGTGCCAAAGAAAACGACAGATGCAAGTTGTAGACGCTGAGCGACTCGAAGGCGCACATGTTGCTGCATAAGCGGCGGCCTACAATCAAGGTAAACTCTAGCCAAATAGCTGTACCCTTGCGTCATCGGCAGCATGCAAGTTGGGGTCCTGGCTGGGAACACCAGCGTAATGCGTACACTGCCAGGATCACGTTGCGGCACCCGTTTTGTCGTCCTGGTCCTCATCAACGTGAAACGAGTACGTCTTCGCTGTCGTCAAGGTGTGCGCGCAACAGCTAAAGCGCCGCCGCCCTATGCTTCAGTGCTTGATTTAATAGTGTGTGCATGTGTGCGACGTTTGCATGAGGGCAGGAGTCGTCAGTTGGGCTCACTATTGCCACTCGGTTGGTTTGTGTTGAGTGGCCGAAATGCCGACGCCGGTGTATGAAAGAAGGGTAGGCGCTGTTGCTGTTGTTGTTGCTATTGTTGACTTACAAGAAAATAAAGAAACTTTTGCAGCTGCCTGTTAAGGAATTACAACTACATACGTAGACCTGTATGGGCATGCCAATAGGAAAAATATTAGTTCAGTTGGTTAGTTGTTGGTGTTATTGTGTTACGATATTTGGCAATACCGTAAGCGTTCCGAATAATAAGCAAATTCTCAATTAACACTTATTACGATTGCCTTTGTTAGACTCAATTTTATTTTTGGCTCTTTCGCAATATCTGGAATATGCGACCATTTCAACAAGCGAGTTATGACTCAAGAGAAAAAAAACAAAAAAAATATTTCTACGCGAAGCATTCAACTGTGCAAAACAAGTATTTTTCTATTAAAATATATATATATTTTATATATATTGCACGAAGTAGATTTTATGTATATTTTTTTATTTAGAAAAATATATTTTTTTTATTTAGAGCTTCGTTCGTGACTTGGCCACAGCTAACGGCATGATATACATATGTATATTGTGTAATAATTTTAAAAATTCTTGAAAATTCCACAAAAATCTCATTCCAGTCCAAATTAGTGGTAGGCAGTGCAGGAAACCTACCTGAATGACAGCAGTGCCGCTGTAGAACATCAAAGAACACACAGTAGAGTCTTCAAATCTCCAACAGCGCTCATTTGCCTTGCCACTGAGTACACACTTAAGCGCTAGACATCCCACCGCTGTTAAGGAATGCATTTTTGTTGTAAACACTGTTGTTGGATGTTATTTGGCTATGGGTATGCCTTTCCGAGAAGTAATAAAGCAAACGAAATGAAAAGGAATTTTCAAAAGGATATTTGCCTTGGGAACGGTCACGAATGTAAGGCTGCATGCACATACACACACACACTTATATCAATAAGCATTTACAATTATTAATAGGTGTGCATGTATGTGTGCGCATGAAACTTAACAAAAAACGCTAGGCGAACAAATAAGTGCGAAGGACAAGGAGCAAGAGCGCACAGGAAGCGTAATTTTCTCTACAGGCACTCAGAGCGTGTAAACAGCACAAAGGTACAAGGTACATTGCTCTGACGGCTGTGAAATGAAGGGCAAAAAGGAGGCACAGCGTATTCTCGAAGTGAACTGTTGCGTCTGCGCAGAAGTCTTAAGCGTTGCAGCGTTCAATGCGCGTACAGTTTCGCAATTGTTGACAAAAGGACATGTGTATACACACATATATGTACGTATGAAGATTTTGCAAAGTTACTAGCATTTGGCAGCACAATTATTCTTATGAGAATACCGTGTACTGGCATATACATAACCGTTAAAGAAATGTAGGCATTTGTATGTTTGTGAATATGTCGGTATGTATGTATGCCATGTACTCGAGACACATGACAAAATTGTAAAACGATCCTTTGCCACGGCAAATACTATACAACACAGCCTGCTAACAAGCGTCAGTTGCGAAATTTAGCAAACCTCATTTGTGTTGGCATAAATTAACCCCTTGCCTACAACTGTATGTGGCAAGAGTTCATTAACTCTCTTCTGTGGAAAATTAAAGAAAACAAATTGTATATATACATACATATGTATGTATTTACTTACATATTTATATTGCATTAATTTTGTCACTTGCCGGCATTGGCTAGCTTAAAGCCGTTGTCGCTTGTGTTTTCTAGCAATTTTCGACATTATTTTTATACTCTTGTTATTTAATGTAAATTGTATTTAACATTACTTGCTTTTAAATTTTTGCTTATAAAAAAATATTTTTGTTTTCTTATACCCTGCACAGGTTAACTCCCAGCAGGAAGTCTTTAAATGCGCTAAATAGTCCCTCAGTTTGAGATATAGCTTTTCATTTGTCGGAATCACCGTTATCGGAGCACTATAGCATATAGCTGTCATACAAACTGACCGTTTTTGTATGCAAAACTTTTTTATGTGACAAGATATCTTCACGAAATTTGGCAGAGAGTATTGTCCAAGGCAATACTGTAACCTTCGTACATATTGTTCAGATTGGACCTCGATTGCATATAGCTGCCATACAAACTGATCGCTGAAAATCAAGTTACAATTCTTTTGATACCCCAAATGCACTTGTGTGGTGTATTATAACCATTCGGTGCAATCGAAGTTAACTGTTTTTCTTATTTTAATGTCTTTTTATTTTTCTTTCTTTGATATACTTACAATGTGACTCTTCCGAGACCTTGAAAAAGTTCGTTTTGCTCTTTCGCCAATATTATTCTTTGTGTTAAGCTTGACTTTGGTTTCATTTTCAGTTTCAGTCAATATTTAAATATAAGAATACTATGAAAACTGAAATTCTTTGCAATAATTATTTCGATGCGCAATTGCCGAAATATATACTTATGTACCTGTACATGTGTGGGCATGGGTATGTGTGTGTATTGAGTAAGTCAACAGCAAATGATTGTAGTCAGCTCAGAGACACAAACAAAATATAAATGTGTAGACAGAACATGTTGTTGGTGTTGTAATACAATATTAGACACAATCAGCAGCCAGCTCGCTAGCCAACGGCAGCTAACACTTTGTATATTTGGCAGTTTTATACGTTACCTGTTGTTGTTCCCTAAAATATTGTGGATATTATTAGTATTGTGATTATTATAGCTCGTATTTTATGAAATGCACTAAATTGGCAAATTTCATTACGGTCAGAACGATACTATAGCAAAACCAAAAAAAAAAAAAAAAAAAAAAATGCTGAAGTCATTCTTATTAACAGCCAGAAATTCGTTTTGTATCGGCTTTTTTGTTGGCATTACGAATTCACTGTCACGCTGCTGGAAGTACACGCTCACGACGGTCTAGACTGACTGTGGGTGGAGTGGAGTGAAGTGGAGTGGCGTGCGTGGTGCCGGCTGTGAACTGGGTTATGCGGGCCGATCGTTTTGTGTATGTATGTATGTACCGATAAACGCCAGTCGGCAAAAAGACACTGAACTTGGCCCCCAAAAATTCGACACTCAACTGGCGTTCGGTGCTTGGCTTGCTTGAATTTTCGGTTTTCAATGTTGTTGTTGTTATTGCTTTTCGCTCTCGCTCTTGTTATGTAACTTAACTGTATGGATCAGTGTTAGGTCGAAATGACAGCTCTTGGACAGGTACGGTCCGGGTCAATTCCGGTGCCGTAGAACCCGCTGTCTTGCGAATCGGTTAAAATGTTCTTAGAGCTTATCGCGCTTGTTGTTGTTTTAACGGCAGAACTCCTCCCAGTTATTGTGTTTCAATTCGCAAAAGTTCAAACGTTTCAGTTCAGTTCTTTATTCAATGTCTAGTTGTGACCCTGACTTTTAGAAATTCGCATTTATTTGCTTGCAATATTGCTCTCTTAACAGTAGTAGACGCTGTTATCAGCACGTATATTAGCTGC
The DNA here is from genome assembly GCA_037783105.1 of Bactrocera zonata. NCBI lineage: Eukaryota > Metazoa > Arthropoda > Insecta > Diptera > Tephritidae > Bactrocera > Bactrocera zonata. The sequence goes on from JBAWJQ010002354.1 coordinate 2,174,867, forward strand.
AATATTCATTAATTTCAGTTTTTACAATAATTTGCTTTGGTTTATATAATACTTGTTTTTCCTGTTTTTATAGTGCCGTAAAGCCGGAGATTTTTCAAATTTTCAGTTAATAATACAGAAAATAGTTATTGGGCGCCGTTGATGTTGTAATAGCTTAATTTCGTGCCATGAATTACATTTTTATACCCTGTATAGGGCTTATTAAGCTTGCCACGTAAAACAAACAGAAGGAAACAACGGACATTCTATAATATATATAATATATATGTACATATGTATATATTTTTTTGCAGGACTGGTGCGCGTATATACAGACAGACGGACCTAAATCGCCTCTACTCTGCGCGAACTAGTCCTTCAGTTTTTGAGACTTCGATCTGAAAATGTGCTCATGTCCTTTCTTCTATAAGAACCTGCTTATTTGTCAGCATCACCATTATCGAACCAGTATAGCATATAGCTACCATGAAAAGTGAATAAATCAAATTTTTTGTATGGAACACATTTTTATTTGAGAATAAATCTTCACGAAATCTTGGTCTCCGAACAAATTGGTCAGATTGGCCCATTATAGAATTTTCATGAGCTCATATCACCAACATAGTAAGTTTATGCTAAAAGAAATGTCGCTTATTGCTATTACTACAAAATAAGCGCCTTTGAACGCCTAAATGTATGCAATGCCCGTAAAATATTGGTCATTTTCCACCTTTCACTCTCTCTTCGTTTACTATATTGCTTTATTTGGTTGATTGCCGGTTTTGTTATAAAAAGTAATGTTAGTTGTGTGCGTATTGATAAGCTTTCGACTAGAACAAGGACAAAAGTTCACTCATGCAATGCTGAATTTTCAAAGGTGTGCTCGGACACAAAAAAATTTCAAATTTCTAATGTAATTTCAATTTTTTTTTTTATTTAGTTATAATATTATTTAATTTCTAATACACTGTTTGTTGCTAGCATGCTTTTATCCATCCACTATTTACTAACTTCATTTATTACTTTTTATTTAAATTTCTTTTTAGCTTAGTATAATTATCATTTAATTTTCTAACATATTTTAAATTTTAAACTTTATATTTTATGTATTTTGATTTTTTTTAATTTGTTGCATTTTTTATAATTATATCTATATAATTAATTCTAATTTAATTAATTATCTTTTTTATTCTAATTTTCTAAAGTTTTGTTAATTTATTCTTTGTTACTTTAAATATATATTTTTTATTCTTTTATATTTATTATATTTTTTATAACTCTATTAAATTTTTTTCTAATTTAATAATTTTTTTTTTTTAATTTAAGAATACTTTTTTAAATTTATTCTTTGTTATATTTTTTATAATTTTTTTTCAATTTTTTTTGTTACATTTTTTATAATTATAATAATTTATTCTAATTTAGTTAATTTTTTATTTATTTAATTTTTTAAAGTTTTGTTAATTTATTCTTTGTTACTTTAAATATATATTTTTTATTCTTTTACATTTATTATATTTTTTATAACTCTATTAAACTATTTTCTAATTTAATAATTTTTTTTTAATTTAAGAATATTTTTTTAAATTTATTCTTTATTTTTTTATAATTATATTAATTAATTCTAATTTAATTAATTATTATTATTTATTTAATTTTTAAAGTTTTGTTAATTTATTCTTTGTTACTTTAAATATATATTTTTTATTCTTTTACATTTATTATATTTTTTATAACTCTATTAAACTATTTTCTAATTTAATAATTTTTTTTTTAATTTAAGAATATTTTTTTAAATTTATTCTTTATTTTTTTTATAATTATATTAATTAATTCTAATTTAATTAATTATTATTATTTATTTAATTTTTAAAGTTTTGTTAATTTATTCTTTGTTACTTTAAGTATATTTTTTTATTCTTTTATATTTATCATATTTTTATAACTCTATTAAATTCTTTTCTAATTTAGTAATTATTTTTTATTTCAAAATATTTTTTTAAATTTATTCCTTATTATACATGTAATTTGTTAATTTATTTTTTTAAATTTTTTTTCTTAAATTTTATCAGATACGTTTTAAATTTACTCTTTGTTATTTTAAATATATATTTGTTTTAATTCCTTTATATTTGTTATATTTTATATATATATTTTTTCTAATTTAATTATTTAATTTCTTTTTTTTTAATATTTTTTAAATTTTTAAAGCTTTCCTTTGTTATTTTAATTATTTAATATATTAAGTCGTTGGATTTTTTAAATTTTCTAAATTTTTTATAAATTTAATTAATTTAAACTTTTTTTAATATATTTGCTTTATTTAAAATAACTTAATATTGGATTATTTTTTGTCATTCTCCTAAGTTTTTTATAATTGAATAAATTGAAAATTATTGTTCTGAAATTGTTTTTGTGATGTATTCTTTTATTTCTTTATAACTATTAATTTTTATTTTTTATAATTATTCTTATAATTATTATTTTTTTTCGTTGTTTTTGAAGCCTTTATAGCTCTATGTTTTTATTTATTTATTTTTTTTTATTATTTTGTATTTTTTATTTTTTATCATTTAATAGGGGCATTGCTCTAAATTCAATTAGCAGAAATGCGCTGTCTAATAAAAAAGGCCACTCAATTATTGCCATTAACAATGCCTAAGCCAGAAAGAGTGCCACCTGTTGTTTCCTGTTGTTCGGCTACTGCTCAATGTCAACTGCGTCTGCGCATGCCTGCACTTACATGCCTGTACATAAGCATGCGGGCATCTTCTGTGAGTGTGTGACGTCGTACAGTCAAGTTTGGCGAATGCAAGAGTGGCTTGATGCCACGAGAAGCTCTCTGTGCTGTGTGCTGCTCAACAATTCAAGCGGTTAACCGCTTCACGAGACATGCTCAGCTGCAAACGCTGCACTTTAGTAAAAATAATAAATGTACATACATTTGTGCGTATGTGTGTGTGTATATATGCACATATGTTTGCATGTGAGCAATGTTAACTTGCAACACGCTTTGCTCGCCATAGCGCAATGCCGTGATCTTGCAACAGACATTGGCCATGAGCGGTGTGCTGATGTTCCTCTTGCTGCTGCTGTTGTTGTTGCTGCTACTGCTAATTGCTACAAGTTGCGCGGCGCATTTGTACGTTGTCACTACTGTGCAATTGCCGGGTCACCGCCAAAGGGCACCAAGTGCATATTAAATTACATGTGTAGTTGGGCACACACATATATTTACATACATATGTATGTATATATATGTATATATGAGTATAACTGGATACATACATACATTAATATATGACATTTAAATTGTTTACTAATGCTTTTATCTCCTTTTTTTGCTCATTATAAATGTAGATATGTATGTGCATATGTAAATATGTGATAATTGTACAAATGGCCTAAAACATTTGAAAATCGCGCTGGCGCTTGTTGTGCCACACACAAATGCAGTTATAAAAATTTCAAATGTTCTTCTAATTTTTTGTTGTTTTTTTTTTTGTGATATTTTCACATTTTTGTTATCTTTTCGTGCTCGCACACGCATACACCCAACTACAACAACAAACTAACAAATACACCCAGTGATTATTCAATTCAATGCCAAATGCTTATCAGCAGTACTGCTTTTTTCTTATTATTGCTGTTGTTTTTGTTGTTATTGCTGTTGCTATTGGAACAAAAGCTTTGCACTTGCAATCGAGCGCTTAATTAGATACAAGCCACATATGTAGCATCTGTTGTTGTTCGGTCTTTTTGTTTCAAACACAAAATGTACCGATGCATATGTGTATGTGCGTGTGTGCACTTGCATGTAGCGTGCCCACTGCAATTGCGTACGCATTTTGCGTTCATGTGCAATGTTTGCGCTGGGACCTTGCCACACATTCCCATTGTGCTCGTCGCGTTTTGTCGTGTGTCAACTTAATTACTTTGTAATTATCGTAATTATCAAAGTGACATACATACCTAGCTATGCGCAGGTATGTACACACACGTGTATATGTATGTGTGGGGATGTTCATCGCCCTAATAATTGCGCCCCGTTAGTATTGGTGTTTGCGGGTGTTACATTTGGACGCCAGCAATTACAGCTGCGTCAGCTGCTTGCGTTATAAAAACACATGTGCGTACACTGGTGGGCAAATAATTGGGTGTAGTGAAATGTTTGTGGGTTTTTGAAAGTAAAATACTGATTCATCTTTTTTAATTTAAATTTGTTGTTTTGTTTTATGTATTTTTTAATTAAGAAAAATTATGTTATTCAATTTATTCTAATTTGTAATATAATCTTAATTTATTTCAACTTTTAATATTTTTTTATACATATTTATTCAAAATAATATGATTACTTTTAAATTTTTATTATTTTCTTTTGAATTTTTCATATATTTTTAGTTATCATATTTTTTATTTTTTTTATTAAGAAAATTTATATATTTTAATTTATTCTAATTTGTAATACTTTTTTAATTTATCGTACTTCGTAGTATTTTAATATTTTATTCATAATTTTTTTTATTATTTTCAACTTATTGTTAGATTTTTCATTTTATTCCTTATATTTTTTATTTTTTTCTAATTTGTAATATTTTTTAACATATTTTGTTTTATTATTTTGTGCTTATTTTTAGATTTTTTAAATTTTATTTTCTAAATTTTTAATTTTTTTAATTAAATTAGTATTTTTATTTTTTTTTAATTAAGGAAACTTATGTATTTTAATTTATTTGTAATATTTTTTTAATTTGCTGTACTTCGCAATTTAGTTTTTTATCTATAAATTTTTATTATTGTTGTGATTATTTTCAAATTTCCATTTATGTTTATTCATAAATTTTTATTTATTTTTAGGTTTTTTTATTAAATTATTATTTTTTAATTAAGAAAATTTATGTTTTTTAATTTACACTAATTTGTTATTTTTGTTCATTTTTTGTACTTCGTAACCATTTTTATCCATACAATTTTTATTACTTTGTGCTTTTTTTATTTCATCTTTAAATTTTTTTAATTTTTATTTATTTTTAGTGTTTTATTTAATTTTTTTAATCTTTTTGTTGTTATTTTTTTCAATTTCTTTTAATCTTTATTTTATTCATATTTCTTTTTAATTTTTTTTTTTTTAATTTTTTTTATAATTTAACGTTTTATTTTTATTTCTATAGGGGTTTTTATATATTTTTATATTTTTTTATCTTTATAACTTAATTATTATATTTTTGTTCTTTGTTAAAATAGGTTTGTGATATAATTTCATTCATTACCTTGAATTTTATTAATTAAAAACACGAATATGTTTGTTTTTTTATTTTTTAATTGAAATATATTTATTTTTTTAGATATTTTTAACTTTATTTTTGCATTTTTTTCTATATTCCTTTTGCTATTTTTTCTGTTTTATATTTTATTTATTTTTCCTAGAATTTTTTTTCAAAGTTCTTTAATATTTGAATTCTAGATTTTTTTCTTGGTATAATTTCATTAATATAAAATTTTTAATTTAATAACAAGCGTATTTTCATATTTAAAGTCAAAACATTTTGTAAATGCGCTATTTGCCTATTTAACTTCAAATTTTGAACAAAAAAAAAAAAATAAACAAGAAATATATATTTTTTTAATTCCCAAGTGAATATGATCCTTTAAAGCTTCTAAGAGTTCTGGTAGTTCACCCTTTAAATAACTATATTGATTTTTTTTCCTTGATATAACATTATTATTATTATTATTGTCTAAAATATTATATTGCTTCTACATTATGCCAATTTTGTGCTCACAACTGTGCAATAATAACATGCATTTTTGTACTATATGGATATATGCGTATGTATATATTTTTTTTTCGTGCAGCTTTTTATATTTGCATTGTTTTGCATCATCTAGTCGCGCTTTGCGCTCACATTTTGTAGGCGTTGAATTAATTTCAGAGTTTTTCTTTGTACTTCATGAAATTGTTTGCGACTCCCCTTTCCACTGCTACTTTATTTATGCATTTATTATTTTTGTGGCTTTGCCTGAAGCTTACAGCATTCCAGTGGAATCTGCTGACCACAAATTCCTATGTACATATGTATGAGCAGTTGTGCTGCAGAGCTGTTGATAATAATACAGGCCAAAGCGAATTTTCTTGCCTCATATGGTGATGCAAGTGGCCAGTCTACTGCAACAACATTTCTTGCGATCATATTTTACTTATGCACATGTTTCATATGCATACTTACTGTATGTACATTCCACTTGTCCTGTTCCAATGTCATGCCAAGTCTTAAATTTCATGCCAAAATATCGGTTAAAATACCAGCGCTAGCGGAGGGGTAGCAGCGGATGATAAGCCGTGATGTTAGTACATAAACGAGCACAAACAGTTATAGAGTAGTTGAAGCCCACTCCCTTTTACTCGTGAAGTATACATGTACGACATTAGGGTGAGTCTAAAAAAAAAATATTTTAAATGCTCGACATAAGCGGCACCGATGAAGAGTTTGAAGAAATCACATATTCAAATTTTATTTTTTTTCTTCATTTAAGCACCACCCTAATGCGCATGCACTAATCACCACCCCAGCACCTGTTTTGCACTCCCAGTTCGCACGCGCAACTCGCGCACTTGATACCCTGGCAGGCGCATTGGATTCGTGTAACCACATTCTTGAATGAAACTTTGGAATTTTGTTCATTCACTTTACCTGGAACTGTGTGCTTTTTTCTCATATTTAATAATTAAACATTATATTGTGCTTATTGGCTGTTTATATGTGTATGTATAAGTGTGTATGTGTGTGTAGGTGTATGAATAATAAAGCACTCGCGCATGCAAAAGTTCATTGAGCAGTTTTCACACTGATTGAAAGTTAACTAGTATTACATAAGCGTGTTTATCGAGACTATTTTAAGATGTTTTCAAGTTCCAGAATTCCTATGAACTCATATGTAGTCGCTGCACGCTTACAAAGCCTATAAATGACAAATAGTTTTTCTTGCGAACTGGAGCTGATTCGTTCTTTGTTGTGGAAATTCATTAGATAAACAGCAGTGGACTGGGGAACGCTTTTGAATGTTGAAATACGAAATTAATGGGAGGTTGTGTAAATTGATATATTTTAGCTACATATAAATTTGAAAGAGAACTAATTTTAAATAAATATTTTTCATGTCTTATGAATGTAGAAGGCATAATAATGCTTGATTTGGCGGAGAAATCAGCTGAAATTTAGGCCTTCTGGTAACTGTTTAATAGAAAACGCCGTTAGAACTTTAAATTGGCTCAACGCCCTAAAGTAGGCAACACTATCTTATTATTATGCTTGAAAATAAATATACATATAATTAATTGTTAATAACATATTAAATAAAAAAAAATATATTTTTTTAGTTTTTAATAGTTTTTTTTTTAATTAAAATTCATACATATATTCGAAATTTTTCAAAAATTAAATTTTAGGCATTTTTTATTTTTATTATTATTTTTTATTAATTTTTAACTTTTTTGTAAATTTTAATTTTTATTTTATTTTTAAATTTAAAACTCATTTAATTTTTGATCTACAAAAGGTGTTGAGGCTAAAACAAGTGGAGAAATGAAAACGGTGCACATAAAATTGATATATGCATGTATGTACATACTTACATATGTGTATATTAAGGGCGATGTTTAAAGAAAAAAAAAACGTTTTTTACGTTATGAAAATAATTCAGTTTCAGAAACAACTTTTCTCCAATTTTTAAAACCTCAAAAATGTTACGGGAGAAGGCTTTTGAAGTTTTCAAAAATCAAAAGTTTACAAAAATTTAATTTTTTTTAGTTTTGTTAAAATGCTGAAAATTATTTATAATTTTCGATATCAAATTTCGATATTTAAAAAATTAGACACATTTTAAAACTTGAAAATTTTAATTTCTTATATTCTTTTTATTTTTTAATTTGTTAAATACATGTCTAATTCTGAATTCTTAAGTTTTGAAAAAAATATATGTACCTGAAAAGTAAGTATAACATTTGCCTTAAACCCACCTATTGACATATGGACATTCCAAGTACCTAAACAAAAAATTCCACCCATTCAAAGAAAATGCAATCTTATCGCTCAGAAGGGCTCGACCCAGTTTCGATAATTAATCAGAACTTTCTAAGCTGAAATTTAATAAAAAAGAAATCATTTTATATATTCAACATTTATTTTACGAATATATTTTTAATATTATTTTTTTTAATCACGCGTATAAAAACCATTAATTAATATTTCTCTTCACTCTACCAAATCGAAGTGATGTCACAAGTTTCTACTTGTGAGGTGGCAAAGAAAGAAATTCAAATACCTGCCAAACAGAGATACACCGGCAAACACGCATACATACAGACACAAACGAATGGGGCTGATAAGAAAGTAGTGTATGTAGTGAGCGAGTGCAGCAACAAAGTAGCCAACTAACTATGCGGGTATTGACAAAAGTAAAAAATTGGGTTATTCAAACATAAAAAATACTTTTACTTTGACGCCTGCGACTTCGTCTTCTGCTTGGATACAATATTTTTGTTTTAAATGCAAGCTAAAAGGTCTCTCGATATCTCCCTCTTCTGCATTGTTGGTAAAAAACCAATCACTTGTTTCCCTTTTTTGTGTTCTTTCACAAAATTTATTCATTAAAATGTTTGCACTCCAATAACGACGTGAAGTGTGCGGCACATTTCTAAAATCTATCTCTCAGTTCGGCAATAGGGCAGACGCTCCGTAAACGCTGCCATGTGGCATGCGAAGACTTGTAAACTTTCCAAGTGTTTTTTGTTATTACAAAATTAACTGTAAGAATTTGGCGATTCATGTGCTTTATGCGATATTTGGTACACAAATGGGTGAATATGACGTCAGTTGTGTGTAACACCGTTTCTTTATTAGTCGTGCGAGCTCTTATTAGTTTATCTACTATATTAGTAAATAATACCGTGTGTATAAGTGTTCATAAACTTGCGTCGTTCTTACTTGCTTCGTGAAAGATAATAATTAGTAATTTAAAATGCGAAAATATAAAAAATTTAATAGAAGTTATAATTAAAAAAAAAAAAATGGTACTAAATTTCTATAATTTTCTACAATTAGATAATATATAATGTATGTATACATATGTATGTATATGAGTAAATATAATTAAAATAAATATCAAAGTAGAACAGCAAAAGAAAATAAGGGTATACAAATTAAAGTAAAAAATTATAAAAAACTAAACGAAATTGTAAAATAAAATTAAAAAATTAAAAAAAAATAAAAAATAATTAAAAAAAATTAAAAAAAAAATAAAAAAATTAAAAAAAATTAAAAAATAAAAAAAAAATTAAAATAATAAAACAAAATTAAAAAAAAATTAAAAAATTTAAAATAAAAAAATTATAAAAAATAGAAGCAAATTAAACAAAATATTAAAAAAAATGAAAACACGGAAATAAAAAATTAGGTAATGAAAAATTATGAAAAAAAGAAAATAAATATCCATAATAAAACTAAATAAAAAAATTGAAGAAAATAAGGGTATAAAAATTAAGAAAAAGGATTATTTAAAAACTAAAACATATAAATATATAATAAAATAAATTATTAAACAACAATAATAAACAATTAAACAAATATTATAGTAAATAAATAAGCAATAAAACTAACGTAATAGTAATGCTTATTTTAAGCATTAAAATAATTGAAAAAAAGGAAAATATTAAATAAAATTGTAAAAAGAAAATTTGTGTAATAAAAAATCTTTAATAGTAATATTTTGCAAATTGTCATAGACACTGCGTTCCCTTGATTTATTATATTTTAATGCTTAATATTTAGTTTTATTTAATTTTTTTACTTCGTTAAAATTTAATTTTTTATATATAAAATTGGCGCCGCCATGATAAAATTGCACGTGTGTTGCCATATCGCTGGAAATACCTTTGCTTACTATCTGTTGTTTAAATCGTCTATTGTTCAAATTTTATGAGCGAGTATTCATTAGCTCCTGCATTCTTACTCGATATTTTTACTACAAAAATTTTACAGAAATTAACACGCTTTCATTGTTTCTAACTTAATGCCCTCAGTAAATACCACTAAAAGCTACTGGCGCATGCTTTGCTAATTTCTAGAAATTATTTACGCGCTCACGAACTACTTTTTTCTTAACTAACTGATTATTATATATTTTTTGATTTGTATATTGTATATAATATGAGTTTTTAAATTGAAACAACCTGGATCGTACAACTTATACATATGTATCGTATCGGTGCAGCCGAAGTTAACGTTTTTTTTTTTTTGTTTTAATTAAGTGCTTGTATCATTTATACTTTATATATATTATAAATCTTTATAATTAGGTATTTCCCCTCCTCCTGAAATCATTTACTTACATTTGCTTCTGAGTGGTCCAATTTTTGCACTAAAAGCCGAAGAATTAGAACAATAAATAAAGAATAAACAAGATTATACAAAATGCAGTAAGACTCTTAAGCTCAAAGGTCTGTATTGTTTTATATATTCGTATTTCTTGCTGTCTGCGATTTTGCTCCGGTTTCGCCTACCTATGCAGCTCTCGCCGGAAAACAAACAAAATTCGTCAAAGAGAGATAAAAATTTGCAAACATTTTGACTGCTGCTACTTTTGGCATTGTTTTTATTATTATTATTTTTTATTTTTTGTTAAATTCAACTTGAAATTCAAATGCTAGAATTCGAGTGCAGCTGCCTTACGCTCAATGTGGAATGTTTTATAGCACGCTGACGCACTGGCTCTTAGACATGAATAGTTTAAATGTCTAAATTTAATTGCAGATAAATTATAATGTTCTCCCCGCGCTTCCTTCCGGCCACATGTTGACGTTTACACGCGTATTACAACGTACGTCAAAACAACCTAAGCTTTATATATGTATATTTTTTTATTTAGTTTTTTATTTGCATGAATACCCGATCGGCGTCATCGTCCGCCCATTGTCAGTGTCAAAACGCGGATGTCAATGTGTTAATAAATACTGAGAATCGCTCATATGGTTATACGCTACAATTGGCTCTAATAATTGTGTGTGTAATTGTAAAGAAAAAGTCCATTACTGCGTTAGCTCTTCCCTGGCAGTTGTTGTTATATCTTCGATTTTATTTATTTTCATTATTTTTATATCATTATTGCTGCTTTAGTGCCTTCTAGCTCATTAATAATCTTTCGATTTCTTTCCCTTCCTGCTAAGTATGTGACTTTCTAATTCCATACACTTGCTTCCATATATACACACACACTTATGTTTATAGGTTTTCATATATTTACATATTTATTTGAATTCCTTTTTATATTAAAAAGCATTTTTTAACACGTTTCTAAAGCGTTTCATTGCTGCGCTGCTCATACGCCGCACAAATGTTCCTTCTATTATATTTAAATTATTTTTTTTCGCACAACAACAACATGCATACATTCACATGAACACACACACGCACATGGTGTGTCAACAAACACACACTCACTCGTAAAAAATGTGAACAAATAGCTGAAATAAACCGGCAAATCAGCTGATTAAATGCTAGAAAGACGAAGAAAGAATAACAAAAACAAAACAACGCACAAGCGTTCACGAAAATAAAGAAAAAGCAACAAAAACATTGAAAAAGAGCAGCAAATCCGCACATTCACACGCTTGACGAACGAGTGTTGCGCTACGAGCGGTTTTGGGATCTTTATTATTTGCATTGCGGTGTTGTTGTTGTTGTTTATTTATAATTTCACATCTATGTATAAATGTGTCAGCTGTTGTTGCGGAGTGTGTCGTCTTTATTTCTTTACTGCTTTGCGGCATTTGAAATATTTTATTTTAGTTTTTTTATTTATTTAATTTTTTAACTTTTTTTATTTTATTTTTATTTATATAATTTTTTAATATAAGAAATAATGTATGTGTGTTGAATAGATATATATTTGTAGGTTTAAGTCTTTGTTCATCTACATTATATACATTTTTATATTTAATATTTTAATTGATTATTTTATTTTTTTATTTTATTTGATTTAATTTTTTTATATTATTTTTTATTTTAATTTTTATTTATTTATTTTTATTATTATATTTATTATTATTAATTATTTTAACAGATTTTTAGGTTATAAATTCTATTTTCGATTTCTCTAGACTTTTTGCTCGACTGTTATTTAAAGTAACGGCCCGGTTATCGTTTCTAATATATTTCAAGTTTCAAATTTCTCCTCAAAAATATTACCGAACCCGTTGTAGCTTTCTATGTGTGCTCTCGAAATGTAGTATAATTGTATTACTTCATATCTCAGCACAAAAACCCATAAAACTATTTAATAACGGTATAATTTCCGATTCTCTCACACTTGTTGTTGCAATAATATTTACTCCGCTCCAAGTTTTTATTTTTCGCCCTTTCCAACATTTATTTGCAAGAATTTCCGCTGGAAGCGAATTCTATTATTTTACAAAACCGTTAAAAATACAATGGTTCTTGAATATGCAATATACACTGGTCCTTACAATCCTAAGCCGGGGCTTAGATTTTCAAAAATTAAACAATTTACAGTTTAATTAATTTTTTTTTTTTGCTTAATTTAATTTGTAGCATATACACTCATGTCACTAATACCGATTACTCTTCAATTACTTATAGTTTTTATGCGTCTTTGTTATTGTATTACTTTTTATTATTTTCGTCTTTACCGACATTCAAAGTATACCAGCGGCAGTCGATCTCAAAAGCGATTGGGCAGCGATAAACGGAAAGTCGACGACAACGACAACGATGACGACAACAACAGCGAAAGAATGGTTATAAAAAGCGCAACAACACCGGCAACTTTGCCGATGACGATGCCACAGACACACATAAAAGCGCAACAACAATACAACCACACTTACATACATTATACGTTTGTGTGTGTGGGTTTATGTATATGTGTGCGTATGTTTGCTATGTGGCGATGCCTATTGTTAGCCGTCGGGTGGTACGCCTGCTGTTGTTGCTGTTCGGTCTGCTCATTTTGGGGGGTTTTCTGTTGTTGTACTATTTTTTTCGGCTGTCAAATCCAAAGCTTGCGGCCATACAAAGAAGCACAGCCAATGTTTGTATGTATGCAGATTTTTTAATGGGGCTGATGGAAGCAGAACGAGTTTGTCGCATTTTTTTTCATTTCTTCTGACAGTGTGAAGCGAAAGCAAAAACAAAAACAAATTGTGAGATTGAAGTAATGAGAATGAAGAATCAAGCATTCTTTACGCCTGAAATTCGCGGATCGAATTTGAATTTAAACAATTATATGTGTACTTTTACGTAAGTGTCGTCGAGGGCTGCTTATTCGTGCAGAAGTACGAACGCTAATAACCGGTCACTGGTGGTTTCTCCATGCAGTTGTTCTTGTATCGAAACTTATTTATTTGTGAAGGGTATTGAAGCTGCGGTGCAACCGAAGTTAACCTTTTTCTTGTATTTTTTAATTTTTTTTTTTTTAAATTATTTATTTTTTTTATTTTTTTGTCATTTAATTTTTTGTATAATTTTTTGCATTTTAATTTTTATATTTTTTTTTAATTATTTATTATTTTTAATTTAATTTTTATTGTTTTTAATTTAATTTTTTTTTCAATTTTATTGTTTTATTTTATGTTTTTATTTTTTTTTTATTATTTTCTTAATTTTAATATTTTTTATTTTTTTCTTTATTGTTGTTTTTTTTTTATATCGCTGTCGTTTGCTTTTTCAGTTAAATGTGTCATTTTCGTTATCTTTCGGCGTTTCGCCCTAGCGACCAGCGTGTAGAACCTCAAACAGTGGGTGGATACGTGTCGCTTTGCGCTTTAACGGTTTTAATTTGCTAATTTTCATTTAGTTTTTTTCTTATTTATTGACTTATACTCCATACAAGTGTTCGTAGCGCAGTCAAAATATTAAAAATAAATATCATGCAGTTATTTAAACACTTCACCTGATATTTCACACTGAAAGACCTACATACAAACATACATCATAATCAGCAGCACAATCATTCGCCCTGACAACATTGAAAATTCCATATTACCAAAAAAATGTTGCTTCGATTGAAGGTACATATGCACATATGTATGTGTGCGCGTATGTATGTATGCAGCTGGCTGAGTAGTTGGTTGCGGCAGTTGCCAGCGCCTAGCAAACACTTGTACGCGCGCACCGCATACCCACACACACACACGCCTATGTAGCTTCACACTTGCGTGCGGTCAATGCCCTATTCGAGTAAAGAACGTTTTCACGTTGCCATCGCCACACCGCCGCCCTCCGCTCTTTTGTTCACACTTGTTGTCATACTTTTGGGCAAACATTCGCATGATTTGCGTCTCTTTCGAAAGTCATAGTGTTGTATATGTATGCGTGTGTGTTTGTGTCCAAAAATAATAACAAATATTACAGCGTTGAGCATCGCGGCACTTGTTGCGTTACATTTTTCATTCATAATCGATGAGAAATAACTCACCGTCATAGCTCTTTTGTAAGCGTATGTGTGAACACTTAGCAGAACCACTTCATTCTCAAACACCAGCTCCGCTGCCACGCACACTTCACCGGCGCAATGTCAAACAGAAGAACCCGACCGTTAAAAGGCGATCACTCCTCTTTCATTCATTCTGCACCCATTAAGTTTTTTTTTATTTTGATTTTAAGTTATTACTTATCACCTGAGTTTACCGTTATCATAAAGATTCTTATGCCGTTTACGAAATATTTTGTAAACGAGTATTTGTTACAATATTTTTATACAAAAACTGACAACATAACCTAAAAGTGAATTTCAAATTGCTAATCAATACCCAAACTCTATTATCGATCAGAAAGTTATATCACATTGTAACGGTAAGCGTGAATATCTCATTTGAAGTACATACAGCTATTCGACTATATACATATACTTATGCACATACATATGTATATATCAAATCGATCTAGTTGTTGTTATTGCAGCGCTAGAAAAAAATTTTCAAATAATTTTGTGGACTGCTGCCGTGTTGACAAGGCTTGGCCGGATAGACATCCGTATCCGTTACGGACGCGGTATCTGAAGTAGATCTTGTTAGACCCTTATAAACCCTTATAAACCCTAATTTGACTTTCGGTGATAATGGAATGTGTGAACCAGATACTAGTTTAAATATTTCTCAACCGTATGAAGCGTAGAAAAGCACAAGTTGTAAATATTTTTTTTTACTGTACTGCACTGGAACCGTATATTTACTACAGGCTCAACATACATATGTATTTCTATGAAGGTGTGATTTTTATCGTAAAGTTGCCACATACAACTCAAATAAAAGAATTGCTTCGCTACCGTTTGGTAATTTTCTTGTGACCCAACAATTAACACATGCTTTGCCCTAAACTTAATGCACGATATACGCTCATATACATTTTGACAATCGCATAGGCACATGCACTCTATATTTGTATAAAAAGGTCATAAATGATAATTTTCTTCAAATTTCTTTTTCCACATCTCAGCATGTCATTATTTCAAAACATAAATAATCTAATTGCTGCACTTTGATCTTCATCACCAAACACAAATGTGCTACTGTTATCCGCTCATCTCGGATAACCACGGATAATCAAAAACATGTCATATATTAAGTATTTGCATTAGATTTTGAAAATTTTTAACTGTGCTATTGTTATCCGCAGCGGCCGGATAAGCATGGATGATAAAAAACATGTGATAAATGTACAATTTTTGTTTGAGCTTTAGCAATTTGTTATCTACAATAACACTAGTGCTATCCGCAATACTCCGATAATCACGGATAAAACAAATTTGTAAATAAAATATTGAATAATGCTTAAAAAATGTAAAATAAATGATTTTAAATATTAAAACTATATTTCCCAACAAATAAATTTATTTGTAAACAACAGGTAAAAGAAATTGTAACAAATATTATTACTGTGATAAGATTCATAATATTTTTCGCTTTTGAAATAAGCTCTATAAAAATTGTGGGTATGTACAAAACAAAAATGCATTGATCATTCACAAGTCACAAGTAATTTGTATGTATGTATGTACGTATGCATGTATTGAACATGAAACCAGTATATTTTCCGCTTAATTACAATTCCTCTCAGGTGCACTTACCAGAAGTTCCTCCAATATTTATTTAGCAGTTCAGGTTTGAGGAACTTTTCCTCACTCTACCAAGCATTTTTCTCCACTTGACGACATTATTTATATAATTGTGCTTGCAGCCTTTGTTGTTGTGCGACGTAAGAGTATTTTTGGATACTCTCATTTCCCAAACATTTCGGTTACCATAAATAAACTGCTAGTAATCGTAAATTTTCTAATTTCCATTTTGTATGCAGCAATTGCCGCTGAAGAAAGCAAGAATTATCAGTGGTCACCCCAAACAGCTGATGTGATGGAAATGTCAAGTGCTCATTTATCGAATAAATGTATGTGTGTATGTTTGTATGTATCTATCTACAGCCATATGTTAGTTTAAACACCGTTCACATGCCAATTAAATCACACCTGTTCGTCTGACACTCGTTTTTATTCATAACCCCCGACCGTGTTTTAATAACCCTCAATGTTTCAACGAAGCGTGTAGTGTATGGGGCAGGATCATGCGTACTTGTGGCGTGTGCGGTCTAACACATATTCTATTTGTTCGTAAATCGGCGGAGTTTAGCGCAACGAAGCACGTCATGTAAAGCGTGTTTTGTGTATTTTTTCACACATACATACTTACGCGCAATATTTTTCCTCTTTTTACAAATAGGAAATTAAAAAAAATGTATTAAAAAAAATTTAATGAAAATAGTTAAAAAAATGTAATAAAAATAATTATGCATAATGGGCTAATGACTGCTAAATTATTGATTGGGTCAATGCCTTTGCTAGATATACGTTGTTGTATGTGCTTTTTTTGTCAATAATGCTACAATTTTTGTTCACTTTTGAAAGAAAACTTTTACTGAATCTGGGTTCACTGAACAGCTAATTTTTATTGTTTATAAATAGTTTTTGTTACGCTGCCTTTGCTTGTCCCAAATTGCATTTTTTGGTTTTGGCGCCCGTTGGGTCGAATTTCTCTACTTTTTAGCTTTGCATATCATTTATTGTGATTTTCTAACGCTCAAACCAGTACTAACTTTCATTTGTTATTCAATTTTATTATTTTTTAGTAAATCATTACATTAAATGAGTTATTAAAAATTTATATTATGTATGCTTGAGTGTTCTATTCAAAACCACCTATGAAATGGTACGAATTTTTTGAATAAAAACGTAAAAGTCAATAAAGGCGAACTGTTAGCCTGAAAACCTTTCCGAAACACGTAATTGGTTCTTTATTAATATGCTGGGGCTAGGTAGGTTTCTGTGATTTAGGAGAGGGCAGAATAGACCTTAGGCAGCGGTGCAATGCTCATCTATTTATTTTGTCTTAAGTGGTCCTCTCATTATTAAAAAAGAATTTCTGCATGTCCAACCTTACTCTTTACGGGTTTCGTTTTAAAGAGACATAAACCAGCTGAGAATTAAAAAATCAAATGCAACTTGTGAATAAAATTATTTAAATACGTAACTGGATCAAAGAAAGCGAGGAAGTCGTTTAATACTAGAAAACACTCGAGTAAATCTTCGTGTAAAATCACCAATTAGCTTTGGAAAAGAAAAAAATTATGAAAAATAAGAGGAAGAGGAGGAGAAGGGCTAAAAATATATTTATAATGTTTTATACAAATGCAAAATAACCTAACATCACTTTTACTTTTACAGGCGAAGGAAAAACGTTGTAATAGAAAGCACTCATATTGAAACAAAATTTATATTTTGGTTATAAAATGGTTATACATCGGTTATCACACACTCATTTTGAAACCAATTTTGACTTTTGGTTATAAAATGTTTACATAATGGTTATCATACACTGATATATGTATAAGAAACAAAATTTATATTTTGGTTATAAAATGGTTATATATCGGTTACATATCTGATAGCGATTTTCGATTTCATTGATGATACGTTGTTTTGTATTTTTGAAGATATGTAGGTCAATGAAAATCGATTTAAAGCGATTGCACTCAAGATTAATAAAAATTCGCACTTTCATTTAATTGCTTAAGGTTTGAGTAACGCCCCGACTATGCAAATCCCAGCACTGTAACAAAGTGGCTAACAAATTTCATACACAATTTGTGAACTGCAGCGAATTTCCCAGTTCTCTTTCAAAACACCAGTTAAGGTCAATGCCACAGCCAACAGATTGCTCTTCAATTTTATTGTGCAATAAATATAATGCAATGATATCTCAATATAAAGGGCATATCAAGCGCTGACTTACGTATACATACATATGTATGTATGTGAGCTTGTCTGCTCGCCACGAGTGGCGTCTGTCTGGCTTCAAGCCCGCTGGGGGATTCGTGCAACACCAAGCAGTCAACCAACAACCAACCGATTATGCAATTCAACATTTCTTATTGGTTTTCGTTTGCGCTATTTTACACGTTTTTGTTGGGATGGCGCAATGCATTTCATAGTTAGGGGGACACCAACGGTTATATGTACATATATCTATATGCTCGTGCGCTTATATTCTAAACTGGAAGGTCTTCTCTGCTTGCTGGGATGAAAAATCACACTAAAGCCTGTTGAAATCATATCAAACACTTGGGAAATGCTTTCGCAACTTGAATCTAATTATGAGCATAAGCAATACGCCCAGCACACGAAACATAAACGGCATTTCGAAATTCATAATTTTTAAGGGGGGAACACACATTGACGTCACGATTTGGTTGCGCGACTGCGCGCAGAGCACGCGATCGCCTGGGTGTTGGGTGGCGGGCTTCGTTGTTTGGGCGTTTCGTGGCGCTGCAGCGCGCATTCATTGAGCTGCAAAACTTTTAGAATTATATAAATTTAATTTTGTGTTGGATTTTTGCAACTTGCAGGAGGGTTAATAAAATTAAAAATACTTAAAGCGCTTCCTTAGCGCGCGTCTGTGTTTTTCTCCTCTTGCAACAGCTGGCTGGTCGCTTACTCCACCCTCTGCGCTGGAATATGTGGTTATTGACCGCGACCAATTATATGCCGCCATCCATAGTCTAACTGAGTACTCGGTCAAGCGCGGCCAGCGGGATAGATGTTATCAGGAAGTATTAGACGATAGGACTAACGGTGCTAATGCGGCGCTGCGCTCTTGCTATCGCGCTTTTGACAGCTTTGGCGAATTGTTTGCTGAAGCCACGAGATTTGGCGCAGCGCGCAGTGAATCATGATGCAGTATTTGCAATAAATTTGAGTATGTTTTAGCACTTAATTCCGCTTTTGTTGTTCTTTTTTCGGCTTTTGGAAAATTGGAAGCCATATGTAGACCGGCGTGGCTACTTTTTGGCGTGTAGGTCCAAACATACATGTGTACGTATGTACTTGTCTTGCGTATACCCGTTGCGTACGTGAGACAGTTTTTGCAACCACAACAACAATACTGCATTGAATTTAACGAAAATAGCACGATAAAGCAGATAAAAATTTGCACAACAAAATGTGTGCGCAAAGCGAAGGCGTACGATTCTTTTATTCTTTTTTTGTAAATTAATTCGCATGTTGTATATGTGTTTGTATTCGCAATAAGTACATTGTTTTTACGCGCTCTTTTATTTATTATTATTTATTTTTTTTGTTTATGTATTTGAATATTGGAAATTAATTTTCAAACCCAAAACATCTGGCAGTCGCTGCAGTAAAAGGTTTTTCTTTTACTCCTATTAATATTACTTTTGGTTTAGTTTTTGCAATTTCGAAATTTTTGGCATTTGCAGTTTTTCTTTGCTAATTTTCTTTTTTCGTGTGTGTGCCATAAATCATTTTTTTGAAATGCTTTTACGATTTTTTGATGAACCATGAAGTCATTTGCATGCCTAGTTTTATGTATGCATTTACGTGCATACATATGGACACTTGAAAGCGGCAGCGCTGTCTGGCATACCATAAAAAATTCGATGATGGAGATCGAGGAAATATTTTGTTCATATAAGGCACAAAATAGTTTGATGTTGTTTTAAGGGGTTACATGGGTTTCCTCGGGTAAAAAAAGCCTATTTCAGCATTTTTTTCATATCAAAGATGAAATATTTGTTTAGATTTTTTTTTGTTATAAACATACACTATTAACAAAGAAATCCTAAAATTTTTGGAAAAAAATATTTTAAACTCGGCCATTGCGACACTATTTTCGATGACAACTTGGAACAAAGATGCGCCCGCGGTGACAGGATAACTCCTTACAGGCTCATTTAAACTGAAAAAAAACGTGTTTTAGTTAAAACCATAACTTAGAGCTTGGAAGTAGCAAAAAAACTGAAAATTTGGTTCTCGTTAAAAATTAAATTTAAACTCTTTAATGTTGCTTGCTTATACTTTAATATGTTGGTATTAAAAATTAAATTCTCATAATTAGAACTAAATATTGAAAATTATATTTTTAATCCAAGAATTGAATTTTTTTTATTTAATATATATATTTAATATTAAAAGTTAGAAATTTAATTTTTTTCAAAATGCTTTGTATTAAAAATTGAGATGTTTTTTTTTTTGAGTTTAAAAAAAAATATTTTACCACGCCAAAACTCGAATAAAAAAGTATAAAAATTAATTAAAAATTAATATTAATTAGATATAAATATAAATAAGACAAACAGAGCTAAACTAAGTTGATATTTTATCAAAATAAGTTATCCTTTTCAAAAGATAACCAAAATGGTAGAACACGAAGTAGCAAAACCGAAAAATTGAAGTTCTAAAAAATAAGATTTGAAATTTTATTTAAAAAAATGGTCGAATTTTGGAATTAATTTTTTTTTTTTTCATTCTACTATTTAAGATTGGTAAACCCGAAAAAATTAAAGTTTAAAAAATTAAGTTTTGAAATTTCAAAAATGTTAAATTTTTGTAACTAACACGTTTTTGCTTTGCATCCACTTTTAAATTAAAATTTTTAGAATAAAAATAAAAATAAATATGTGATTCTAATGATTTAGTTTGTGCTTGAGGCATTCATTGCAACCCCTTAGCAGCCATGAGTTGTAGTGAGGCAACTATATACTAACGGGTGATTTTTTAAGAGCTTGATAACTTTTTAAAAAAAAAAAACGCATAAAATTTGCAAAATCTCATCGGTTCTTTATTTGAAACGTTAGATTGGTTCATGACATTTACTTTTTGAAGATAATTTCATTTAAATGTTGACCGCGGCTGCGTCTTAGGTGGTCCATTCGGAAAGTCCAATTTTGGGCAACTTTTTCGAGCATTTCGGCCGGAATAGCCCGAATTTCTTCGGAAATGTTGTCTTCCAAAGCTGGAATAGTTGCTGGCTTATTTCTGTAGACTTTAGACTTGACGTAGCCCCACAAAAAATAGTCTAAAGGCGTTAAATCGCATGATCTTGGTGGCCAACTTACGGGTCCATTTCTTGAGATGAATTGTTGTCCGAAGTTTTCCCTCAAAATGGCCATAGAATCGCGAGCTGTGTGGCATGTAGCGCCATCTTGTTGAAACCACATGTCAACCAAGTTCAGTTCTTCCATTTTTGGCAACAAAAAGTTTGTTAGCATCGAACGATAGCGATCGCCATTCACCGTAACGTTGCGTCCAACAGCATCTTTGAAAAATACGGTCCAATGATTCCACCAGCGTACAAACCACACCAAACAGTGCATTTTTCGGGATGCATGGGCAGTTCTTGAACGGCTTCTGGTTGCTCTTCACCCCAAATGCGGCAATTTTGCTTATTTACGTAGCCATTCAACCAGAAATGAGCCTCATCGCTCATCGGACACGGACGCGAAACACATTTCGAACCGAACACTGATTTTGGTAATAAAATTCAATGATTTGCAAGCGTTGCTCGTTAGTAAGTCTATTCATGATGAAATGTCAAAGCATACTGAGCATCTTTCTCTTTGACACCATGTCTGACATCCCACGTGATCTGTCAAATACTACTGCATGAAAATCCTAACCTCAAAAAAATCACCCGTTAGTTGCCTAACATAATAGAGCCATAAATTAAATAGTTTATTTAATGCAGTTAAGTGGGAAACGAAATGGCGATTGATGATGACTATTTCATTTATTATCAGTGGAAATTTGCTGTCATTCCGATAATGTCTATAATTATTTTGCTGATATCATAGTCAATAGTGATTCATATAGATCGTATTGTCTTGTACTTAACTTATTTTTTTTTTTAATATTTACATATGTATGTACATACTTACTTCTACCTTGAACGACAGCGTTAATAATATTTGTATTTTAGATCATAAGACACTTGCGGTCTTCTTACCAACTTTGTGCAAGGAGGTGCTAACCCAACAAAAGCAACTATAAAAGCTATAAATGAGAAAAGAATTGCTTCAAAGCCAGCCCAGTACAGATGTCTCATATCATAAACATTTTTGCGGCAACCCTACCCTCTTTAACCAAACCTTTCTATAACTAATTGGCTGTACGTTGAACCTGCTACATGTTCACACCCTAATTTTGCTACTTTCTTTTCATTTCAAATTAAAAAAGAAAGAAAGCATAAAACAAAAACGAAATTGAAATTAAAATTAAAAGTGTGGCACTGCCTTTCCTCGCCGCCCTCCAGCTGCAAATGGCATTAATTAATGATCATACGCTATTAACTCCTGGCAGAGCAGCGCAAGCAGCAGACAGTAAGGCGCTTAGGCGTTGCTTTTAAATCTTTTATTAAGCTGCAGGCGTGTAGGCTGCGCTGCAGTGGCCAGCTTGAAGAGAATTGAGCGTGAAGGAACAGTAATTTGTAGAACAAAAGTTGTTTGGATTAGTAAAGCCGTAAAAAATTGTTCCGAAGTTTTTGGAGATACCTACTAGCTGTCTGTTTTCCGAATTTTTCTTTGTGAACACTAACCATATCACTCATTTTCGGTTTCATAAGCTAAGCGCCTTCTCCGCCTCGTTTATATGCAAGGGGTGGGCCGCCGTTATTTATATACTTCTGTATTTACATATGTAGTAACTACCTGTTATGTGTTTACTTATGTATTAATAATTATTAAATTTTAGGCCTGTTTTCATGCACATGGAAACACCTACTAAGTATGCCAGTAGCGCATTAGTTTACTTGATTGATTTGGCTATGCGACAATATGGTGGCGTCGGCGTTGGCGCTACCACGTGCTTTTTGCTCGCTTTTCTCTCTTGTTACACACATATGCTCTAATTACTTATTAACACTGCATGCTGCAAGCTAGCCGTGCATTAAATTATATTTTTCTTAAATCGTGTGATGAATTCTATAAGAAAGCATTTCAACTGTCAAGAGAATCGCCCGGCCACATTACATTCCAACGTCGCTTCAACATGTGTCATCACACTTGAGTTGTCATATATGTACATATGTACGTAGCTTTGAGTATGGTGTAGTAGTACATACATACATATGTATTTTATATACCACTGTATGCTGTATATGCTTTTGTTTGTGGCTGGCCAACAAGCTGGTCGATTACCTTGTGATTTCTATAGGCCTACATGTTGGCACGTTCACACTTTTTTCCATCACTCGCACAAGCATTTGCCATGCGGTTTTCGTTTCTTCAATTTTCAACGTGCTTGAGCAATACATGCGTTCAATTTACTGACGGATTCACGCTGCGTCTTTAATACTTCTTTTTCTGTTACTTTGTTTTTTTTTTTGGATTGTAAGTTGAGCACCGAAAATTCGGTAGTTTCAATTGTTTTATTTGTGTCAGCCATATGTATAAGCGCGTAATACAATATTCATTATCAGTTGAGTAGACATAAGAAAGCTAGCGCGATCTACTTGCTTGCCGACTTAGTCAAACCATAGAGGAAACTTTTTCCCAGATCAAACTTGTGCGCGGAAAGGTCATGAACACTGCGTATATGTTATAATACTTAACTCATGGCTTTACCGCAGTTGAAAGTTGGCTTGGTTAGGCTTCGTAATATTAAATTAAATGAGCAAGAGTAAATAAAATGAAATGAAATGTAGTATAATAGACCTATTTTTGAGCTCTGCTTCAGGTAAATTTCTTATATTTCTGCAAAATTTTTCATACCTTTTTAATAATTCGGCGCTCTTGATAAAAAAATCAGCTTACTTGCTGGAAACAGTTTCAAATCCTGTAGCACTGAAATCGATTGCATGCGAGAAACCTCGTGGAGCCCAAATTTCTGCAATTTTCTAAGGCAGATAATTATCAAGTAACTTAATTTTTTTTAATATAATTCGGACGCAGAAAACTTTTTCCTCTCTTCTTCTACATGCTTCCAAAAATTACTCACGCAACTTTTTCCTTTCTCCTTCGACTCCTTTCTCCCAAAAATCATGATTTAAAAAAGGGCGAACTTTCTTATCAGATTACGATTATTTTTTGTTACCAGCACATTCCGCTCTGCCTAGAACGCCAAGTTTAGTTTGTTCTATATGGGAACTGGTGTCTCCGGTCTTTCCGCCATCATCTAGTCGCGGTAGGTTTAGAGCATGGTTTTTACCGAACCCAACATAAGTTATAAAATTGACATTATTCGTCGAAAGATTATAACATTTTTGTAACAAAGCACACTCTGTTGGCCATTTTGAGATATGAAAATTTTAGATGTCGACTTCTCGCGAAAATTCACTGATACTTTTGGTGCAAATAGTTGCAATTATATTAGCGCTGAAAGATTTCTACATTTTTCACTTATTAAACTGACAAATATAAATCTCGCATATATGTAAGCCCGATCTAGTTATAAATATTATGATTTATATATGTAACTTCTTTAATTTTTTTAATTTTATATCGTTTCTCACTACAAAACAACATATCATCGAAAAATTCTAAATTCAGCTTTTTATTGCTTATGAGTCACTGCATCATATTTCATACATGTATGTATGTATGTACCTAAAGTTTTAATCATCGGCTGTCCAATATAACCAATCTATAACCGTTTTATAACCAATTTCATATCCATTTTATAACAATTTTATATCTAATCTATATATATCTAACCAAAACACACATTTGTATGAGCGGTTTGTTTTATAACATGTTTCCTTAACTTACAAACCTATGAAAAATAATGCTGCGTTATTTTGTTTTTTGGGTGGCGAAATATTTTTTGCATTAAAAATAGTGTTGGTTATTCGATTTTACTTAATTTTTATTTCCTTTTGATTCAGAATACTGTTTTTAATTTATTATATTATATTATTTAATTTTTGTCTGTATTTGCCCCTAGCCTTTCAAAATGCTCTACTTGATGCACACACATGCAAACAAATGCTCATTACACTTGCCATTTAC